>CAJGYO010000018.1:45474523-45797023 GCA_904845875.1 Miscanthus lutarioriparius
TTAGTAGCCACCTATTAATTACCTACATCTCCTAACATTACTTTACTAGGTTGTCATCCCTAGTGATGGTGCCAGAGATGCTTGTTGGTACTGCCTAACATCACTACTAGAATGATACTAAGTAGTTCTTTATCATTTTATGTGACTAGAAAGAATATAAAGATATATGAATGAAAAGGAATCTATAAGCGCACAGATAATTATACTATTGTCGCACTTCACCCAAGAGTATTCCAGGTATCATTATTTATATTTTACCACATGGAAGGTCTAGCATGGACAAGTATTGATAACTTATACTATTGATGGAGAAATAAACCATAACCAATATTCTACTCATAAGAAGGGTAAGTCATAAAATAAGATATATATGATAAGTATTGATCAATGATAATGATAAATCACTCAGAGTACTCCTTTCTATGGCATTAGCATGGTCAAGTAGAATATTAGACGAATAATTCCTAAGTCATTCTTAATTACAAGTCAAAGCATACATTGATTAGTGCAATTACACCTAGTAATCATGGCTAAGATCATCTTTATATCTACACATAAGGGATATTACTAAGGAAGATTAAGTACATAGCTTGTATTCCTTCGTAACTAGATCCTACTTGTATACCTATATTCGGGGAGTGGACTACAAAGGACTCAACAGGAGTGTCACATCCGTGATCTACCCCTATTATGAAGGGTGAAGGGTGTATCCATAGATAAACAACGCATAAGCACCACGCTTACACAATGTCAACCACTCACCCCGTGTACTTTGGAGCGAGCGCTTTGCGAACTTATGTATAAACATAATGATAAACTAGCTATTCTAAGAATATAATCAAAGTAGACGATGAACATTATAACAAAGAACATGAATAAGATGAATACTAATATTGTCATAACAATTGTAGCAAGCATATAAAAATAATAGAGATACAAAAGAGAGGGGGTACAAGGATTATACCAAACCACACTCTTGACACAATCGGGAATCCAAGCGAAGCCTGCTTGCCTCCCTCAAGATTTAACCTAACTAGCTATGCGCTAGAATACGGAGGAGCTCTGAGCATGATTAGGGTTTCTGTCTTCTCAAATGACTTGATGCGTCAGGGGGGAGGCAGGGGTAGGTACATATAGCCCAGAGAATCAAACATGAGCCCTTAGATCAAACCGACTTAAGGAATGGCATAGATGCAACCTAGGAGGCGGTGGAGAACCGACATTGCGACGTGGAGGTTGATAGTGGGCCCCAGGGGCCGGGCGGCCTGTAGCTGGGGCTGGCTGGCCCCACCTAGCAGCCTCTGCCTCTCAGCCTTGGTGTGGTGTCCTCTGGTGCCCTCTAGAACCTTTTAGTGTTTGTTTCATGGTAGATAAACATAATTAAATATGACATGTAGGTCCACCTTGACGGTTTTCTGGTTAAATCCAATAGAAAATATAGATTCACCAAAACTCGTGGAATTTATTAGTTTAAATCCCTAGACCTTTGTTGGTGATCATATTTATGCCCTTATTCTTGTTTCTTTGATAGTTTATAATGGTTGTTAACTACCATCAACAAACTCCCCCAAGCTTAACCTTTGCTAGTCCCTTAGCAAAATTAAACTTAGCAAAAATTGGATTAGGAGTTGCTTCAATGCTTTCACTCCTCAAAAGTACACACGCGTTCAAACAAGAATTCTCCTTTGGATTAGAATAAACCGATCTGACTTTCAAACTCACCCATATTACCTTCAACCATAGGGCTTCTTAGCCTTCACTTAGGTCTTGAGCAATCGAAAGACAGAACGATCAAGTCAAGCACTATGTCTCAAGTTCTTTGTTCAACCAGTATTTTGGAGTTTTTGTAAGTTTTCAAAATAAAACTCAGAGCTTCAATTGTATGACACTCTCAAGTCTCTCAATATATGTGGTATTTGTGAATCCTCACCAAGGCAATTATGTTGTTATGCCTTTCTCTTCCTACAACTAAAGCTTATATGGGGCTCATAGGAGTGGAGAAAGCATGAAAGAGCATACTTGCAATACATATATTGTAAAGTCAAACCTTAGATCCAAAGAGAGTTGAGTCATACAATCAAATCAACATCTGCATGTGTGTGAATGTATGGTGTATATATGGTGGCCAACCTAATTCTACTTTGCTCCTTGAAAACTTATCTCTTTTTCTAGAATTTTAAAACATAACCTTGCAAGAAAACATGGGCTATCTTATTCATCTCTTTCTTTTTTCTCTTTTTTTTAGGTGGACATCTGAGTACCCATTGTTTTAGATGTCTCGAACACTTTTCTATTTTTTCAATACTCTTTCTTTTTTTTTATGAATAACTTTTGCATAGCCACATGCTTCTTTTCCGCAACAAAACTTTTGAGAGATAGCAACAAGAACTTTGGAGCATTTATTTGGTAGATATCCTATAGGGTATATTTTTGGTGTTTACTCCCAGTGTAGGAGTAAAACATTTTTGAGTGGATCTAAATAGAATAGCATGTTTTTGCGCCTACCCCCAGTGTAGGAGTAGTGCATATGTGGGTGGTGTGTACGTGATCTTGAGTTTAAGAGCTTGACAAACCTCTCATAAGGGTCAACAAAGCTTGACTAAACTCAATGGAAAAGCAAGCAGCATATATGAGTGAAAGTTTTCCTAGTTTAAATATTATTTATGGCTCTAGTAGGAATTCAAGCTTTGTTATACAAGGAACTCATCATGAAGCATTTTTATATTTTTCAAAAGATAAATCTCCGGGACTCTAGTATCACTTGGAAAAAGATAAACAGTAGCTTAGACCTTCTCATATTAGATCCATCAATTATCTAGACTTAGATCAAGCATATGCTACCCACGAGTTTCAAGTTCAGAGTAAATTCTTATATCAAATCAGTCTTATCCAAAACTCGAGAGAATTCAAGGCTGAAATCTTGGTACTTGAAAGGAATTACGATAGAGCAACTATTCATCATTTTCATTGCAAGAGATTATCTTCAAAGTCCTTTTATTTATTTAACTCTTTTCTATTTTTTAAGAAAAATCAAACTAGAAAGAAAACTAAACACACTTTTTATTTTGTTTTCAAGTTTTAAGATCACACCTTATAATATATATATAACTGGCTAAGATAAATTTTTATTTTGCTATGCATCTTTTTTTTACTTTAGCTAATATAAAGCAAACTTACTAATAGTAAAACTAAAGGAAGGAAATACTTAGCTAGATATACGGAGGATGATTCTCTCCCAAGCTGGATGTTGCCGTGGTCTATTGTTGGATGTTGATTGATCTTTCTCAGAGCGGGTTTGTCGGCGTATGCCCTTCTCATCCACAAGTGGAGTGAGATGAACACAACCGAGTGAACTTACTCTTGATCATGTGAATCATCCTGCAAAATACTCCAACAAGAACAAACTCATGGCTCGATTAAGATCCGGTTAGCGGTCAGCCATTTAAAGATTTGTTCTTGTGGGTTTAGATAGATTTTCTAATGGCAAAATTTTAACACGATGTCTATCTAATATTTTTGGATTTTCTATTTTTTATGTATGCAAGAAAGAAAATATGTAGGCATAGTATACATATATTTTATTTTTATGCCACCACAATGAATATTACTTGGGCTTGTTACACCATGAAAATTATTCACATGGGGCTTAAGGATGCAATAATATTTTTATTTTCTTTTCTTATGCGATGATGATCTACAGTAATAAAACTTTTTATTTTTCTTTATATGAAATATAAATAGATGTATGCATATATTTTTAACTAATGCAATGCTAATGTAGAAAAGTACATATCCTAAAGTAAAAACAATTCATGCAATACTGAAAATAAATATGGATAACTACCGATATTACCTCACGGTGAGGGTTCAGATTTTTATGTCCTCCGAATAGGACTTTACTCTAGTCTTATTCATTCTTCGGGTGCATTATCTAATCTCGGTGACGGAGACCCTGATAGTTGCACCTCTTGTGATTCTGATGATGTCACCTTCTTCCACACCTGCTTGGCCGGTGGGCTTGACTTAGGCGGTGTAGGTTCCTTTTTCACAAATTCTTCAGGTTGTTCATCTTCCTCCCATTCATTCCATAGGGGTTGGTTCCCTTGATGTTGGGATGATCGACGTCTCCTCCTAGAGTGGTTCTTCTTCGGCTACTTATAAGTAGTATAACTATTGAAATAACAACGTACCTTTTCTCTAGGGAATTGGAAGTGGACTTGTCTAGATCCGATGTAGATGATGGCGTTGGTGGTGTTGAGGAATGGTCTGCCTAGGATGATGGGTGTATTGTCTTCTTCTCCCATGTCCAAAACCATGAAGTCGATAGGGGCAAAATGGTCATGTATTCTTACCATAACGTCCTTTGCTATTCCTTTTAGGAATCAAATTGATTGGTCCGCCATCTACAACTTCATATATGTAGGGTACAAGGGTTTGTTACTAAATAAATATTCATATGTTACCTTGCACATTATGTTAACACCTGATCTAATATCATAGAAGGTCTTGTGGAAGATTCTTTATCCAATGGTACACTCGATTGTCGGTACACCAGGATCATCCTTCTTGGCAAGGAATGGTGAAGCGAGGAGGTGGTTGTACTCTGATCTGAGTGTGTTGATCATGTTGACTGATTCTTCTTGTGGCTGCCTAATTTTGTTCTTCCTTCTTCTTCTGTTTTTCTTCTTCTTAGTCACCATTGTCTCTTCGGATGGGTATGGCGTCTGCGGATGTCCAGGAGATTGCAGGATACAATTCTTGAAAGAAAACTTCTCTTTCTTGTCCTTGATTGTGGAGTAGATCTTTGCAAATGATGGCCTTTGTGGTGCTTCGGAAAGGTTGGCCCAAGATGATGGGTGCCCTTTCATCTCCACCTGTTTCCAAAACCACAAAGTCTACGGGAACATACGATTACCCCACTCAAATAATGGCGTCTTCAAGAACTCCCTTATGGTAGCAGAGTGACTGATCTGCAAGCTGCAAACGTATATTTGTGTATAACAATGGATCTCCTAGGATTTTCTCATAAATTACCTTTGGCATGATGTTGACACTTGCTCTGAAGTTATAGATAGCTTCTTAGAAGATGTGAGGTCCAATGGCGATGGGGATGATAGGACTCCTAGGATCACTCTTCTTTTCTGACAAGGTATAATCTATCCACATTCCCGTTGATGGCTCCATGTAGTAGTAAGTTACATTTTGAATATCAGCAAGATTTGCAGTTTCTAGATCTTTCGGTTGCCCCGGAATCTTACCTTTGTCGAACAGAGGAACAGCAGCCGCCAGCTGAGCTAATTGTGATTCTATCATTTTACTAAAGCTATGATGGTTCTTAATGGCAGAAGCAAAGCTATCCATTCTATTACTTATATTTTCTAGAATTTTATCATTGGTAGCTACCTTCTTAGATAATCCTTCCATGAGTCTAGATTAGCTAGCAATTAATTATCTCAAGGGTGGTTGATTGAAGTTATTATAATTGTTGCCTTGAGGGTTACCTTGGTACTTACTTTGGTAGTTCGGCCTCTATTGCTGGTTCCATCCTTGATTTTGCTGAGGACGATAGTAGTTGTTGTTGACAAAGTTCACATCCTCATGAATTTTAGTATAGTTGTTCCCTAAATGCCAAGTGTTTCCACACTCTTCACATGTCATGTGGGAATCATGAATGTGCATGACTTCTTTCTTCTTATTAGCTCGGTCTTCGAGCTTCTTCATTAGTAGGTCCATCTTGGCAGATAGCATGCCTACCTCCTTGATTTGATGCATACCTCCACCCCTCTCGTGGGTCGGAACTCGTTCTTCATTCCAACCTTGGTTGGAGGCCATCTTCTCTACAAGAGCTGTTGTAGCTGGAAGTGTGAGTGATAGAAATGCATCTCTGGCAGCAGCATCCATAGTCTCACGGGTACTGTTGGTCAACCCATGGTAGAAGGTCTACATGAGTAGCCAATTTTTCATCCTATGATGAGGACATTCTGATATGTAGTCTTGAAAGCGTTCCCATGCCTCAGGGATAGATTCGTCATGTTGTTGCTAAAAACTTGAGATTCTCCCACATAGAGCATTGGTCTTGCTCGTGGGAAAGAACTTGGCTAGGAAGGTAGTGGAGCAGTTATCCTATGTAGTATTTCTATCTTTGTTGGCGTAGAACCACTGCTTCGCCTTCCCCAAAAGTGAGAATGGGAAGAGGCGAAGTAGTATGGCATCCTTGGTTACTCTTTTGATGGTGAAAGTGTTGTAGATCTCCAGGAAGTGTTGGAGATGTGCACTCGCATCTTCATGTGCCTTGCACAAAACTGGCTAACTTGCACCATGTTGATGAGAGCTGGCTTGAGCTCAAATCCATCATCACCAACATTGACATTAGGTCCAGTACTGATGTTGGTAGTGGTTGGAGCAGAGAATTCACGAAGAATCTTGTCAGTCATGGCTTCAAATTCAGGTGTTAACCTTCACCTTATCCGGTTGTTTTTCGATTCTGATGCTGAGACTTTCTTGAGTTTGGCTCTAGTTCTCCTGATTAATGCTTTGGGATCTTCAACGTAGTTTGTCGGAAGGTTAAAACCGATCATACATTACCCTACATAAGATACACAAGTAGACAAAACAAGGGTAAGCCTATTTGAGCAGAGGTTAGTGGTTTATCTTGATCACATCAATAAGCATAAGTTTATCAATACTTCCTTTGTCTAGCTACCTTCCCTGGCAACGGCACCAGAAATGCTTGTTGGTATTTATTAACTTGTCACTTGTTTTAGTAGCCACCTATTAATTACCTATATCTCCTAACATGACTTTACTAGGTTGTCATCCCTAGTGATGGTGCCAAAGATGCTTGTTGGTACTGCCTAGCATCACTACTAGAATGATACTAAGTAGTTCTTTATCATTTTATATGACTAGAAAGAATATAAAGATATATGAATGAAAATGAATCTGCAAGCACACAGATAATTGTACCATTGTAGCACTTCACCCAAGAGTATTCTAGGTATCGTTATTTATATTTTACCATAGGGAAGGTCTAGCATGGATAAGTATTGATAACTTATACTATTGATGGAGAAATATACCATAACCAATATTCTACTCATAAAAGGGGTAAGTCATAAGATAAGATATATATATGATAAGTATTAATCAATGATAATGATAAACACTTAGAGTAGTCCTTTCTATGGCATTAGCATGGTTAGGTAGAATCTTAGAGGAATAATTCCTAAGTCATTCTTAATTATAAGTCAAAGCATACATTGATTAGTGCAATTACACCTAGTAATCATGGCTAAGATCATCTTTATATCTACACATAAGGGATATTACTAACGAAGATTAAGAATAGAGCTTGTCTTCCTTCGTAACTAGATCCTACTTGTATACCTATATTCGGGGAGTGGACTACAAAGGACTCAACGGGTGTGTCACATCCATGATCTACCACATGGCCCGAATATAGAGTGTATCCATAGGTAAAAAATGTATAAGCACCATGCTTACACAATGTCGATCACTCACCCCATGTACTTTGGAGCATGTGCTTTGTGAACTTAAATATATACATAATGATAAACTAGCTATACTAAGTATATAATCAAAGTAGACGATGAAAATTATAATAGAACCGTCTAATTTCTAAGAGCACAAGTACAATAGCAATCACCGAAGCGATCAAACTATCATACTTGAGCCCATATAAACTCGGTAGTCCAATGAAATCATGAAGGATCTCAAACAAACCAATATATAAACCAAGATCATACATGATTCAACATAACAATTCACATGTTATATCACAGTTCACAAATAGTTCACAAGTATCTCACATACATCAGAGTTCACATAGTTATTACAAACCAAGTTTAAATAGCAGAAGCAAAGTTGTTTGACATCAACATCACACTTAGTTCAAATACATGCTAGTACCACGGTCATTTCTAGCAAAAGCAGAACAGAGAGGATATCATAGGAGTACCATGCATCATGGTTTAGTCCTTGTCCACAGCAGGATCAAGGCAGTTCTTACAGTACCCATGATATATTATGTCATCTGCAACAAGAGGGAATAAACCCTGAGTACGAGAATGTACTCAGCTAGACTTACCTGTCATAAACCAGAAATAATATGACACCAAGGAGTATGTAAGGCTTTATCGGTGGAGCTAGCTTGACAACATTTTGCATAAAAGCTTAAGTAGCATAACTTGGAGATTTAGTACCTCTAGCATCAATTTGAATACCTATTCAATTAAGCATCTCTAGATTATCACATGTACTAGAGCAATCACTTGGTTAAACTAGCAAGCATTAGTAACCATATCCGGTGTAATAATTTCAGCATCATCATAACCATCAAGTTCCATCAATTAATGCTACATTACCGCTGCTCAGTCAAGTTCTCACTATCTGGGAGAGATGACGACTCGAATCAATTCCAACTAGCTGGGGAGTTATTCCTAACACAAACCCATACTTCCCCCGCCGGGGTCGCATTGGGTCACCTTTGGTACAATTCAGGTACAGACACAGGTCCGATCAGCGCTGCACCCTCAGAGATTCTACTAGTCTGCCAAGAAGTTCAGGCCTAGCCTACCCTTGGACTCACGCCACTGGCTCTCCGCACATCTTTACTGCCTCCATTGTGCGCACTTTCACTTACCGGGGCCTAGCCTGAATTGAGCTACTCGGCTTCACGTTCTGAACGACTTATCCGGCCAACTAAGTGCTAGGCATGCGTTCATCATGACATGAGGATGTACAACGAATCAATCCTTAACCAACATAGATGGGATAAATAGGCACCAAGACCTCCATGCCTTGTTGCTTCTCTATCACAATCCCTCCCGGTCTCCTTTTTATTCATTAACACATGGTTATTTTCACGATAGCAATTATAGCCAACCATGATCAGATATCTGCCTATATCTTGTAGGTGATAGGAAATCACCTAACTTCTATGGGACTAAGCAAGGCTAAGCATATATTCGATCCTGGAGCTACCAAGGATTCAAGATATATCTGTCTGGACAAGGAGAATATAAGCAGTAAGTGTTTCCAAACAACTCCTATAACTTAATGCATCAAACATAAAGGACGCTAGTGATATTTTTAAAAACATAGGAGGCTTATAATGCTCTAGGGGTTGCCTTTCAAGAATGAGAAAGGTTGGTGGTTAGGACACTCAGGAAGATCTTCCACATTGATTCCTCCTTCTGCTTGAACCTCCTGCTCCTGGGCTGCCAGTTGCTCCTCCTAATGCTCGGGTTCAAACTCGAGTAGAGTCACTCCTTCCGGGGAACCTATTGCATGCATATGCACAAATGAGTATCATGAATATATAAGAGATGAGATGATATAATAAATTGCATATGCATGACCATGGTTATCCGCAAGATGTATGATAAGTTTAATATTCGTTGACCAAGTAGATGTATAACTTTCTTCTAGTTGGTCTTTACTGAGTAGGTGCATATCTCTTCTATAGAACAAGTAATATATACTCATCAAGTTCTAGTAACCTAAGGTAAAGTTGTTCATCATCAGTAAGAGGCTTAGAACCTGCAGCTAACAACTAATCTCAATTAGCCTAAGCATCTACAGAAGCATCACATAAGTCAAACAATTACAATTGACTAAGTCATTTCTGCTGGGAACAACAGCTACTTATTTTGGCCATATCTGGAGTTCTAATCAACCAAATACTATGATCTTAGACTTTCTAGAAATGTTATAAAATTTCCTACAACTTTCTCATAGTCATCTCGAGATGATTCAATGGCTATGAAGGTCAAACAAAGCAATTTCCCAGATCTATCCATCAATTTTAGAGAATATGCATTTCTGGAGACCAACTTCTAACAGCTATAACTCTCGAAGCATTTAGCCTATTGCCATGAAAATTTGACACAAGTAATATAAGTAAGTTATCTACAACTTTGTTATAGACAAGATTCATAGCAAACATCATTTGACCCATGCAATTTACTTAACAACCGAAACTATTCAAAATAGTCACTAAAATTGAATTACAGAGCAATTATTATTTCACTGTGTACAAGCAATCAAATTTGGACACAACTAATGGTACCAACAGTTCATTGGCATCATACACACTCTAAAAAATATAATGGTCAAGCTCAAATAAATTATTTAAATACATTTATTAATTTATTTGGACACTAAGGTGAAATAAGGAACATATATCAAAATGCACAATAAATTCTGAGAAAATTACAGTAGCCTACATATGACCCCAAAAGTATATTGTACAAATTTCATACCATTTGGACAAGTACAACCGTCTCTACAAAAATGATAACTTGCATAGGCTTATTTTAGCAAAAATAGTTTAGCCTAGTGAAAAGTGTCAAACAATAGATTTCATATTTTTCTTACATTCATCCTAGCACCATATCATTGCGTAAAAATTTGCATGATCATTAGTTATGTATTTTTGCCAAATTTATTTTCACTAGAAACTAGCAATTATTTAAGATTAAATAGGAAGACCATATTTCAAATATGCTTACTATAGGTTTAGTATTTTTTTAGCTAGAGCATATCAACACAAGATCAGAAAAATTGGAATCACAATTTTATCACTTTCCTAACTCAAGTTATGCATTTTACAAGATAGAAAACAATTTAAAAGCACTTATCTAGCTCAATTT
Source organism: Miscanthus lutarioriparius (assembly GCA_904845875.1). Taxonomy (NCBI): domain Eukaryota; kingdom Viridiplantae; phylum Streptophyta; class Magnoliopsida; order Poales; family Poaceae; genus Miscanthus; species Miscanthus lutarioriparius. Next base: position 45,485,197 of record CAJGYO010000018.1, read on the forward strand.
AATTCTCCTAGAAAAAACATCCCAAACAGTAAGTTTCATATTTTTATCAAATAGTACACTTCATGATGAATCCAACAAAATTTGGTTCACTCAATTTGGACACTCCTAGCTTAAGATATGAATTTTTGAAACATGTATTCAAATCTATGAAAAGAAATAAGAAAATCAAAGAATCACTCAGACTAACAGATGGGGCCGCGGTCGTCAGCGAAATCGAAATAGAGGACGGAAGTTGACCGGCGATAGCTTGCCGATGGTGAGGTCTCCGGTGACGAGGTTACCTCCATCGTGTTCCTCACGTCAACCCGCACCGAGGGGTACCCCAGGTTGGGTCGGTGGCTCAACGGAGCAAGCTCACCGACGAGAATGGCGGACGGCGGTGGTCGCACGGTGGTGCGTCGGCTGTCTTCGTCCATGGTAGGCTTCGGTGAGGATGGTCCTACCTCCATGGTGACCTAGCATAGCTCTAGAGCAAGATTTGGCCATGGTGAAGCAGTGGGGAAGCCTGACCGCGTGCATGGCGGTGCCCAATGCACGGCGGTGGCGCTTGCTGTTCCGGCGAACCGGCGGCGAGAGGTGGGTCTCCATCATCGTGGTAGGAGCTAGCATTCATGGCTATGTAAAAAGACCTTCGAGAGGGGGATGGCAAGACCTAGGGGCTATTGGCCATGGTGAGCTTGAGGTCACGGCCATGGCAGGCACGGCGGGAGCGGCGGCGCATTCCCACGTGACGGTGGCGGTAGCGGTTAAATGGATGGTGGATCTAGATTCTAGGACCTATGGCAAAGACCAGATGAGGGAGAGAGCGTGGAGGTGCACGGGTTGTGGCTAGCCATGGGTGAGCTCACACTCGGTGGCGCACTGTGGCCATGGCGGTGATGGCCACTCGGAATGTGTCCTCACTTGGGTTCGAGCGGCTATAGTGGCGAGTCGAGGTGGTAGAGGAGAAAGGCGGAGCTATTGGCGTGGGCAATTTTGAAATGGAGCGGTGACGGCTATGTGCGAGCTCAGCAAAGCTCATGACGGCGATGGCGATGGTGCTCAGTTTGCTTAGTGGGCGAGAGATAAGGCGAGCGAGGGCGAGAGAGCGAGGAATGGATGGAGCAGCGGCATCGCCTCACTCTTCACTCTGCTTTAGCCCGACCAATCGGGCCAACGCCGTGTACGACCATCACATGGTGGCCATGGCCTAGCGCAGTCGGCCACTAATGGTGCGGCATCCATGGCCATGAGGCCCAAGACGAAACAACTGACAGCATGATTTTCTCCACCTCTATCTCCTAATCCATTCGTTCTTTGCAAAAACTTCATTAACAAAAGTTGTAGAGCTACATGTAAACTCCAACTTTGCTTTAGGGAGTAACATCTAATTTGCCATAGTTTTCAAACTGCAATGCTTCAAAGTATGGTACATCAAAACTGAAAATCAGTTCATGACAGCTAATTTTTCTTTGTTGAAAACAACATTTTGTTGATTCTTGTGAGCCCTATTTGACCTTGTTAGGCACTGAATTAGCTCTTTGCACAAAAATAAAAGTTATTACTCTAGTCAAGTACCACAACTTTGCTTAAGGGTGTACTGCCATGCGAACACTCTATGCTATAGTTCAACTTTGGTCAAAGTAGGATCATGAAAATTGGAGTTTTCTAGAATAACTATGACTTGGGGGCTGTTTTGGTCCAAGTCATGAATACCAAACTTGTTCCATGTACCATCCTAAATATGTCTAAGGTATTTTTGTGACCTCACAACCATTTCATGCAATGGTCAAACACAATGGAAAGCATATATATATATATATAGCAACATCACATGTGATAAAGATAAAGTGAATGAGATGAAACTTCTTGTGCTCATGCTCATGAATGCTTGGATGATGCTTGCACTCATGAAATGCAAGTGCCAAATGCATGCTTAAAACTAGGGTGTTATAGTCCCTCCCCCTTAAAGAAATCTCGTCCTAAGATTCGAAAGACCTACCATTTTTCATAAAAGGCGAGATAAACCTCACATAAATAATCTTCCCGTTCCCATGTAGCATCTTGCTCACTAAAACTTGATCACATGGTTTCGAGTTACTCTATCCTTGCTATCTAATATTTGCACCGGCTTCTCTTCATAGGCTAGATCCAATTCTAACTTGATACCTTTAACCTCCACTCTTTCTTCTGGAACACGTAAGCATTTCTTTAATTGGGATACATGAAAAACGTTGAAGATAGCCCTCATTTCTGGAGGTAACTGGATCTTGTAGGCTACTCTTCTGCTTTTCTCATTGATTGGATATGGACCTACATATATGGATGCAAGCTTTCTTTTTACCCCAAACCGTTGTACCTTTTTCATTGGTGACACTTTTAGGTATACATAATCACCTACTTCAAATTCAATGGGTCTTCTTCTCTTGTTCGCATAACTCTTCTGCCTTGATTGAGCGACTTCTATATGTTGTTGAATGATATGCACTTGCTCTTCAGCCTTTTTGATGAAATCAATACCATAGTATCTCCTTTCTCCGGGTTCAACCCAATTCAATGGAGTTCTACATTTACGGCCATACAAAGCTTCAAAAGGAGCCATCTTGATACTCTCTTGATAACTATTGTTGTAGGAAAACTCAGCTAAAGGTAACCATTTTTCCCATGAACCTTTTGAAGAGATGACACAAGCTCTCAACATGTCTTCCAATATTTGATTTACCCGTTCAGTTTGCCCGGAGGTCTGAGGGTGATAGGCAGAACTTCTGACTAAGTTGGTGCCTAACATCTTGTGCAAATGTTCCCAGAAATGAGTAGTGAACTGAGGCCCTCTGTCAAACACAATGGTCCGTGGCACGCCATGTAGATGTACTATGTGGGATAAATACAACTCAACATACTCATGCGGTCGATAGTTGGCTTTGACTAAAATGAAATGTGTAGACTTAGTTAGGCGATCCACAATCACCCATATGGAATAAAAATTCTTATGAGTAGGTGGAAGTCCAATAATAAAATCCATGCTAACTTCTTCCCACTTCCAACCTGGAATGGACAGTGGTTGAAGCAGTCCAGTAGGTTTCAAATGAATAGCCTTAACTTGGCAACAATTATCACATTTAGCAACATAAGCTGCAATTTCCTTCTACATTTTGGTCCACCAAAAATGGGTCTTCAAGTCCTGATACATTTTACTACAACTCGTATGAATGGACAGTTTAGAAGAGTGAGCCTCACGTAAGATCTGGTTTCTAAGTTTCTTATCCTTCGGCACTACTAGTTTGTCTTTAAACCATAGAACACCATTCTCATCTATCCTGAAATGCTTAGTCTCTTGCTCTTTCATCTTTCTTTTGATGTGGAACACACCCAGATTGGCCTTCTGAAGCTCGACGATCTTTCTCTCAAGAGAACAACTGATCATAATATTGTGCAGCACAGCAGGATGTAACAAATTGTAGCCATCTTCTAACAGAGAATTGCAATGAGACTTTCTGCTCAAGGCATCTGCAACAACATTCGCTTTGCCAGGATGATAATGTACTTCTCAATTGTAATCTTTGATCAATTCTAGCCATCTTCTTTGTCTCATATTCAATTCGGGATGAGTGAAGATATACTTAAGACTCATGATCTGTGTAAATATGACACACATTGCCAAGCAAATAGTGTCTCCAAATCTTCAATGCATGGACAACCACTGCTAATTCTAAGTCATGAGTTGGGTAATTGACTTCTTGCTTCTTCAGCTAATGTGAGGCTTAACCAATGACTTGGCCTTCCTGCATAAGAACACATCCCAAACAGGTATCTGATACATCACAAAACACATCAAAAGGTTTCTCGATATCAGATTATGCCAAAATAGGAGCTGAAGTCAACAGAGTCCGTAAAGTGTGAAAAGCAGCTTCACACTCTGGAGTCCACACAAACTTCTGCTCTTTTTGAAGCAATCTTGTCATTAGCTTGGCGATTTTGGAGAAGTCCGAGAATGAACCGACGGTAGTAACCTGCTAAACCAAGAAAACTCTGAACTTCATGAACTGAAGTCAGGGCCTTCCAATTCATAACTTCTTGCACCTTAGAGGGGTCTATGGAGATCCTATCTTCTGATAGCCAAAACTCACACTTGCTAAACTTAGCATACAACTTATGTTCTCTCAGCCTGGTTAGAACAACTCTCAGGTGCTCTGTGTAATCCTCCTAGTTTTCTGAATAGATCAGGATGTCATCGATGAACACAACCACGAACTTATCCAGCTCAGGCATGAACACCGAATTCATCAGATACATGAAATATGCAGGAGCATTTGTCAGCCCAAAAGACATGACCAAGTACTCATATAGGCCATACCTAGTGGAGAAAGTAGTTTTAGGTATGTCTTCTGGCCTGATCTAAATCTGATGGTAACCAGATCTCAAATCGATCTTGGAGAACACCTTAGCCCTTGACAACTAATCAAACAAGATATCAATTCGAGGTAAGGGATACTTGTTCTTGACCGTTATGGTATTAAGTGGTTGGTAGTCCACACACATCTGCAAGGATTTGTCTTTCTTCGTCACAAATAAGGCGGGACAACCACATGGAGATGAGCTAGGTCGAATGGGACCTTTCTCTAAAAGCTCTTGCAATTGAACCTTAAGTTTGGCTAGCTCATTTGGTGGCATTCTATACAGCCTCTGAGAAATGGGTGCTGTACCAGGCAATAACTGAATCTTAAACTCTACATCCCTGTTGGGTGGCAACCCAGGCAATTCATCTGGAAACACATCTAGAAACTCACATACCACTAGAATATCAAGGAGAGTCGTGGTCTGAATAGCATAGGCTAAGTTTTGGAGATCAAAACTTCTAGAAAGTGGCACTAGGAAAGCATTGTTACTCTAGGGTTCTCTCCACATGATGGTTCTAGTCAAAGTGTCAATGAGAACTCCATGGCCACTCATCCATTTCATACCCAAGATTACATCTATCCCCAACCCTAGCAATACTACAAGATCTAAGGTATACTCTCGGTTGCTTATTGAGATGCGCACATCTCTGACTATCTGGTTGGTAGAGATATTATTTCCTACTGCACTTATGCAATAACCACCCTTATCTATAGTAACTACCCTTTGATCATGCTTGGATGCAAATATTTGACTCATAAATGAATGTGAAGCTACATAATAAAAAAACAACTACGGGGTGTTGGTTCACAAGAAACGTACCCGCAGTAACAACTTCACCTAAAGGGATCTCTTCTAGGGTGGTATAGTACACGTGTCCCCAACGTGCATTTGGATTACCCTACTTCTAGTTGTTGTTGTTATTGGGATAGGGGCAATTTCTTGCCCAATGGCCCATCTTGTTGCAGTTCTAGCATGGCATGCTGCTAGGTGGAACACTGGAGCTTCCTTGCCCTATGCTATCCTTTGGTAGGGCAATAGAAAAGGCCTTGCGATACACTTTCTAGGTCTGACTGGTCTATACCTTCTTCTAAGGTGGTCTATACTTTAGAGCAGGTGGGCAGAATTGAGGTCTCGTAGCAATAGGAGCTTTTGTTGAGATGCACCTGCTTCATAAGCTCTCTTATGACTCTTAGATGCTGAATAGATGTTGTTCTGATTCTCTTGAGTTAAAGCATCACTAACAAACTCATTGAAAGTGGCACACTTGCTGTTAGCTAGAGTCTTCATCAGCTTAGGACTAAGCCCTCTCTTGAAACTAGCAATCTTCTTTACATCAGTGTCAACAAACTTTGTGGCATACCTTGATAGATTGTTAAAGGCATGTAGGTACTCAGTTAGGCTCTTGGTACCTTGTGTCAGCCTCATGAATTTTGTATGTTTCATGCTCATAAGACCTAGGGGAATATAATGTCCCCTAAATGTAGCCTTAAACTGGTTCCAAGTAATTTGAGCATCCTTAGGCAAAGTGGATCAATGATGACTCCACCAAAATGCCTACAGACCCTTGCAGCTGGTGTGATGCGTATTCTGCCTTCAGGTGCTTGTGACTCTTAAGAGATGGAACTTCTATTCAATTGTATTCCAGCCATTCATCTACCTGCATTGGCTCCTCTGCTTCTTTAAAGGTAGGAGGCTTGGTGTCAAGGAAGTCCTTGAAATTGCTGAACTGGTTAGGTTCAGGTCCTTGGTGTTGGTCCCTTCCTCATCCATGACCAGCATTCTGCGTAAGACCACGTAGCACTTCTCCCATGGAACGTTAGGTTTCCATGAGCTGGGTCATCATCTCCGCTAGCATAGGATGCGGTGGTGGTGGGAGGTCCTCATTGTTATTACCATAGGAACCACTACCACCCACATCATCTCCACCAGCTCCCCTACGGGTGCGCGTCATCTGTAGAATTACAACTACAAGTAATATTGATGATGTCAGAAAAATTGTGGAGGAATTATATAATTATGCCAAACTAAATTTATTGGAGAGAATTTACATTCATACAATAAACATAGAGGAATAATAATTCATTTCCACAACACAACATCACCAATTATATTACTTAGCGGTCACGCAATGCATTCCCGTACATGCCAAATACATGCCAGCACACAAACTGGACATTTATTAAGGTTCAACAATGACATAGATTAAACATGCAAGGTTCCGAGGTTACATCAAAGGAGTACATCATGAGATCGAAACCTAAATTACGAGTTCATTACATAAAGGATCAAAGATAGAAAGCTAGCGCATCTAGCTAGATACTATAGCTAAGCTACTCCTCAGGGTGGTCGCTGTCGATGTTGGACACATTGTCACCGTGGTCATCCTCAAAAGGCTCAACCTCTTCCTCAAGCTCATCCTCGGTGTCCACCTCCATGCCATCGTCCTCAGCAATCAACACATTGGGATCTTCTTCCACCGCTGGAGCTGGAGGAAGAGTTGGGTTCACCATGTTGTTGAGACGATGAACATCCAGCTGAAGCTCCTCAATCTGGCGTACGAGTTCCTGCTCTCTATGATCAAACTCCATTGCCTGCCAAGCAGCTTGAAACACAGTCCGAATTCTAGCTGCCTCCCTAGCCTTAGCAAGGTGAATGACCTCGTCCCTCTCAACACAAACATCCTATATCTCTGCCTTAGCCGCATCTCTTTCTGCGACAACATTCACCAACTGTACCAGGCAAGCTTCTAGAGCTATAATGGCATTATTAGTTTCTTGCTGAGCCTCTTTAGCTGCCCTTCGATGCCTATGCACACGCCCTTGTAGCTGGCGTTGTGTGGCCTATGCTCACTAGAGCTCTAGCATGCAGCTGATATAGCTGTCTTGGTGGGAGTAGAACATCTTTAGGACGACAAACATAGCGCTCATAGCAGCTGTCGGTGCAGAAAGTGACCAACACGTAAGTATTTGTAGTTTTGCCGTACGTTGTGATTGGATGTGGCCTATCACTCAATGACATAGGGTTTATACTGGTTTAGGCAACGTGCCCTACGTCCAGTTTGAGTCGGTCGATGACTTTATTCCTGAGCCTAGGTGCTCGAAGTTTGCAGTGGGGTTACAAACGAGAAGGAGAAAGATGGGGGCTACAAGAGGTCTGGTCAGACTCTGGTCTGAGAGGCCGAGAGTAATAGGAGCTCCGCTAGGTTCTAAGTGTTCAAGCGTGTGCTTGGTATAACTTTAGAGTGCCTAAAGTTATAGCGGGTGAATCAATGTAAGTGAACTGATCTATCCGAATGAATTGTCCGAACTCATCTATCTGTTGGGAGAGAGCTCATCCCCTTTTATAGATGAAGGGGATGGCTTTACAAATGAGAGGGATAGAGTACGTATGCTGCTAAGTCTTGCTACCCACACCGGTGGGTACAAGATGATGGTAGGTGCCCACAATACTATTTAGTGTTAGATGCACGTGGGAGGTTGCGTCATCTTCTTTAGGTATGGCAGATGTCGGTGCTTGCCACACTGTTGATACCTAGAGGCATGCAAGGGGTTTTACCATGTTTGCCTGGTATGGTAAATACCGGCGCCCACAACACTGTTGATGCCTCAGAGGCACGAGGGGGGAGCCTTACCGTATTTGTCTGGTATGGGAGTTTGATGGCGCCTACAACACTATAGGGGAAAATGTCGGCGCCTACAACACTGCTTTGGTTCTGTCATGCCAGGAGTGTCACAGGGTACTATCTGGTAGGTGCACAGGGTACGGTCTCTGGTATTGCGGTTTGACTTGTGCGCCCTGCCTTACATTCTCCGTCCATTTCCTGGTCCTTACCGAGCAGGCATCCCTGGTCAGTGGGTCCCAGTCGGCTCTGATTGCGCCAGTCAGAGAGGAGTCGTAAGCAGGGGTTTGGCATTTTCCAGGTCGAAGAAGCGGGTCGGAGTCAGAAGTGGTGTTTTGGCCAGGTCTTCCGGTTGGAGAGGCCGCCCGAAGGCGGGCTGGAGACCGAAGCGAGCGCTCCGGTCGGGGAGGCGGGCCAGAGTCGAAAGCAGGCGCCGTTCCTCTGCGGCCAGGCCTACTGGTCGGAGATTGGATCGCCCTTCTGGCCTATCATTTAGGTACTAGGGCCGACCCAAGAATTGCGCATTGGTTCGCAACATTGTCTGCTGGGCCGAGCCTTTGCTGGAAAGCCAGTCCATGAGGGACCCCGGGTTTATGAACCCGACAGGAGCCCTCGAGCCCCCGGGCGATTCGGGTAGAATCGTCTGAGGCATTTTTGTCTTGACGGCGGGTGTGTGCGAGCGCACCTACGGGTGTAGTCCCTGAGCCCCTAGGAGATTCGGGCAGAATCATCTAGGGGTTTTTTCATGTCGCCAGTGGGGGAGGTTTTGTTTCATCAGTGGGTGCGCGCGAGCGCACCCATGGGTGTAGCCCCTGAGCCCCCGGGTGATTTGAGGAGAATCGCCTGGGGGGTTTTGTCAGCGGGCGTGTGTGCATTTTAGTCGAGACAGAATCGTCCTTACGTCAGTGCAGCCCACACAGCCAAGGCAGTTAGTTTAGGGATTGGGCGAGACAGAGCTCATGGACCCTAGTGTCCGTGCAGCTCGCGCAGCCGAGGTAGTTAGTTTAGGGATTGGGCGAGACAGAGCTCGCGGATCCTGGCGTCGGTGCAGCCCGCGCAGCCGAGGCAGTTAATTTGGGATCGGGCAAGACGAAGCTCGCGGATCTTGGCGTCGGTGCAGCCTGCGCAGCCAAGGTAGTTAGTTTGGAATTGGGCGAGACAGAGCTCGTGGATCCTGGCATCGGTGCAGCCCATGTAGCCATGGCAGTAAGTTTGGGATCGGGTGAGACAGAGCTCGTGGATCCTGGCGTTGGTGTAGCCCACGCAGCAGAGGCAGTTAGTTTAGGGATCGGGTGAAACGGAGCTCGTGGATCCTGGTGTCGGTGCAGCCCGTGTAGCCGAGGCAGTTAGTTTGGGATCGGGCGAGACAGAGCTCGTGGATCCTAGCGTCGGTGCAACCCGCGTAGCTGAGGCACTTAGTTTAGGGATCGGGGGAGATGGGGCTCGTGGATCCTGGCGTCGGTGCAGCCCATGCAGCTGAGGCAGTTAGTTTGGGATCGGGCAAGATGGTGCTCGTGGATCTTAGCGTCGGTGCGGCCTACGCAACTGAGTCAGCTATTTTGGATCGAGCGAGACAAAGCTCACGGATCCTGGCGTTGATGCAGCCCATGCAGCCAAGGCAGTTAGTTTGGGATCGAGCGAGACGGAGCTCATGTATCCTGGCGTCGGTGTAGCTCGCGTAGCCGAGGTAGTTTGTTTAGGGATCTTGAGCCCCTGAGCCCTTTTTGGGATTGATAGGGGTTGGTTTGAGTTTTGTGCGTTACCCCATCCTTGGGTTCTCACAACCGAAGGGGCTGAGCTAACATCGCTTGCCCGATGGCTCGGGCTCGAGTGACGCTGCTCGGTGAGCTCGCAAATGTCGCAGAACCGACCAATTTATAAGAGTACAAGTACAATGGCAGCCCGTAAGCGGTCGCACTGTCATACTTGAACCCATATAAACCCGGTAGTCCGTCGAGTACCACGACGGGTCTCGATAAACGATTTACAACAACCAAGATCGTATAGGATTCAACATACAAGCCACATATTACATAAAGTTCACAGATACATTTCATCATCAGAGTACGAATAAAACTTATTACAAACAGAGTTTGATAGATAAAAGCGGAAGCAAATTAAGTTTGAAAGTAACGTTTCCAACATAGTTTAGTACAGTGCCAAGATACGATCACGGTCCACAAAAGCATGTAGAGGGATTAATAAGAAGCCTGCCCAAGGCTTACTCCTCATCCACAGCGGGATAGAAGCAACTCTTGCAATAACCATGATACACAGTGCCATCTGCAACAATGGGAAAATAAACCCTGAGTACGAGAAGGTACTCAGCTAGACTTACCCGTCATGAACCAGAAATAAAATGACTCCAAGGATTATGCAAGGCTGTATAAGTGGATGTAACTTGACAACATTTTGCGTAAAAGGCAACTGATCCGTTGTACAATTATGATTCCTTTATCAAGTTAATTATAACTATCCATTTCTAGATTAGCAACTATCCTGTGCCAAACATGTGGTATATCATTTAGAAGCATACAATAGTAACCATAGTAGGTATTGCAATTCCATTTTCATCCGAACCATCATGTTCCATAACACAGTTACTACGATGTTGGAGCTAGTCAAGTTTCTCACTATCCGGGAGAGACGGCGATTCGAATCGATTTCAACCAGCTGGGAATTTATTCCTAACACAAACCCAGGTCTACCAGCCACGATAGCCTTAGGTCACCTTTGGTACAACTCCGGTACACATTTCGTGGGTCCGTGCTGCGCCGCACGATCTGGAACACCAGATGCCAGGATGCTCAGGCCAAGCCTGTCCTTGGGCTCAGTCTGATCGTTCCCCAGAAGGAGCGCACAACAGAACGATTCCCGGCCTGAGTTGAATTACTCGGCTTCGCGGTCGGAACGAGTTATCCGGCCAGCTTAGTGAGAGGCATGCGTTTAATCTTGTCAGAAGTTCCAACAACGGTACGGTCCTTGATCGACACAGATGGGGATAGATCCACACCCAAGACCTCCATGTCTTGTTGCTTCTCTATCGACCTCCCATCCGGTCTTGATTTACTTTTACCTCATGGTTCTGTTCCACGATGGCAGATATAGCCAACCGTGCTCCGGTATCCACCTATATCTCGCAGGTGACAGGATATCACCCGACTTCTACCGGTCTAAGCATGGCTAAGCATTTATTCGATCCTGGACCTATACCGGTTAAAGGTATAATATTTGGACAAGGAATGTACATGCATCAAGTGGTTTCATTCAACTCTTATAACCTAATGCATCAATCATAAATACGTAAGTAAACATTTGTAAATTACTGGGAGACTTATAATGCTCCGGGGCTTGCCTCGCAGAAAGGAAGTAGGGCGGTGGTCAGGACACTCCGGAAGCTCTTCAGGGTTCTGCTCCACGCCTTCGGGAGCTGCGGCTTGCGGATCCTCCTGCTGGTTCCCTTCCTCTGCTTCTTCGAATTCTAGCAACGTGATCTCTTCCTCCGATCCTAGATGCATGAATATGGCATAAGTATTACGAATGCGTATATGTTAACAAGTGCATCATGTTTATTGAGTAGGTGCATATCTCTTCTCGGTTATTTAATTATCTACTTCCATAATGCATCGATTATACCATAAAATAGCAGTTAATTATTTCACTCATAACTGGAGTTCTACAAATCCAAATCTAGTGATCCTAGAATTTCTGGAAAGCTTATCAAATTCTCTACAACTTTGTTATTAACCATTTTTACGGTACACATCAGTTTCAACATGCAACTCATCAAACTGTAGAATCAGTCCGGAAACTATTTAATATGCAATATAAAGTAATAATACTTCTACTTCATGTAATCATTCAAAATTTGACAACATAGAATCTACCATCAGTTTAAGCATACCAAAAACATTTAAGATAATATAGGGGTGAAGCCCAAACTATTTATTTAATTGCCTTTATTATTTTATTTAGATATCTAGGTTAAATAATAAACATATATCAGATACACTTCATAAATTCTCAAAAATTTACAGTGCCTTACCTAATGCTATCAAAGGACTACTATAAAAATTTCATGTCATTTTACTAAGTAGAACATTCTATACAAAAATGACAAGGAAGCAAGGCTTGAAATAGCATAAATAGAAAATCCTATTGAAAAGTGTCAAGCAATAGATTTCCTATTTTTCTTAACATCCATATGGTACTAGGATTACCTCCAACAAATTTCATGAATTTTGGACTCCTAAATAATTTATAAAAAATCATGCAAGGATTGACTATTCATAAAAGAAAAATCTATATCTATAAATCTACCCATGCACTGGTCCTCAAATTTTTACCAGAGTTCATATATGACAAGAATAGCTTACCACAAAAATTTCATAAATTTTGGAGCACAGGAACTCTAGATATAAAATAAACAAATTTTAATGTATTCAAAAGCACATTTCAAATCCCTATTTAAATCTCCAAAACTTTCTACTGTAAATGTTCAAAACATATTTTTCCTAAATACTACACTTCCTAAGGAACACTACAAAATTTATTTCACAAATTTAGGAGCTACCAAACTGAAGATACAAAAATCACAAATCACACTTGAATCTGGAATTTTTGAACTATCTTTATAACCTAAAGTCGCTGACAGCAGGGACCCATTGGTTAGCAGGGCCCGCCTGTCAGTGAAACCAAAATAGAGGACGGCGCATGCGACGGCGCGGGAGCGGCGCTAGCTCACCGGCGACCCCGTCCCGGTGAACCCGAGGACACCACCGTGCGCCTCACGACGAGCCGCACCTAATGAACTACCTAGCTCATCCTATCGCTGGCTATAAACATGGTGGCAGCGTGCATGGCGGATGGTGGAGGAAGTCCGACGATGCTCCGGTGAGGTCCGGCCATGTAGGGCACAGCTAAGCTCGGTAGAAGCTTCTAGTGCACACGGGGAAACTAGTGGATGGTACAATGGGGAGTGAGATGGCTTTGGTGGTGGTCGGCCACGACGAGCGCCAACTCCGACGAGGTCTGGACGGCGGCAGAAATAAAACACGGCCACTACCTTGGTTCGTCGGCTCAACGACGAGGTGGAAGATCTAAAGGAGGCTACGGGGAAGCTCCTGGCTAGATGGAGGCGGTACTGACGTGGCGGCGAGCGAGCTGGGTGACGGTGAGGCGCTCGGCTACAATGGCGGAGAGCGGCGCTGCGGGTGCTGCGGATGGCGAAGGAGGAGCAGGAAAGCGAAACTGAGGGTGCGGACGGGAGCGGGCGGGTGCTAGCGTGATAATGCCGCGCTCAGGCGCGTCGTGGCCGGCGCGGTCAGGGCGCTGGCGACGCGCGACCATGGTGACCTCTACGCGGCGCGCGGTGTCTGAAACCGGTTGGCCACTGTGCCGGTCGATTCAGTTAGTTCAGACGTGATAGGAGCAGCCTGACAGCGCATTTTCAAGTCGATATTACTGCAAAACCATGGCTCCTTCGTGCAAATGCCCTACATGAGTTTTGTAGCCCAAGGTACCAGCTACAACTCTTATTCAAAGATCAAGCTCTAATTCACAACAGCTAGGGAGAAAATTCAGTCCAAAGTGGAGCCTGTCAACTGCCATTGTAAAAAGAACTTAGAAAAAATTTGTTAAGTGTTGAAGTTTGATTTTTCTGATTTTTGTGATCCAATTTCACACATGTTAGGAGTTTGAACAGTCAAAGACTCAAAAATCAAAGTTGTTCCTTATGTCAAACACTACAACATTGCTTTAGTGATCTCCTCCATGCAAGGTCTCTAGCACCTAGTTCCAAGTTGGTCAAACATGTCACATTTGAAAGATGAAACACATCAAAGCATGGCTTAATGACCAAACTAGCCCTAGCCCCAAATACCAAAGTTGTTCAGGATGATACTCTAAACATGTTTAAGCAATTTGCAGGGTCATTTAAACATTTCATGTAGTAGTCACTCATAGAGCTATTTAAAGTAATCACATGAAATATGCCTTAAAGACTTGACCATGGAAAATGACATTCATGATCCATGTTCCATTTGTGAACCTAAGCATTGCCAAAATATTTTGGTGACTCAAATCTACCAAGTACATGTTTACATTCATGATCATTTGCATATGTACAAAGAAACATGCAATAACAAGCAACGTTGCATATGTTTCAATTCAATGTTCCAATTGTAAATGCTTGTTTATGGATGCGTGATGATCATGCTCATGTTATGCAAGGCTAACACCCGAGGTGTTACAGCCCCTCCCCCTTATAAAAATCTCATCCCGAGATTTGCAAGACCTACCATTCTTGGAAAAAGGCGGGATAAACTTCTCGTAGATAATCTTCTCTTTCCCACGTAGCATCTTGTTCACTATGATTGTTCCACACCACCTTATAAAACTTAATAATCTTACTCCTTGTCACTCTCTCCATCTCTTCTACTACTCGAATTGGCTTTTCTTCATAGGTCAAATCCGATTGAAGCTGCACATTGGTGGGTGCAATAGCTTCTTCCGGTACTCGAAGACATTTCTTTAGCTAAGAAACATGGAACACATCAAAGATTGCACTCATCTCTGGTGGAAGTTGTAACTTCTACGCAACCTTCCCTTTTTGTTCCAAAATTTTGTATGGCCCTACATATCTTGGTGAAAGCTTCTTTTTCATCCCAAATCTTTTCACACCTTTCATGGGTGATACTCTCAAGTATACATAGTCACCCACTTCAAAAGTTAGTGGTCTTCTTCTTCTTACATCGGCATAACTCTTCCTGTCTTGATTGAGCTGCGCCTTCATATGTTATTGGATGATACGTACTTGCTCTTCGGCTTCATTGACAAAATCAATACCAAAGTACCTCCTTTCACCGGGCTCAATCCAATCAATGGAGTTCTGCACTTTCTTGCCATACAAGGCTTCAAATGGAGCCATTTTGATACTCGCTTGATAACTGTTGTTATAGGAGAATTCAGCTAAAGGTAACCATTTCTCCCATGAACCTTTTGAAGATATAACACAAGCTCTAAGTAAATCTTCTAGGATTTGGTTCACTCGCTTCTCTCATCACTGAAGTTTGCGGATGATAAGCTGAACTTCTGATTAGCTTGGTTCCCAAAGCCTGGTGTAAGTGCTCCCAGAAACGAGCTATGAACTGTGGTCCTTGATCTGAGATTATAGTCCTGGGTACTCCATGCAGTCTCACGATCTGGGAAACATATAACTCAGAGTATTTCCCCACGTGATATGTTGTTTGAACTGGTACAAAATGTGCTCACTTGGTGAGACGATCAACAATAACCCATATTGAATCATGACCTTGTGGCGTCGTTGGAAGGCCTGTGATAAAATCCATGCTGATTTCCTCCCATTTCCATCCTGGAATAGGCAATGGGTGAAGTAATCTAGCAGTTTTCATATGGACAGCTTTTACTCTACTGTAGTTATCACACCTAGCAACATAGGCTGCGATCTCTTTCTTCATCTTAGTCCACCAAAAACGGGTTCTTAAATCTTGATACATTTTACTACTACCCAGATGGATAGACAATTTGGATGAGTGAGCTTCTTCTAAAATTTGATTCCTTAGCTCACGGTCTTTTGGTACCACTAGTCAGTCCTCAAACCATAATACACCTCTTTCGTCCAATCTAAAATGTTTGGTTTCTTGCTCTTGCATTTTTCTCTTGATGTGACTTATTCCTACATCTGTCTGCTGTAGCTCTATGATTTTGCTCTCAAGTGAACAACTGATTGTGATATTGTGTAGTACAGCAGGATGTAACAAGTTGAATCCATCTTCCAACAATGCTTCCACAGTGTTGCAATGGGACTTCCGACTAAGTGCATTGGCTACTACATTTGCTTTACCCGGATGGTAATGCACTTCCAAATTGTAGTCCTTAATCAATTCTAACCATCTTCGTTGTCTCATGTTCAGCTCAGGCTGGGTAAAGATATACTTGAGACTTTTGTGGTCAGTGTAGATATGACATACATTGCCCAACAAATAATGTCTCCATATCTTTAATGCATGGACAACGGCTGCAAGTTCCAGATCATGTGTAGGGTAGTTGACTTCATGTTTTCTCAATTGCCGAGAAGCATATGCAATTACTCTCCCTTCTTGCATAAGCACACATCCCAAACCTATTCCTGATGCATCACAAAATACATCAAACGGCTTTTTAATGTCTGGTTGTGCTAACACAGGTGCTGTAGTCAACAAGGTTCTGAGGGTGTGAAAAGCTGCTTCACATTCTGGTGTCCATTGGTACTTCTCATCTTTCTGAAGTAGTCTGGTCATAGGCTTAGCTATCTTTGAGAAATCTGGAATAAACCAACGATAGTATCCTGCTAACCCTAGAAAACTCCGAACTTCATGAACCGAAGGTGGGGCTTTCCAATCCATGACCTCTTGTACTTTGGATGGGTCTACTGAGATTCCATCTCTTGATAAAATGTGACCTAAGAAAGGTACTTTGCTCATCCAAAATTCACATTTGCTAAACTTGGCATATAGCTTATGCTCCCTCAGTCTGGATAGGACAATCCTCAGATGCTCCTCATGATCTGACTCATTTTCTGAATAAATCAATATGTCGTCGATAAACATGACCACGAACTTGTCGAGTTCGGGCATGAATACCGAGTTCATCAGGTACATGAAATAGGCTGGAGCATTTGTTAGTCCGAAAGACATAACCAAATACTCGTATAAGCCGTACCTGGTAGAGAAAGCAGTTTTAGGTATATCCTCCGGTCTGATCTTTATCTGATGGTAACCGGATCTCAAATCAATTTTGGAGAATACTTTTGCCTTTGCTAGCTGATCGAACAAGATGTCGATGCGGGGTAATGGATATTTGTTCTTGATGGTCACCGCATTGAGTGGTCTGTAATCTACACACATTCTCAGTGACTTATCCTTCTTTTTCACAAACAAGGCTGGACATCCCCACGGAGATGAGCTGGGTTGGATAAGACCCTTGTCCAATAGATCTTGTAATTGAACCTTAAGTTCCGCTAACTCATTGGGTGGCATTCTATAGGGCCTTCTGGATATGGGTGCGGTACCTGCACTAATTCAATCTTAAATTCCACGTCCCTATCCGGTGGTAGACCTGGTAATTCCTCTGGAAATACATCTAGAAACTCACAAACCACGGGGATATCACATATTGTGGTGGTTTGGATAGCACAGGCTAAATGTTGGGGTTCGAAATCGCGGGAGAGTGGGACTAGAAAAGCATTCCCTCCCGTGGGTTCTCTCAACATAATAGTGCGGGTGCTAGTATCAATAAGAGCACCATGATACTTCATCCAATTCATGCCTAAAATTAAACTTATCGACAACCCCGGCAATACTATCAAATCTGTTGTGTACTCCCTCCCTTGTATCGAGATGAGTACATTTTTGACTATCTTTTTGGTAGCAACAGTTCCCCCTGCTGAACTTATGTTAAAACCACCTTTGCTTACTTCTATTATTTCTTGATCATGTCTAGATGCAAATGCCTGACTCATAAATGAATGAGAAGCTCCTGAATCAAATAAAACAACAGCGGGATGCTTGTTGACGAGAAACATACCAGCCGTGACAACTTCTCCGGTGGGCACTTCCTCCACAGCGGTATAATGCACTTGTCCCTGACGTGCCCTGGCATTCGCCTGTCTCTGATTGTTCTGATTCTGGTTGCTATTCCTCTTGGGGTGGGGGCATTCCTTGGACCAATGACCCAGTTGGTTGCAGTTGAAACATGGTTGATTACTTCTGAATCCGGTGGAGCTGTCCTGATTGCCATTTCCTTTTGGTAAGGCAATAGTGAACGCCTTATGGAATGGTTTCTGTGGCCTGTTATTCTGAGCTTTCGGTGGTGGAGGCCTAAACTTGGGTGTAGGTGGACGGAACTGTGGCCTAGCTGTGATAGACGCTTTTGACTGGAAGGATCTAGATGCACCGGCCTCATATGTCCTCTTGCGACCCTTAGCAACTGCATGCATGTTGTTGTGGTTTTCTTGGGTCAAGGCATCACTAATAAACTCATTGTACGTGGCACACCTAGAATTTGCCATAGTCTTCATCAGTTTAGTACCCAAACCTCGCTTGAAACTCTCTATCTTTTTCTCCTCGGTATCCATGAAACTGGGAGCATATCTTGACAAGTTGTTGAATGCGTGCATATATTCTGTGAGTGACTTTGTTCCCTGAGTGAGCCTCATAAATTGGTTTGCTTTCAGCGCGATCAGAGCTTCGGGGAATATGGTGTCCCCCCTAAAAGCCAAACTTTTAAATCTTCCCCTGTGTCACTCGCGCATTAGCGGGCAGAGACGACAGGAAGTGTGTCCACCAGATCTCTGCTGGTCCTTGCAATTGATGAGAAGCATACTCTGCTTTCAGATGCTCCGTGACCCTCAACAGATGGAATTTCTGCTCAATGGTGTTGAGCCACTCGTCCGCCTGTAGTGGTTCCTCAGCCACCTTGAAGATAGGAGGCTTTGTGTCTAGAAACTCCTTGAATGTACTGTGCTGATTTGGCTCGACCCACAGTTGTTTGTGGGTGGCCACGAGTGGTGTTTTTTTTGCGATGAGGCGCAGAGCTTCTTCCATTGTCCTTTGGCTCCCCAAGAACTAAGCAAAGAACTCCCCGCGGTGGCATGGCGGTGGTGGTGGTAAGTCATCACCATTGCCATCGTGACTACTACCAGCTCCAGCACGGGTGCGCGTCATCTGCGAAGTTGCAACAATAAGCGATTATTGGTTGATGTCAAGAGATTGCAGATGAATCATAATCATGCCAAACTGAAATTACCGGAGAAATTCTCAAATTCACAATAAAAATAGAGGCATAACAATTCATTCTCGCAACATGGCATCCCCAATTTGACCACTTATCGCGCTCATAACGCATGCAAATTTAAATCGTGATCACCAACAAGGAACGGAATTGCATTGATGTTCAACCAAAGGTGCACTTAATCAACATTACATGATAGTCTGGTTACTAATGCCAACTTCGAACTACAGGTCCATTACATGAATAAAGGTGATACATTAGTCCTTCCCTAAGTGCTAAGCGATCTAATCCTCATCATGATCACTATCGAGGTCGACGCAAAGATCATCTCCTTCCTCGTGTTCTACTTCTTCTTCGGGCTCCACTTCTTCTTCTCCTTCCTCGTACCCTTCTAGATCCATTTCTGTAGCTCCAGGTGGGACATAAGGGTGGAGCTGATTGTTCAGTAGATGAACCTCTTCATGTAGATTATCGTTGTATTCTTCCGCATTGGCCATTTTCTTGTCCCGGCTCAAACTGTCGAGCTCTCGGACATCTTCCCTGGACCAAGCTACATTTCGCTGGTGAGTTAACCGAGTCATCTCTTGATGAGCCTCTCAATCTCGGTGTTGTGCTCCCTCCGTCGACGCGTCGATCCTCGTGGGCATGACCAAGAGCACCGACACACGCCCCGAGGCTACCTTCAACTCCATCCAACACTCTCATCATTGCGAACATGGCGCTCATGGCGGGGTTATCACTTTTTCGCCCCTTCTGCACCAATCTCAAAAGATCTTCCTCTTGCCTGCTGCCATGAGTCAGTGGAGGGGTTGCCCCTCGGAAAGACTCCAACCAAAGCGGCTGCCAGCTCCTGAGGAAAACGATCCATGATATCCCTCAGTATCCCAAAGGCTGCCCTGCCAGCTGCTTCTTCAGCAGTCCTGCCAGTTGACTCATAACACCAGCCTGTCCACTCAGAATCGTCTCCTCGGGGACGAACAACGGCCTCCATAGTAACTAAGAGACCTTCCCCCAACTGCTCATTTGCCCAGAAGTAGCGGGGCTCCATTCCATCAGGATATCCGACATAGCTGAGCACCCTCCACAATAGTGTAGGCATCCCAAACTCTCCAAGAAACGTGTGGCGTTGATGGGTGCGTGGAGCAAGCGATTGCGGGGAGCTCTCCGCCTCCGGTGGACTTGCTGGCGATGCAGCAGTGCGTGCCATCTGCACCATTAACATGTACCCCTTGGTGAGACAATGCCATAATGGATAAGAGTTACATAACCGAGTAAGAATTTTATAAGGGGAGGAACAATGTAATTATGTGAATGGTAATTTAACATGATGCATGCTCGTGCCGTACGTCCTCACAAACTTAGGAAAAATTTGTTTCTAACGGTAGACACGGTGGCATACATACGCTATCTCATAAATAGCGTAACTAGTCGAGCCACACGTTTCATTGTTAGTGTACCTACATAAAATTTCATTTCAGCCCTAAACCCATAATGAATATGCAGAATGTAATTGTAAATACTTCCATATATGTATACCCGTACATATACTTCCGTATCAATCTACCCGACAATAATTTAAACCCACAATTAAATACGTACCATATACACATGCAAGCATGCATACATAGCCGTACCAAAGCTAACTCTTCCCGACCGCACTCTCACATCTTGTGGTCATACACTCATCATCATACCTTGGTGTAGAGGCGTTTGATCCATACATTACCACTCAAATGAATGGCATCCATACAATAGCACGCCGTATGGACGACGAAGTAGAAACCCCCATGTTAGTACTTAAATAGCCACCTAATAGTCCTTAATTTGGGCATAAGGAAAGTGATCATTGGCACACTTTAGATTTCAAATACCTATTATATAACTAATAGTTGCTAGAGAAGGGTTTTTGGAAAACAAAAACTTTTGTTTTAAATACACTTGTGACAATTAATGTTGAATCTTGCTCTGATGCCAATTGTCGCAGAACCGACCAATTTATAAGAGTACAAGTACAATGGCAGCCCGCAAGCGGTCGCACTGTCGTACTTGAACCCATATAAACCCAGTAGTCCGTCGATTACCATGACGGGTCTCGATAAATGATTTACAACAACCAAGATCGTACAGGATTCAACATACATGCCACATATTACATAAAGTTCACAGATACATTTCATCATCAGAGTACGAATAAAAGTTATTACAAATAGAGTTTGATAGATAAAAGCGGAAGCAAATTAAGTTTGAAAGTAACGTTTCCAACATAGTTTAGTACAGTGCCAAGATACGATCACGGTCCACAAAAGCATGTAGAGGGATTAATAAGAAGCCTGCCCAAGGCTTACTCCTCATCCACAGCGGGATAGAAGCAACTCTTGCAATAACCATGATACACAGTGCCATCTGCAACAATGGGAAAATAAACCCTGAGTACGAGAAGGTACTCAGCTAGACTTACCCGTCATGAACCAGAAATAAAATGACTCCAAGGATTATGCAAGGCTGTATAAGTGGACGTAACTTGACAACATTTTGCGTAAAAGGCAACTGATCCGTTGTACAATTATGATTCCTTTATCAAGTTAATTATAACTATCCATTTCTAGATTAGCAACTATCCTGTGCCAAACATGTGGTATATCATTTAGAAGCATACAATAGTAACCATAGCAGGTATTGCAATTCCATTTTCATCCGAACCATCATGTTCCATAACACAGTTACTACGATGTTGGAGCTAGTCAAGTTTCTCACTATCCGGGAGAGACAGCGATTCGAATCGATTTCAACCAGCTAGGAATTTATTCCTAACACACACCCAGGTCTACCAGCCATGATAGCCTTAGGTCACCTTTGGTACAACTCCGGTACACATTTCGTGGGTCCGTGCTGCGCCGCACGATCTGGAACACCAGATGCCAGGATGCTCAGGCCAAGCCTGCCCTTGGGCTCAGTCTGATCATTCCCCGGAAGGAGTGCACAATAGAACGATTCCCGGCCTGAGTTGAATTACTCGGCTTCACGGTCGGAACGAGTTATCCGGCCAGCTAAGTGAGAGGCATGCGTTAAATCTTGTCAGAAGTTCCAACAATGGTACGGTCCTTGATCGACACAGACGGGGATAGATCCACACCCAAGACCTCCATGTCTTGTTGCTTCTCTATCGACCTCCCATCCGGTCTTGATTTACTTTTACCTCATGGTTCTGTTCCACGATGACAGATATAGCCAACCGTGCTCCGGTATCCACCTATATCTCGTAGGTGACAGGATATCACCCGACTTCTACCGGTCTAAGCATGGCTAAGCATTTATTCTATCCTAGACCTGTACCGGTTAAAGGTATAATATTTGGACAAGGAATGTACATGCATCAAGTGGTTTCATTCAACTCTTATAACCTAATGCATCAATCATAAATACGTAAGTAAACATTTGTAAATTACTGGGAGACTTATAATGCTCCGGGGCTTGCCTCGCAGAAAGGAAGTAGGGCGGTGGTCAGGACACTCCGGAAGCTCTTCAGGGTTCTGCTCCACGCCTTCGGGAGCTGCGGCTTGTGGATCCTCCTGCTGGTTCCCTTCCTCTGCTTCTTCGAATTACAGCAACGTGATCTCTTCCTCCGATCCTAGATGCATGAATATGGCATAAGTATTACGAATGCGTATATGTTAACAAGTGCATCATGTTTATTGAGTAGGTGCATATCTCTTCTCGGTTATTTAATTATCTACTTCCATAATGCATCGATTATACCATAAAATAGCAGTTACTTGTTTCACTCATAACTGGAGTTCTGCAAATCCAAATCCAGTGATCCTGGACTTTCTGCAACTCATCAAACTCTAGAATCAGTCCGGAAACTATTTAATATGCAATATAAAGTAATAATACTTCTACTTCATGTAATCATTCAAAATTTGACAACATAGAATCTACCAACAGTTTAAGCATACCAAAAACATTTAAGATAATATAGGGGTGAAGCCCAAACTATTTATTTAATTGCCTTTATTATTTTATTTAGATATCTAGGTTAAATAATAAACATATATCAGATACACTTCATAAATTCTCAAAAATTTACAGTGCCTTACTAATGCTATCAAAGGACTACTATAAAAATTTCACGTCATTTTACTAAGTAGAACATTCTATACAAAAATGACAAGGAAGCAAGGCTTGAAATAGCATAAATGGAAAATCCTATTGAAAAGTGTCAAGCAACAGATTTCCTATTTTTCTTAACATCCATATGGTACTAGGATTACCTCCAACAAATTTCATGAATTTTGGACTCCTAAATAATTTATAAAAAATCATGAAAGGATTGACTATTCACAAAAGAAAAATCTATATCTATAAATCTACCCATACACTGGTCCTCAAATTTTTACCAGAGTTCATATATGACAAGAATAGCTTACCACAAAAATTTAATAATTTTTGGAGCACAGGAACTCTAGATATAAAATAAACAAATTTGAATGCATTCAAAAGCACATTTCAAATCCCTATTTAAATCTCCAAAACTTTCTACTGTAAATGTTTAAAACATATTTTTCCTAAATACTACACTTCCTAAGGAACACTACAAAATTTATTTCACAAATTTAGGAGCTACCAAACTGAAGATACAAAAATCACAAATCACACTTGAATCTGGAATTTTTGAACTATCTTTATAACCTAAAGTCGCTGACAGCAGGGACCCATTGGTCAGCAGGGCCCGCCTGTCAGTGAAACCAAAATAGAGGATGGCGCATGCGACGGTGCGGGAGCGGCGCTAGCTCACCGGCGACCCCTTCTCGGTGAACCCGAGGACACCACCGTGTCACAGAACCGACCAATTTATAAGAGTACAAGTACGAAAACAATCGCCGAAACGATCAAATTCTCGAACTTGCGCCCATATAAACCCGGTAGTCAACTGAAATCACGACGGATTTCAAACCAACTTGCATACAACCAAGATCACAGTAATTCAACATAACATATCGTACGTTACAACATTTCGCAGACGTTCGCAAATAGATTACATCAACACAGAGTCATCGTTATTACAAAACAAGTCTTGTAACATAGCGGAAGCAAATAGTTTAACTCACACACACGAGTTCAATACCAGTACCAGTTTGCTGATCACATTCCACAAAAGCATTCAGATAAGATAACAGGAGATCATGCCCGTGATCTAGTCTTCGTCACCCGCCGGGTGGAGACAATACTTACAGAATCCCTGATAGAGAAGGTCATCCGCAACAAGAGGAATAAACCCCGAGTACGGAATGTACTCACTAGACTTACTTACCAGCGAAACCAAAATAAAGGACACCAAGGATCATGCATAGCTTTATTTAGTGGATCTGGTGACACTTTCTTTTGCGTAAAAAGCATATGTAATAATGATTAACTTTTATCCTGAACTAGCAAAGACTTTAAGCCATTAACCCATCATCTATATTAGCACTGTACTAATCAACCACTTGATTAATATGCAAACATTAATAACCATAGCGGTATAATTCTCGGCAACATTATCATCATCATCATCATTATCCATTTAACCATATCGTTAAATTAATTGAATCTACGTTGTCATTTGCTCAAGTCAAGTTCTCACTATCGTGGGAGAGACGGCGATTCAATCGATTCCTATCCAAATGGAGGGTATTCCTAACACAAACCCCGCTTCCCCCGTCGTGGTCGCAAACAAGTCACCTTTGGTACAACTCAGGAGAAAAGTAAAAAAGAAAAGACGCGGTCCGGCACGCCTGCATTCTCGAGAGAACCACTCGCTAGGAAGTGCAGGATCTTAAACCCCGACTCCCCTTGGACTTATGCCAATGGCTCTCCGCACATCCTTACTACCTCCAGAATGCATCCAACCCCCACGGTTCCCGGCCCGAGTTGAGCTACTCGGCCATGCGGTCGGAACGACTTATCCGCCAGACTAAGTGTTAGGTCTGCGTTCAACATGACATGAGGACGTCAGACAGATCGGTCCTTAAACGACACGAGACGGAGTCACTATGTTCAAACCTACACAAGACTCCGCCGGTCTTAATTCATTATTCACATGGTTCTTTTCCATGATAGCAAATATAGCCAACCGTGATCCACCTCATCCTAAATCTCGCAGGTGATAGGAAATCACCTGACTTCTACCGCACTAAGCATGGCTAAGCATTTAACCCGTTCCTGAACTTAAATAGGATTCCAGTGCGATATCTGGACAAGGAGGGATATATAATGCAGCAATTGGTTCCAACCAATTCCTATACTTAATGCATCATCAACAATAAAGACACTCAATATATTTGTAAAGACATGGGAGACTTATAATGCTCCGGGGCTTGCCTTTCAGGAAAGAGGAAGGCTGGTGATCAGGGCACTCGGGCAACTCCTCGGCGACGGCTGCTTCTTCGACTTCCTGCACCTCGGGCTCCTCCTCCTGGTTGGCTCCCTCGAACTCCAGCAACGTCACTCCCTCCGGCACACCTATTGCATGAATGCGCAAGATAAGTATCATGGATGCACATGTACGAATGTCAGGGATGCTCGAAATGCACATGCTCACTGCAGTTCGCATATTCCAAGTTAAGCTTTATTCAATACACTTTACTTACCAAGTCTATACAACCTAATGTATAATTGCTCATCTTCAGTTAATGACCTAGCACCTGCACCTAAGCATATTCTCAAGTTAGGCTAACCCCCAAACAATCAACGATTACGTTGCAACACATTCAATCAAGCATTTGTATTTCAGCAAATGAAGACTATATATCGGTACATTAAACTAGCCATAACTGGAGATGTATAATTCCAAATGATATGAAACAAGACAATCTGAAAAGCTTATGAAATTGTCTATAATTCATTTTTAGATCTCAAAGCATGATTCGACACTTTACCAGCTTGAATTCCTAAATCAACAGAACACTGTCCTACAAGACAGAGAATAAGCAAAACAGGAACCTAACTTTAAACAGCTGTAGTTTCTAAACTACTGGGCCAAATGCCCTCAAATTTTGACAGGAGCTAGATACATAAATTATCTACAACTCTTGTATTCATCATATTCACAGAAAACCAAAATCTCATGGGGAACTTTCTAAAGTCCCCAGATCTGTCCAGAGGGACATAATGCCAACAAATAATTAGCAACTTATGATGTAAACATATAATTAGACAAAACCAACTTTACTATCTTATCACACATATCCTAAGAACACCAGAAAGTAGGATGTCCATTACCAAAACATTTCTTTTAATACCTTTCTTAATTTATTTAATTAATTAGGGGAAATAGTAAACCTATATGAAAACTGCCCCATTAATTCTACAAAAATTACAGTAGACACTACATACTCTAAGTAGACTACCATAAAAATTTCACACCATTTGAGCAAGTATAAAAGCCTACACAAAAA
This sequence comes from Miscanthus lutarioriparius, assembly GCA_904845875.1. Classification (NCBI taxonomy): domain Eukaryota; kingdom Viridiplantae; phylum Streptophyta; class Magnoliopsida; order Poales; family Poaceae; genus Miscanthus; species Miscanthus lutarioriparius. The sequence goes on from CAJGYO010000018.1 coordinate 45,511,420, forward strand.
TGACAAGGCATAATGGCTTAAAATGGCATAATTAGGAAACCCTAATGAAAAGTGTCAAGCAATAGATTTCATATTTTTCCTAGCATCCTTAGGGCACTAGGATACTACCTACCAAGTTTCATGGCCATTGGATTCATAGATTATTTACTAAAATTTACACAAGAATCATCCAATGATAAAAGGAAAATCTATAACTCAAAAACTACACATGCAATGACTCTCAAATTTTAACCAGAGCTTCTACTATACCATACTAGCTTACCCACAAAATTTCACAATTTTTGGATCACAGAAACTCAAGATATGATTTAAACAAGTTTGCATGCAATCAAAAACACTTTTCAAGTTCCTATTTAATTCATCCAAATTTTCTACATGATATGCTCAAGATATATTTTTATTAAATACTAGATCTAACAATGAGTCTAACAAAATTGGAAGTACTCAATTTGGATCTACCAAGAAGGAGTTACAAAATTTACAAAATGGCACTAAAAACTGGAATTTTTGAACTATCTTTTCTAACTCGGTCACTGACAAGTGGGGTCCGTCACACCACCCCCCCGCATGTAAGTGAAAGGAAAACAGAGCACAATGGCTGCGACGGCCGCGGGCATGGCGTAGCTCACGGGCGGCTCGTCTCCGTGAAACCAGAGCCACCGTCGTGCTCACCACGACGAGCCAAGCACCTGTGGGTGCCTCGGTTCGGTCTCTCACCGGCCTCTACCTCACACGACGACATGCACGGCGGATGACGGCGACGAGGTCTGCGGTGGAACTCCGGCGACGGCGAGCCTACATTGCCCCACCCAAGCACGGTATGAGTTACACGGTTACATGGAGAAACTATCCGAGAAGAAAAATGGGAAAGGGAAGCCTCAAGTGCTCCGACCACGGTGAGCTCGATCTCCGGTGAGGTCGAGTCATGGCGGCGGCGCGGATTCGGCGAATGGGCCATCAACTCCGTTTGATAGGCTCTACTAGAGGGTGGACGAGGTAAAGGAGATGGTGGGGAATCTGTGGACGAGATGGAGTGAGTCGCGATGCGCGGTGGCGGCCAGCGAGAGCTCGGACGAGCTCTTCTTGGACATGGCGCACGGCCACGGAGAAGAAGAAGCACGGCCTCTACCTTGACTTTACTGGCTCCACGGTGAGGTGGACGAGGCGAGGAGTACACGGCGGAGCTGTGGGTGAGAGCTTGTTGACGGTGGTGCCACGGCGAGCAAGTGGTGGCAAGGCAAGCAAGCGTCGGCAATGGAGAGCGGCCATGAGAGCGGCGAGTGGAGGAAGAGATGGAGATGCAATTGAAGGCGATGCTTCCTCCAGAGGGCGCGTGGAGTTGAGGTGTCCGCGACGGCGACTGGTGGGGCCAGCGCCGCAGTGATGGCCTCCACGGCGTGGCCACGCAACAACGACGGCTGAGGCGGGTCGGCCACTCTGCTTTGACGGAGATGGCCATCGGGCACACGCAATCAACCGAATGACGCTACATTTTGGAGTCAATGTATTTCATAATCCTATGCTTATTAGCGCAAACTTCCTAAACGAAAAGTGCAAGCCCTAAGTACCAGCTACAAAACTCCTTCAGAGTTCAAAGTCTAATTCGAAAAGTATAGAGAGTAAAATCATGCCAAAGTTGAGCTCATGAAACTGAAAACTTCGGTTTCATACTTAGAAATTTTCTAAGTGTCTAATCCAACCTCAAAACTGACTTGTGGACCATTTTTGAACATGTTGCGCACATTTTCATGAGGTGGCCATAAAATAACTTTTGTTCCTTATATAATTCTCTACAACTTTGCTTTAGGTTGCTCAGACATGCAAACGTCCTAAGCTACACTTTTAAAACAGTCAAACATAGGAGCTCTAGGGGTCCAAATTGGTCAACCATGACTTGGAAACCTAATTAGGCAAAATGATCAACATGAACCTTGTTCCTAATGACATTCTAGGTGTAACTAAGTTACTTAGGATGATTATTAGCCACACCACACATTGGTCACACAAGAATCAAGCAAGGTATGTACTGAAACAATGAAAAACACATGAAATGTTGCAACTGTTTCATAGTCATGTTTCACTTGTTTCATGATTGTGTTGCATAGCACTAACTAACCTTGTTTCACTAAGTGAGTGGCACATGTTGCACTTAAGCATTGCACACTTTACATTTCATAAAGAACAACACACATGAAATCTACAACACGTTGCAATGTTTCGAATTTATGTTTCATGTGCTATAAGTTCACAAAGGGATGCATGATGCTCATGTTCATGAAATGCAGTGCAAATGTGGAAGCCAAACACCTGGGGTGTTACAGCCCTCCCTCCTTATAAAAATCTCGTCCCGAGATTTAAAAAGCGTATACCATTGTTGATAGAATTCCTTATAACCATCCTCAAATAATCTTCCCTTTCCCACGTTGCATCGCGTTCACTACCCCAGTTACTCCACATGACTTTGTAGAACTTGACCACCCGACTCCGAGTCACTCGCTCACGAGTGTCAATCACTCGAACCGGCTTTTCTTCAAAGGTCAAATCAGATTTTAACTCGATATCCCCCAATGGAACTCTCTCTTCAGGGACGCGAAGACATTTCTTCAATTGGGATACATGAAAGACATTGAAGATAGCACTCATCTCCGGAGGTAATTGAATCTTATACGCCACTTTACCACTTTGTCCAATGATTTCAAACAGACCAACATATCTTGGCGCAAGCTTTCGCTTCACAATCAAGCGTTGGACACTTTTCATAGGTGAAACCTTCAGATAAACGAAGTCTCCAACTTCAACTCAATAGGTTTTCTCGTCGATCAAGATAACTTTTCGCCTAGCTTGCTCAGCGGCGGCCATGTGAGTTTGGATAGTACGGACTTGTTCTTCGCTTCTTGAACAAAATCAATTCCATAATATCTCCTTTCACCGGCTTCTACCCAGTTCAACGGGGTTCTACACTTCCGCCATACAAAGCTTCAAACGGTGCCATCTTGATGCTTTCTTGATAACTATTATTGTACGAGAATTCAGCTAGGGGCAACCATTTTTCCATGAACCCTTCACGAGATGACACGGGCTCTCAACATATCTTCTAAGATTTGATTCACCTGCTCAGTTTGTCCATTGGTTTATGGATGATAGGCGTAACTTCTTACTAGCTTAGTTCCTAATAATCCATGTAAGTGCTCCCAAAAGCGAAGCAAAGGAACTGTGGTCCTCTATCGATACAATAGTATGAGGGATTCCATGAAGACGGACTATCTGATTGAAGTACAACTCAAAGATAATCAATCGGACGAAATCAATGCGACAGAATGAAGTGTGCGAGACTTAGTCGACGGTCTACAATCACCCAAATAGAGTTAAAATTCCTCTGAGTAGTAGGGAGTCCAACAATAAAATCCATACTTATCTCCTCCCATTTCCAACCTAGAATAGATAGTGGCTGAAGTAATCCGCCCTTCATGTGTACAGCTTTAACTCGACAACAAGTGTCACACCTAGCCACATAAGCGGCTATCTCCTTCTTCATTTTAGTCCACCAATAACGAGGCTTCAAATCATGATACATTTTACTACTGCCTTGGATGAATAGATAATTTAGAGGAATGTGCTTCAGATATGATTTGATCTCTAAGCTCTCTATCCTTCGGAACCACTAACCTATCCTTGAACCATAACACGTCATTTTCATCTACCCGAAAATGTTTGGTTTCTTGTTCTTTCATCTTATGCTTGATGTGGAATACACCGGATCGGTCTTTTTGTAGCTCAATAATTCTACTTTGCAGAGTACAACCGATGGTGATGTTGTGAAGGATTGCGGGATGCATGAGCCGTGACAAATGACAATCACCTTCAATCAAAGAGTGACAATGCGATTTCTGCTCAAGGCATCTGCAGAATTTGACGCTTTGCCTTGCCAGATGATAGTGCACTTGGAGATTATAATCCTTGATCAACTCGAGCCATCTTCGTTGACGCATATTCAACTCAAAGTTGAGTGAAGATGTACTTAAGACTTTTGTGATCGAGTGTAGATGTTGCACACATTACCAAGCAAATAATGTCTCCAGGCTTTCAAAGCATGAACAACTCGCAATGAAGTTCTAAGTCATGCGAGGATAATTCACCTCATGCTTCCGAAGTTGGCGAGAGAGTATAAGCAATGACCCTACCCTCCCGCATAAGAACACCTCCTAAGCCAATGCCTGATGCATCACAATACACATCAAAAGGTTTCTCAATATCCGGTTGTGCCAAAACCGGAGCCGAAGTTAAAAGGGTCCGCAGGGTGTGAAAAGCCACATCACACTCGGAAGTCCGGACAAACCTTGTGTCTTTCTCGCAACAACCGAGTCATAGGCTTGGCTATTTTAGAAAATCCGGGATGAAGCGACGATAATAGCCCGCCAAACCCGAAAACTCCGAACCTCATGCACCGAAATGGAGCCTTCAAGTCTAACACTTCTTGCACCTTGGTGGGATCCACCATAATTCCACCATCGGACAACACATGCCCGAAAACGGTACTTTCGAAGCCAAAATTCACATTTGCTGAACTTTGCATAAAGCTTGTGTTCACGCAGCCTAGTGAGTGAGAACCACTCGCAAATGTTCAACATGATCTTCTTCATTCTCGAAATAGACCAAGATATCATCTATAAATACCACCACAAATTTGTCCAACTCAGGCATAAACACCGAATTCATTAGATACATGAAATGTGCGGGGGCATTGGTCAATCCGAACGACATAACCAGATACTCATACGCACCATATCTTGTAGAGAATGCGGTTTTGAGACATCCTCAGGCGAATTTTGATTTGATGATAACCGGACCTCAAATCAATCTTGGAAAAGACTTTTGCTTTAGACAACCCGATCAAACAAGATGTCTATCCGCGGCAGAGGGTACTTGTTCTTAATTGTGACTGCATTCAAAGGCCTATAATCTACACACATGCGTAGTGACCGATCCTTCTTCTTCACAAAGATAGTGGACACCCCCATGGTGATGAACTAGGACGGATAAGGCCTTTACAGAGAAGTTCACTTAATCGGATCTTAAGTTCAGCTAGTTCGTTGGGAGGCATTCTATAAGGTCTTCTAGATATGGGTGCTTTGTGCACGGTAGCAACTCTATCTTGAACTCTACGTCCCGATCCGGAGGTAATCCAGCAAATCCTCGGAAAAACATCCGGAAAGTCACACACTACCGGGATATTTGCCATAGCCTTTGCTTGCACCGCATTAGCCGCTGAAGAAAGATTGATGTCCCTAGGTAGTTGCACCAGAAACCTTCACGAGTACTAGGATCTCTCGAGCATGACTACTCTAGTCGATGTATCAATAAGCACCCGTGCTTGCTCATCCAATTCATTCCCAATATCACATCGATACCCAGCCCCGGTAAAACTACCGGATCAACTTGATAACTTCGTCCCTCTATCTCAAGTTGTATGCCCCTACTACGAGCTTGGTGGGGATGGTACCACCGGCAGCCCTAATACAATAACCCTCACCCTCAACGATTGTATGTTTTACTCACAAACTTGGATGCAAATGCGGGACTAATAAAAGAATGTGAAGCACCGAATCAAATAGTACAAGCTGCGGGTGTTGATCAACCGTAAACTTACCGACAAAGGATGGCGCTCCCCAAAGGAATATCAACAACATTTGTATAGTTCACCCAGCCACCTTGATTGAAATTCTTCTTAGGGTAAGGACACTTCCTCGCCCATGGCGGTCTTGTTGCAATTCCAAAGACGGCATATTGCTTGGCGGAACATTGGAGCTTCCTTGACCGGTAGTGCCCTTTGGAAGAGCAACCGTAAAAGCCTTGCAATCCAGTCCTCCTGGATTCTTCTTCTTCTGCGCGATTAGGCGAAACTTAGCGGTATGACGCTGTGGACTAATGGAGCCTTATGTGTGACGGAGCCTTGGATTGTGAGGCACTCGCGCCTCATAGGCTCTCTTACGACTCTTTGAAGCGAAGATACATAGCATTGTTGTTCTCTTGGGATAGAGCATCACTAACAAACTCATTGAAATGCGCACACTTGCAATTTCCCATGGTCTTCATAAGTTTGGGGCTCGGTCCCGCTTGAAACTTCGATTTTCTTGGCATCGGTGTCCACAAACTCCGTGGCGTACCTTGCAAGGTTATTGAAAGCCCGCAGTATTCGTTCAAGCTCTTGTTCCCTTGGGTTAACTTCATAAACTCTGTATGCTTGATCGCCATGAGACCAGGAGGAATATAATTTCTCCTGGCGCGACTTTGAACCGATCCCAAGTAATTTGGGCATTAGCGGGCATAGTGGACCGATGATGGCTCCACCAAATACCAAATGGTGGCCCATGCAACCGGTGAGATCGTACTCGATCTTGACACCTCGGTCAAAGCGGGCGTGGAACTTCCGCTCGAGAGTATTCAACCACTCATCACTTGCAGAGGCTCCTCGGCCTCCTTGAAGATCGGGGTTTCGTGTCAAGGAAAGCCTTGAAATCACAGTATTGATTTGGTTCTGGTCCTTGGCGGACATTCCGATCCTCACGGTTTGCCATCTCCGCGCGATAGCCTCGCCTAGCATCTGGCCGACTTTCAACGATCGTCTGCATTAGCTCACCGGTGGTGTGGTGGTGGTGGAGGAGGTGTTTGCTCCTCATCTCCATGGTTACGACATGACGAAGATTGTAAGCCATCTCAAAAAAATGTATAGCCAATGAGCACGATGATGTGGAAATTTGTAGATGAATTGTATAATTATGCCACAATCGACTCCAATGGAGGAAATGAACTTATACTATCATAGAGGCACAATCATTCATCACAATCACACAACTTCTCAAGCGCATCAATTGACACATTAAGGCGATGAACTTAACCAACAATGAGATGGATAGCCCGCATGCAGACGGAACTTGTCAAAGGCTCACATAAGCGGAACATAACAGTTCAAAAGGTTACATCAAAGCCGAGGGTTCCAAACGGCAAAGAAAGATAACTTAAGGTTCGATATTACATCCCAACGATTAACTTATTACAAAGCTACTCGTTCATGCCCGAGGATCAACAAAAGACTAGCTCCAGTAGTATTAGCTAAGTATTAAGCTAACTCACGCATCGTCCTCTGAGTCGATGTCGAAGATCTCTCCTCCATCTTCATCACTAGCGAGCTCTAACTCCTCATCTTCCTCCTCATCATGTGGAACGTCTTGGTCCATTAATCTCAACGTCATCACCTTCACCATGATGACACCAACCCATCTCATCCTCATCGGTGGCGGAGAGGTGAAGCGATTGTGTAACAGGTGAACCTCCTCATGAAGATTGTCATTGTACCCTTCTGCAGCCGCCAACTGCCTGCTCGAGTTCTACATGTCGCGCTCAAAGACATTCTCCTCGTGCAAGCTTCATTCCGTTGGTTCAAGATGTGAACCAACATACGCCACTCCGATTGCGGTGAGCAATCACAACCTCTGAACCTCCGGTTTCTCTTGATCCCGTTCTGCGTGACTTGCTCCAAACGCCTGCTGAATCTGCAGTCCTCTCAAGCCATCACCCGGCTGAGTTCTCGCCTCACCTTTCCTCCTCAAGAGGCTCGGGGCGGGGCTCACGAGGAGCTAAACGGTGACGAGGTGCCCCGCCTCCAGCCGGACTTACTGCAGCAGTCACGTTTCATGCGCGCCATCTCAGAAAGTAAAAGTTACAACGTAAGGGGAGACTCATTTAAGGGATACGAAAATTTAATTATTCGAGACCATCAATTTTAAAGGAGGGAGTAATGCAAGAAATGCCATGTATGCTTGAACATGATGCATGCACGATCCGTGCGTCCTCACAAACCTAAAATAAAATTTAAAGGCTAGCGAAATATACGGTGGCATACATACGTTCTCTCGTGATACGGTAGCTAGTCGATCTACAACGATACGTTGTTAGTGTACCTATGAAAATTTCATTTCAGCCCATAATTCCCTAAAAAGGCATAAAAGCAAGCATTAAACTAAATACTTTCATACATACATCCTCGGATGTATATACTCTAGTATCACAACTACCCGACGAGAGATACCCACAATTAAGTACTCTCATAGATACATGATTAAACATGTAGGTATGCGAGCAACCACAACTACTCTCCCTAGACCGACGGTTGGACGGGTCATGCTCTCACAACTCACCCTTACACAGGCGTGAGGCAAATGATCCAAACATTACCATTCAAGCGAATGGCACCCATGCAATAGCACGCCAGTATGGACAACGAAAATAGAAACAATCATTTCCCAAAGTTAGTAATTATATAAGCCACCTAAAATCCTTAAGTGGGCTACAAAGGATGTGATCACCGGTACACTATAAAATTTCAGATTTTGAACACTTACATATAACTATAAGTTATAAACCAGTTTTAATACAAAAGCTTTTGTTTTAAATACCCGTATGACATGTTTAATGTTGAATCTAGCTCGATACCAAATTGTCACAGAATCCGACCAATTTATAAGAGTACAAGTACGAAAACAATCGCCAAACGATCAAATTCTCGAACTTATGCCCATATAAACCCCGTAGTCAACTGAAATCACGACGGATTTCAAACCAACTTGCATACAACCAAGATCACGAGAATTCAACATAACATATCGTGACGTTACAACATTTCGCAGACGTTCGCAAATAGATTACATCAACACAGAGTCATCGTTATTACAAAACAAGTCTTGTAACATAGCGGAAGCAAATAGTTTAACTCACACACACGAAGTTCAATACCAAAGATACCGGTTCTTGATCACATTCCACAAAAGCATTCAGATAAGATAACAGGAGATCATGCCCGTGATCTAGTCTTCGTCACCCCCGCCGGGTGGAGACAATACTACGTAATCCCCGATAGAGAAGGTCATCTCGCAACAAGAGGGAATAAACCCCGAGTACGGGAATGTACTCAACTAGACTTACCCGACGGAAACCAAAATAAAGGACACCAAGGATCATGCATAGCTTTATTTAGTGGATCCGGTGACACTTTCTTTTGCGTAAAAGCATATGTAATAATGATTAACTTTTATCCTGAACTAGCGGTGACTTTAAGCCATTAACTTTGTCATCTATATTAGCACTGTATTAATCAACCACTTGATTAATATGCAAACATTAATAACCATAGCAGGTATAATTCTCGGCAACATTATCATCATCATCATCATTATCCATTTAACCATATCGTTAAATTAATTGAATCTACGTTGCATTTGCTCAAGTCAAGTTCTCACTATCCGGAGAGACGGCGATTCAATCGATTCCTATCCAAATTGGAGGGTATTCCTAACACAAACCCTCGCTTCCCCGTCGAGGTCGCAAACAAGTCACCTTTGGTACAACTCAGAGAAAAGTAAAAAAGAAAAGACGCGGTCCGGGCATACCTGCATTCTCGAGAACCACTCTCGCCAGAAGTGCGGGATCTTAAACCCCGACTCCCCTTGGACTTATGCCAATGGCTCTCCGCACATCCTTACTACCTCCGAATGCATCCAACCCCCACGGTTCCCGCCCGAGTTGAGCTACTCGGCTTCATGGGTCGGAATGACTTATTCGCCAGACTAAGTGTTAGGTCATGCGTTCAACATGACATGAGGACGTCACGTCAGATCGGTCCTTAAACGACACGACGGAGTCACTATGTTCAAACCTACACAAGACTCCACCGGTCTTAATTCATTATTCACATGGTTCTTTTCCACGATAGCAAATATAGCCAACCGTGATCCACCTCATCCTAAATCTCGCGGTGACAGAAATCACCGACTTCTACCGCACTAAGCATGGCTAAGCATTTAACCCGTTCTGAACTTAAATAGGATTCCAGGTCGATATATCTGGACAAGGAGGATATATAATGCAGCAATTGGTTCCAACCAATTCCTATACTTAATGCATCATCAACAATAAAGATACTCAATATATTTGTAAAGACATGGGAGACTTATAATGCTCGGGGCTTGCCTTTTCGGAAAGAGGAAAGGTGGTGATCGTGGCACTCGGGCAACTCCTCGGCGACGGCCGCTTCTTCGACTTCCTGCACCTCGGGCTCCTCCTCCTGGTTGGCTCCCTCGAACTCCAGCAACGTCACTCCCTCCGCACACACCTATTGCATGAATGCGCAAGATAAGTATCATGGATGCACATGTACGAATGTCGTGGATGCTCGGGGAATGCACATGCTCACTGCAGTTCGCATATTCCAAGTTAAGCTTTATTCAATACACTTTACTTACCAAGTCTATACAACCTAATGTATAATTGCTCATCTTCAGTTAATGACCTAGCACCTGCACCTAAGCATATTCTCAAGTTAGGCTAACCCCAAACAATCAACGATTACGCTTGCAACACATTCAATCAAGCATTTGTATTTCAGCAAATGAAGACTATATATCGGTACATTTAACTAGCCATAACTGGAGATGTATAATTCCAAATGATATGAAACAAGACAATCTGGAAAGCTTATGAAATTGTCTATAATTCATTTTTAGACCTCAAAGCATGATTCGACACTTTACCAGCTTGAATTCCTAAATCAACAGAACACTGTCCTACAAGACAGAGAATAAGCAAAACAGGAACCTAACTTTAAACAGCTGTAGTTTCTAAACTACTGGGCCAAATGCCCTCAAATTTTGACAGGAGCTAGATACATAAATTATCTACAACTCTTGTATTCATCATATTCACAGAAAACCAAAATCTCATGGGGAACTTTCTAAAGTCCCTAGATCTGTCCAGAGGGACATAATGCCAACAAATAATTAGCAACTTATGATGTAAACATATAATTAGACAAAACCAACTTTACTATCTTATCACACATATCCTAAGAACACCAGAAAGTAGGATGTCCATTACCAAAACATTTCTTTTAATACCTTTCTTAATTTATTTAATTAATTAGGGGAAATAGTAAACCTATATGAAAACTGCCCCATTAATTCTACAAAAATTACAGTAGACACTACATACTCTAAGTAGACTACCATAAAAATTTCACACCATTTGAGCAAGTATAAAAGCCTACACAAAAATGACAAGGCATAATGGCTTAAAATGGCATAAATAGGAAACCCTAATGAAAAGTGTCAAGCAACAGATTTCATATTTTTCCTAGCATCCTTAGGGCACTAGGATACTACCTACCAAGTTTCATGGCCATTGGATTCATAGATTATTTACTAAAATTTACACAAGAATCATCCAATGATAAAAGGAAAATCTATAACTCAAAAACTACACATGCAATGACTCTCAAATTTTAACCAGAGCTTCTACTATACCATACTAGCTTACCCACAAAATTTCACAATTTTTGGATCACAGAAACTCAAGATATGATTTAAACAAGTTTGCATGCAATCAAAAACACTTTTCAAGTTCCTATTTAATTCATCCAAATTTTCTACATGATATGCTCAAGATATATTTTTATTAAATACTAGATCTAACAATGAGTCTAACAAAATTGGAAGTACTCAATTTGGATCTACCAAGAAGGAGTTACAAAATTTACAAAATGGCACTAAAACTGGAATTTTTGAACTATCTTTTCTAACTTCGGTCATTGATCGACAAGTGGGGTCCGTCGATCGGCCGGGCCCGCATGTAAGTGAAAGGAAAACAGAGCACAGCACGACTGACGGCGCGGGCATGGCGTAGCTCACCGGCGGCTACGTCTCCGTGAAACCAGAGCCACCGTCGTGCTCACCACGACGACCCTTTTCTGCAAGGTGCCTCGGGTTCTGTCTCTCTGCGCCTCTCCTCCTACAATGACGACATGCACGGCGGACGGCGACGAGGCTGCGGTGGAACTCCGGCGACAGCGAGCCTACATTGCCCCACCCAAGCACGGTATGAGTTACACGGTTACATGGAGAAACTATCCGAGAAGAAAAATGGGAAAGGGAAGCCTCAAGTGCTCCGACCACGGTGAGCTCGATCTCCGGTGAGTCGAGTCATGGCGGCAAGTGATTCGGCGAATGGGCCATCAACTCCGTTCGATAGGCTCTACTAGAGGGTGGACGAGGTAAAGGAGATGGTGGGGAATCTGTGGACGAGATGGAGTGAGTCGCGATCGGTGGGCGAGCGCTTGAGAGCCTCGACGGAGCTCTTGCTTGGACATGGCACACGGCCACGGAGAAGAAGAAGTATGGCCTCTACCTTGACTTTACGGCTCCACGGTGAGGTGGACGAGGCAGAGGAGTACACGGCGGAGCTGTGGGTGAGAGCTTGTCGACGGTGGTGCCACGGCGGCAAAGGGTGGCAAGGTGGCGCGTCGGCAATGGAGAGCAAATGGCTTGCTTGAGCGCGGCGAGTGGAGGAAGAGATGGAGATGCAATTGAAGGCGGCGCTTCCTCCAGGGGGCGCGTGGAGTTGAGGTGTCCGCGACGGCCTGACTGGTGGGGCCAGGCCAGCGCAGACATCGGCCTCCACAGGCGTGTACCACGGCAACAACGGCGGCTCGAGGCCTTGAGGCGGTCGGCCACTCGGCTCGACAGAGATGGCCATCGGGCCTGCAATCAACCGATCGACGCCACATTTTGGAGTCAATGTATTTCATAATCCTATGCTTATTAGCGCAAACTTCCTAAACGAAAGTGCAAGCCCTAAGTACCAGCTACAAAACTCCTTCAGAGTTCAAAGTCTAATTCGAAAAGTATAGAGTAAAATCATGCCAAAGTTGAGCTCATGAAACCGAAAACTCAGGTTTCATACTTAGAAATTTTCTAAGTGTCGAATCCAACCTCAAAACTGACTTGTGGACCATTTTTGAACATGTTGCGCACACATTTTCATGAGGTGGCCATAAAATAACTTTTGTTCCTTATATAATTCTCTACAACTTTGCTTTAGGTTGCTCGTGAGACATGCAAACGTCCTAAGCTACACTTTTAAAACAGTCAAACATAGGAGCTCTAGGGGTCCAAATTGGTCAACCATGACTTGGAAACCTAATTAGGCAAAATGATCAACATGAACCTTGTTCCTAATGACATTCTAGGTGTAACTAAGTTACTTAGGATGATTATTAGCCACACCACACATTGGTCACACAAGAATCAAGCAAGGTATGTACTGAAACAATGAAAAACACATGAAATGTTGCAACTGTTTCATAGTCATGTTTCACTTGTTTCATGATTGTGTTGCATAGCACTAACTAACCTTGTTTCACTAAGTGAGTGGCACATGTTGCACTTAAGCGTTGCACACTTTACATTTCATAAAGAACAACACACATGAAATCTACAACACGTTGCAATGTTTCGAATTTATGTTTCATGTGCTATAAGTTCACAAAGGGATGCATGATGCTCATGTTCATGAAATGCAGTACAAATGTGGAAGCCAAACACCTGGGGTGTTACAACCGTGCGCCTCACGACGAGCCGTACCTAATGAACTACCTAGCTCGTCCTATCGCTGGCTATAAACATGGTGGCAGCGTGCATGGCGGATGGTGGACGAAGTCCGATGATGCTCCGGTGAGGTCCGGCCATGTAGGGCACAGCTAAGCTCGGTAGAAGCTTCCAGTGCACACGGGGAAACTAGTGGATGGTACAATGGGGAGTGAGATGGCTTCGGTGGTGGTCGGCCACGACGAGCGCCAACTCCGACGAGGTCTGGACGGCGGCGGAAATAAAACACGGCCACTACCTTGGTTCGTCGGCTCAACGACGAGGTGGAAGATCTAAAGGAGGCTACGGGGAAGCTCCTAGCTAGATGGAGGTGGTACTGACGTGGCGGCGAGCGAGCTGGGTGACGGCGAGGCGCTCGGCTACAATGGCGGAGAGCGGCGCTGCGGGTGCTGCGGATGGCGAAGGAGGAGCGGGAAAGCGAAACTGAGGGTGCGGACAGGAGTGGGCGGGTGCTAGCGTGATAATGCCACGCTCAGGCGCGTCGTGGCCGGCGCGGTCAGGGCGCTGGCGACGCGCGACCATGGTGACCTCTACGCGGCACGCGGTGTCTGAAACCGGTCGGCCACTGTGCCGGTCGATTCAGTTAGTTCAGACGTGATAGGAGCAGCCTGACAGCGCATTTTCAAGTCGATATTACTGCAAAACCATGGCTCCTTCGTGCAAATGCCCTACATGAGTTTTGTAGCCCAAGGTACCAGCTACAACTCTTATTCAAAGATCAATCTCTAATTCGCAACAGCTAGGGAGAAAATTCAGTCCAAAGTGGAGCCTGTCAACTGCCATTGTAAAAAGAACTTAGAAAACAGTCAAAGACTCAAAAATCAAAGTTGTTCCTTATGTCAAACACTACAACATTGCTTTAGTGATCTCCTCCATGCAAGGTCTCTAGCACCTAGTTCCAAGTTGGTCAAACATGTCACATTTGAAAGATGAAACACATCAAAGCATGGCTTAATGACCAAACTAGCCCTAGCCCCAAATACCAAAGTTGTTTAGGATGATACTCTAAACATGTTTAAGCAATTTGCAGGGTCATTTAAACATTTCATGTAGTAGTCACTCGTAGAGCTATTTAAAGTAATCACATGAAATATGCCTTAAAGACTTGACCATGGAAAATGACATTCATGATCCATGTTCCATTTGTGAACCTAAGCATTGCCAAAATATTTTGGTGACTCAAATCTACCAAGTACATGTTTACATTCATGATCATTTGCATATGTACAAAGAAACATGCAATAACAAGCAACGTTGCATATGTTTCAATTCAATGTTCTAATTGTAAATGCTTGTTTATGGATGCATGATGATCATGCTCATGTTATGCAAGTCAAGTTATGCAAGGCTAACACCCGAGGTGTTACAGCTAACAGGTATGATCAAGTGAAATTCGGGTCCGTTGTTCGTGACGGGGTCAGCATAGATCTGTTGTGACATTCCACTGCTCCTTAACCTATAACCCGGCAGATGCCTGGGTCATTCCAGAGACCGACCTGGGTGGCCCGCTGGCCTCCCCTCGATGGAGATTCTGTGGGTTTGGCAGATGTTTAGGATCAAACGAGAAGGTTGAGATGACCCTGTCTGCTTCGGGGCAGACCGGGCGAGGGCCGCATGGGGCTCATCTATGTTTTCTCCCCTGGCACTATTTGATGCGAGGCGGCCTCGAGCCCTTTGTGGGCCAGCCTTCGAATCCTGGTCGATTGTTGCTCATCTTGAATGAGGCAACTGTCGCTTCATGACGTAACACGGAGCGTTGTGATGCATTTGACTGCATACGCAATGTTTTAGCCCTCGAGCCCCTGGGCAATTCGGGGTAGAATCATCCAGGGGGCGCGGGTGTATGGAATGTATGCGTGTATGGATGTATGAATGATTTATATAAAGAAAGAGTGGGGGTTGGTAATATTACCTCAACTCGAGTGACGGGGTTTGAGGAGCTCCAATCGGAAATGTCCGACCGGGATCCATGCTCGTCGTTCATGACGGAGTTGGCATGGCCCACATGGGGCGTCCCTCTGCTCCTTACCTATCTCTCGATGTTCGCCAGAGTCATTCGATTAGACTCAGGAAGCCCATTGGTCTCTCCTGGCGGAGATCCTGTTGTTTGGGTCTTTCCAAGTCCGGCATGGGAAGGTGGAGGGCCGCCTACGTGTGGTGGTGGTTTGGTTCTTGCGCCCGGCGTGCGGTAGTGGTGGGCCATACCTAGGCCACGTCCCGTCTGACCAGGCGCTGTTTCGTTGATCAGTGTGCATCCCTTCGGTCAAGGCGCGCCCCATCGTTTCCCATCCACATTGAATGGGGAAGGGAGAGAGTTTTTCGCTCCGATCCTTTGCCCTTCTTTAGCAGCTGCATTTCCTCCTTAAATAGGGGAAGGGAGAGGGCTTCTCGTCGCAGTCCTTTGCCTATTCTCCAACCATTGCCTCTCCTCCTTCTTCCTTCTCACCAAGAGTGCCTGTATGTTGCGGTGGTTCCTAAGTGAGAGAGAGGGTAAGTGAGGGGGAGAACTCATAGATCCCTTCATGAATCCAGAGTGCAATGTTGAGATGGAGGCTGCCCAAGGCGGTGCTGGCCGTCTCTGCCTGAGAAGTGGTGGCTTCCACCGAAGGAGGTGGTGCGCTGGATTCATCTACGAGGCCTTTTTCGGGATGGAGCCGTGCATGGACTCTTTCCGATGGATCTTCACCGGGCAAGCCTTGTCGGAGGGAAAGTTGCCTAGGACCATGCTGGTGGAGGGTTCCGCGCCTACAGCTGCTCAGGTTGGCCAGTTCATAAAGTTTGATGAAATGTCTTCCAGCCACGGTGGCCATACCTCGGTGGGCAGCGTCCCTGCCCAGGAGCTGCCTCGACTGCATGAGAAAATCAGGAGCTCCAAGCTCCTCTACTGAGCATCTATGGGTGCGATGCCCTTGAGGTACCTATTGTGTTCGCCAAAGTCGAGGGAGCAGAACCGAGCGGGGTCCTTGAGGTACCCGTTGCGTTAGCCGAAGTCGAGGGAGCGAAACCGGGCGGGGCCCTTGCGACAGTGGTTATGTCCGGTGGCATGTGCCATGGCCTCTCCTTTGGTGTCAGCTGATGCCGCCAAGCGGCCACAGTAGTATTTGGAGTACAAGTAGTCAGCAAATGTAAACATTTAAGTTTGCGGGAAGCCCCCATGTGAACAGTTTTTGTATCAATGAATACATTAGTTCTGTTTTTGTGATAGAATCACTATCCATTCCTTGTTTTTTATCCTAGCATAGCTTTGTTTTCATCCTTTCTTTTCCGCACCTACCCATTTGTTCCGTAGGCTACATCTTTTAAGAACCTGGGCATGGCCCGCGGGGCTCGGCTGCTCGTAACCGTAGGTCATGGCGGGGTGCGTTCGGTTGGGAGTGAGAACAAAGTCACATAGGGTAATTAAAGGAATGGAATGCCCTTTTGTTCGGGTAAAATGTTTTTACCATGTGATAGTAAAAAAGAGAGGTAGTATTTAGTATTGTAACCTCATGGAGCCCCCGAGCGACCCGAGCTGAAAATGTTCGGGCTGGGGTGCTTTACAGGAGCAAGTGTTGACTAAAAAGCAGTAAGACCAAATTTAGGGTAAAAAACGACGTAGCTGTTCAATGTTCCAAGTGTTGGTGAGAACGTTGCCATTGTCGTCCTCTAGTCAGTAGGCGTCCGGTCGAATCTCTTCGGTTACCATATAGGATCCTCCCCCTAATCTTCCTTTTGTGGTACCTGAAGAGAGTTTGTTGGTCATGAGTGGAGCGGATGACGGTCGTCTCACGGGCCTCCTCGAGCAGGTCGACTGCGTCTTGCTGAGCCTCTGTGGTTCGGTCGTGGTCGAAAGCCTTCGCTCTTGGGGCACTGTGGTCGAGGTCGGAGGGCAGCACTGCTTCATTTCCGTAGGCTAGGAAGAAGGGTGTGAACCCTATGGATCAGTTCAGAGTCATTCTCAGGCTCTAGAGGATCGCTGGGACTTCTGCAACCCATCGCCCGGCGTACTTGTTGAGTCGGTCGAAGATGCGTGGCTTAAGTCCTTGGAGGATCATGCCATTGGCACGCTCGACCTAATAGTTAGTACATGGGTGTCCGACTGAGGCCCAATCAATTCTGATGCTGTATCCATTATTGAAGTCTAAAAACTTCTTCCCGGTGAAGTTAGTCCTGTGGTCAGAGATGATGCAGTTAGGAACACCGAACCGATAGATGATGTCGAGGAAGAATTTGACCACCTCTTCCAAGCAGATGTTGGTGATGGGCTTGGCCTCTATCCACTTGGTGAACTTGTCGACTGCTACGAGTAGGTGAGTGAAGCAACCCAGGCCATTTTCGAGGGGTCCTATGATGTTGAGGCCCCAGACCGGGAATGGCCAGGTGATGGGGATGGTTTGAAGCTCCTGTGCCGGCAAATGAGTTTGCTGAGCATAGAATTGGCATCCCTCACACCTATGGATGACCTCCTCTGCATCTTGTAGTGCGATGGGCTAGTAAAAACCTTGACGAAAGGCTTTTCTGACCAGCGACCTTGGGGCCACGTGATGTCCACAGATGCCAGCATGGACTTCGAGGTGGAGCTGCTTCCCTTGGTTGGTGGGGATGCACTTCATGAGCACCCCCGATGGACTCCGTTTGTAGAGTTCATCACCGAGTGCGACAAAGGTCTTGGCGCGTCGGGTGATCCATCGGGCTTCAGTCCTTTTGGGTAGGAGAACCTCCTCGAGGAGGTAGGCGAGTAGCGGTGCTTGCCAGTCGTTTTGATCGAGTGCCAGTATGGTGACATCAGCGGGTGACGTCGTCATAGAGGCACTAGGGTCAGAGCCCCCGAGCGCTGGCTTGGTGTCGGAGTCGGAGCCCCTGGGCACCGGCTTGGCATTGGGGTGTGTCTGGATTGGACCTTCTAGGATGCGGGCAGATGGCTCATGGAGATTGTTGATGAAGATCCCGCTTGGAGATGGATCTCGCCTGATGGCCAATTATGCGAGGAAATCGGTGACATCGTTGTCCTTTCGGGGGACGTGATGCAGCTCGATTCCCTAGAATTTATCCTCAAGCTTGTGCACCTCTTGGCAGTATGCTGCCATGAGAGGGCTTTTGTAGGAGGACTCCTTCATGACCTGATCAATGACCAGCTCTGAGTCACCACGAACGTAGAGTCACGTAGCTCCAAGTTCGATGGTGACGCGGAGTCTGTTGATGAGGGCCTCGTACTCCGTACCGTTGTTTGAGGCTGAAAAGTAGAGGTGGATGGCGTAGTGGAGCCTACTTACATCTGGGGAGATTAGAACCACTCCAGCCCCCGAGCCGGGCGCCATGACGGACCCATCAAAGTACATTGTCTAGTACTCATAGGTGTTGTCTAGGATCGGTAGCTGGACCTCCGTCCATTCGACAACAAAATCCATGAGTGCTTGAGACTTAATGGTGGTACGGGGGATATACCTGATGTCGTGGCCCAAGAGTTCGAGTGCGCACTTAGAGATCCATCCCGCGGCGTCATGGTTGTGGACGATGTCTTCGAGCGGGTATGAAGTGACGACTGCGACTTCAAGGTCGGTGAAGTAGTGTAGGAGCTTCCGGGTCACCATCAGCATGGCGTTTAGGAGTTTCTGCACTTGGGGGTACCGGACCTTAGGGTCGGTGAGTACCTCCCCGAAGAATTATATGGGCCGCTAGACCTTAAGGTGGTGTCTCGGCTCCTCCCTTTCGATGACCAGGGTGGCGCTCACCACATGGTTGCTTGCCACAACATAGAGGAGGAGGGGTTCTCCCTGTTCGGGAGCGACGAGGATTGGGGCCGATGTTAAGGACGCTTTGAGACTCTCCAGAGCCTGCTGAGCTTCCTCAGTCCAAATGAAGGCGTCCATCTTTTTGAGGAGCTTGTAGAGTGGCATCCCTCGTTCGCCGAGCTAGGAGATGAATCGGCTCAGGGCGGCCAGACAGCCGGTGAGCCTTTGTACGCCCTTGACATTGCGTATAGGGCCCATGTTAGAGATGGCCATGATCTTTTTGGGGTTGGCCTCAATGCCGCGCTCAGACACAATGTATCCTAGCAGCTTCCCCTTTGGAACCCTGAAAACACATTTCTCGGGATTCAATTTGATGTTGAACCTTCGGAGGATCGCGAATGTTGCGGCCAAGTTTGCTATCAGGTCGTAGGCTTGATCAGGCTGATTGTTGGTTTTGGCCGCTCAGCTTGATCAGGCTGATCGAGCGGGTTGATTTGGTCAGCGAAGCATTGCAGCATGCACCTTTGGTAGGTGGGGCCAATGTTCTTCAGGCCAAAAGGCATGGTTACATAGCAGTATGAACCATACGGGGTGATGAACGAGGTTGTGAGCTGATCGGACTCTTTCATCATGATCTGGTGATAGCCTGAGTAGGCATCCAGAAAGAGAGGATCTCACAACCTAAGGTGGACTCGACTATCGGGTCTATGCGCAGCAAAGGAAAGTGATCCTTTGGACACGCTTTGTTGAGGCCAGTATAATCAACGCACATTCTCCATTTCCCGGTCTTATTTTTAATAAGAACAGGATTGGCAAGCCAGTCAGAGTGGAATATGTGGGGGTATTAACCCCTATACCCTTACGGCTAGGCTTGGGCCGGCCCGGACCAAGGGGTCTGGCCCACTAGAAGACGACACATGGCCCGGCCAATCTGTTCAGAGTCCTGCGCAAGGAATCAAGGTAGATTTGGAGATCAAGCAAGATCCTGGTCGGTTAGAATAGGAATCCTTATTCGGCCGCCTATGGCAATTGTAACTGGTTAGGATTAGTTTCGAGATCTATAACCCTGCCCCCCAGACTATATAAGGCGGGCAAGGGACCCCTCTAAAAAACATCTCTCATTGACATACAACAATACAATCAGACGCAGGACGTAGGTATTACGCCATCCCGGCGGCCGAACCTGGATAAAACCTTGTGTCTGTCTTGCGTCACGATCTTGTTTATAGCTTGCGCATCTGTCTGCCGATAATCTACTACCTTGGGCATATCCCTAGGTAGACTGCCGACCATATTTCGTCGACAGTGGCATGCCAGGTAGGGGGTGTGTGTACTGCTCTCTAGACGAACAAGATGGTCATCATCCTCGGTTCCATGGCTACGCCGAACGGCCTCACGTTCACCATCGGCTAGATCACCTGGACCACTGGCTTCGACGACTTCATGGCCATGACCACGGAGGAGGCGCGGATTCAATCTATGTCGACCACTGCTTCATCTACATTGGCTATGGCTCTGACCACGGTGGATCTGGCTCCGGCCACGCCAGCATCGTCTTCAGCCACGCCGATAACCCATCGTCTGCTTCCTCGCTACAAAGGGAGGCAGATCGACAACTCTGACCTGCTCGACTCCATCGATCGGGTTGACACCAAACTTGCTGAAACCCTAGCTCTAGTAAGTTCGATTCAAAGTCAACCTAATGAGCAGGTAACCACTACCCACAACAGATCTACCCGACCAGCTCGGGCCAGTCATCCTGCATGACTCGGTACGGATCTCGTGGTCATATCTACTCCTGAAGGGTGCTCCGTTCGTCGCCGGCCAGCCCCCGCGATGGGTCTCCAGATCTCTGAGTACGAAGCCTCGATGGAGAACTAGCAGGCTCAGCCCTACGGCCTGCGAAACTCTGCTTCCAACTATGCGTGCAATATGCAACGATCTTGGCCAAAACCACGCAACTTCGTCAACATGGTCCGGATTGAGGAGTACCAAGAAGGATCGGTCCACATAGTTCAAGAGGGTGGCTCAAGCTCCCCATCCAGCACCACATCTAATGGCTCCATCCACACCGAGCTCCAACATCATGACAATGAAGGCGTTGAATACGATCTGGATATCCCAAACCATGCCCCAAGGTTCCCACGATTCCCATCCTTCCCACTAAGACGAGGAGACTTAATCAATGTTGTCAGTAATGACAAACCATAGGCAGTTGGTGAAACAGAACATGAAAGGCTGGCACGTGAAGCACGCAATATTGATCGGTTTAATCGCCGACAAGTCGAAGCCGAGGCAGAAGAGGAGGCACGACGCATACGGGTCCAGCCACGTGACCTTAACAATGCCTTTGATAGGGTGGGGGACAAGCAGACCTTTAGGACTCCAAGCGCCAACGTAGTTGTTGCTATGGCGACAATGCAATGACTACCCAATACCCCGGAAATCCAGGTAGTTCAAGATGATATACAAGCTTACCTGACGGCTGCTATGGCCCAGACCGTAGAGATTGTGAATCAAGCCCGGGCTCCATCCGTCTTAGTCGAATCAAGCTACAGCCGCCAGTACTTAAGTCACTCACAGCCACCCAACCAATGTGGCTCGCGCAACAATGACCCATCAGACAATCGTCAAGGCAAAAATGGTGGTCATGATGGTGGTCAGGACAACAACCGCCGCAACTACCAGGATGACAACCGCCGAGACAACCGTGACAATCGCCGTGATAACCACGGTCGTAGGGTTAACTAGGGTGGCAATCGGGGTCGCCGTGATGGCAATAACGATCTCTGCCATTCCCTCGGAGAACGCAATCTACGCGATCGCATTAACCAAAGAGCCAATGATCGTGCATCCCACGAAAGCTATCGCCATATGGAATATGATACTACCCACGGCCCTCTGGGTTTGAAGCAGTTTACTCCACACCTTTGCCAAGTCATATGGCCCAAGAACTTCAAGCTCAAAAAACTTCAGAAGTACAACGACAAGGAGAACCCCGAATTATGGGTATGAAACCATGTGTAGATCAGCCATGGCTGACGAGCACGTCATGTCTAATTACCTCCCAGTCGCCGTTGGCCATGCAGGCCACCAATGGCTGGTCAGCTTGCTGGCGAACTATTTTGATTCTTGGCAAGAGCTCAAGCAAGCATTCATCGACAACTTCATTGCTACTTGCGAGCAACCCGGCAACAAATATGATCTGCAGCGGATTCAAGATCGCAAAGATGAGCCACTACGCGAGTACGTCCGACGCTTCTTGGAGATGCGCATCAAGGTCCTGTCAGTCTCTGACAACGAGGCAATCGAGGCTTTCATCACTGGTCTCTGCTTCCATGATGCCCTAAGGGACAAGCTCCTCCACAAGAGACCTGAATCGGTCACAGCGCTCCTAGCCACTGCTAAAAAATATGCGGATGCCGATGATGCTAAAAAGATAATTGTCGAAGAACTAGCAAGGGTTCCACGCTCCAACCACCCTCCACACCGCAATGACTACCACGGCAACCGTGGTCGGAACAACAATTTTGATCGCCGCAACCAGCGCAACGATTCGCGCGACCACCGCGACCAGCGTAATCAGCGGCGTAATCGTCGTGACGATTACAGGGGCAAGCGTGCTCAGGAAGACGACGACGAAGTCAACATCATTAAAAAAGGTGGCGGACATCGCAATTACAAAGAAGACTACACCAAAGCGTTGAAAGGACCCTGCTGCTCCATCCCAAGTCAAACCATACCATGGAGGATTGCCGTGTTCTCAAATCAATCTATACGCGCCAACAGGCTCTAGATAAATCCGACAAGCCTAACGACGTAGGGGTGCAGCGTGACGAGGACAACGATGACGAAGATGCAGATCCCCATCACAAGTACGTCAAGCCAACCGACCGCGTCCATACCATCATTGGGGGCAGAGTGTCCATCGAGACCAAACGAGAGCGCAAGCTGCTCGCTCGTGCCTGCCTAAACGTGGCCAGTATCGACAACCTCATCGCCGATCCGTGGCTCCCTCCTTAGTCTCACCGCAAGATCTCCCTCAGCAGAAAGGACCAATGGGCTGCAATACCTAAGCCAGGGCATTTTCCTCTAGTTCTCGATCCTTGTATCAACAAGGTTTAGTTCGATAGAGTGCTGATTGACGGCGGCAGTTCCATCGATATTCTATTCAAGAACAGTTTGCTGTCCCTGAAGATAACTCAGGCTGATCTCAAGCCATACGAGGCATAGTTCTGAGGTGTTCTCCTCGGACAGAGCTCCACTCCTCTCGGGCAGATCACGCTACCTGTGCAATTTTGTACTCTAGACCACTTCCGCACCGACTACGTCAACTTCGTGGTCGCTGACTTTGAAGGCACCTACCATGCTATCCTTGGTCGACCAACGCTTACCAAGTTCATGGCCATACCTCACTACAGGTATTTGGTGCTCAAGATGCCTACTGAGAAGGGGGTTCTAACTCTCAGGGGCAACGTATACGCAGCTTACACCTGCGAGGAGGATAGCTTCAAAATAGCAGAGGCTCATGACCTCTCTATTCGCATGACCGAGACCACGCTCGATGCTAAGAAGACCCCAGCCGGTCACCTGGAGATTCTAGAGCTCGAGGCCCCACGTAAGAACATCAAGTCCAAAGAGCACAAAGCGATCCAGCTGGTCGACGGCGAACCTAGCAAAACAGCCCTTATCAGGGCCAACCTAGATCCTAAATAGGAAGACGCGCTCGTCAGGTTCTTGAGGAGCAACGTGAGCGTGTTTGCATGGAAACCCGCTGACATGCCTGGTGTACCTTGGAACTTGATCGAGCACTCCTTAAATGTCGATGGCAAGGCCAAACCTATCAAGCAGAAACTACGACGGTTCGCTCATGACAAAAAGGAAGCTATTAGGGTAGAAGTTACATGGCTTTTGGCAGCCGGATTTATCAAAGAAGTGTATCATCCGGAGTGGTTAACCTACCTGGTTCTTGTACGCAAAAAGAAAAATGAATGTAGAATGTGCGTTGATTACACTGATCTCAACAAACACTGCCCTAAAGACCCTTTCGGCTTACCTCGCATAGACGAGGTCATAGATTCAACTGCCGGTTGCAAGTTGCTTTCCTTTCTCGATTGCTACTCTGGTTATCACCAGATCGCTCTCAAAAAGGATGACTAGATCAAGACATCCTTCATCACGCCCTTTGGCGCCTACTGCTACACGACCATGTCGTTCGGGCTCAAGAATGATGGGGCTACCTATCAACGCGCCATATAGGCCTGCCTTAAAGACGAGATAAAAGACGACTTTGTCGAGGCTTATGTTGATGATGTAGTTGTTAAAACCTAGGAAGCATACACCCTTGTTGACAACCTCGAACGTACCTTTGCAGCTCTTAACACATTCCAATGGAAATTAAACCCAAAGAAGTGTATCTTTGGTGTTCCATCTGGTATACTGCTCGGCAACGTCGTCAGTCACGACGGCATATGCCCTAACCCAGAGAAGGTAAAAGCTGTCTTGGACATGAAGCCGCCCAAAAAGGTGAAGGATGTTCAGAAGCTTACCGGATGCATGGCTGCCCTCGACCGTTTTATATCAAGATTAGGCGAAAAAGGACTAGCGTTTTTCAAGCTACTCAAAGCATCCGAGAAGTTTGAGTGGTTGGAGGAAGCAGACGCTGTCTTTACATAGCTGAAACAATTCCTTACATCGCCTCCGGTCCTCACTGCTCCCAGAGAAGATGAAACCCTCCTGCTTTACATTGCGGCAACTAATCGAGTGGTCTCCACTGCCTTGGTGGTTGAGCGCAACGAGCCTGGCCACATATACAAGGTATAGCGACCAATCTATTTCATCAGTGAGGTACTCAATGAATCCAAGACCAGGTACCCACAGATTCAGAAGCTGATCTACGCCATACTAATTACATCCCGAAAGTTGAAACATTACTTCGACGGATATTGTGTGGTGGTCATGACTAAGTACCCTCTGGGAGACATCATTCGCAACAAGGATCCGAATAGGCGCATCGTCAAATGGGCAATGGAGCTATGCCCTTTCTCCTTGGAATTTGCAAGCCGTACTACAATCAAGTCTCAGGCACTTGTCGATTTCATCGTCGAGTGGACAGACTTAAGCACACCTGCTTCTCAGGGGCCCACCGAGTATTGGAAGATGTACTTTGATGACTCTCTCAACGATGGCGCAGGAGCAGGAGTCCTTTTCATATCGCCATCCAAGGAGCAGCTCCAATACATCCTCAGGATTTATTTCCTGGCGTCTAATAACGCCGCCGAGTACGAAGCATGCCTACATGGTCTGCACATTGCGGTCGAGCTCGGTGTCAAACGTCTCTATGTCTACGGAGACTCGGCTCTGGTCATCAACCAACTCAACAAGGACTAGGATATGACCAGCGAAAAGATGGACGCATATTGCAAATCGATCAGAAAGCTGGAAGGCAAGTTCTACGGCATCGAGTACACACATGTGGTCAAGGACAAAAATCAAGCAGCAGATGCGCTGTCAAAGTTAGGATCATCCTGAGCCAAAGTCCCGCATGGTGTATTTGTTCAAGATCTGCTCACTCCCTCCATCAAAGAAGATCCCGCGGTCGACAAGCTTCTAGACCAGCTATTGATGGCTACGGTTCCAGCATCAAGCACCACCAAACCACCTCCGACCACTAAGGAGTCTGACTGGAGAGTACCTTTCATCAAGTACCTGACAGATGGTAGCAGTTACACCAATTGAACAGAAAATGAACGCTTGATGCGTCGTAGTAAGCAGTATCTACTCGTCGATGGCAAATTGTGGCGCAAGAACGCGAAGGAGGAAATCTTGATGAAGTGTATAACTCAGGAGGATGGTGAATGTCTCCTAGACAAAATCCACTCCGACTCCTGTGGCAACCACGTGGCCTCGAGAATGCTGGTTGGCAAGGCTTTCCAAGCAGGGTTCTATTGGTCGTCAGCCGTAGCTGATGCAGAGAAGCTAGTCCGCTATTGTGAAGGTTGTCAGTTCTTCGCCAAGAGAATCCATGTACCAGCACACGAGATTTAGACTATACCAGCCTCTTGGCCCTTCGCATGCTGGGGACTGGATATGATCGGGCCTTTCAAACCGGCCCCTGTGAAATTTACATGCGTCTTTGTGCTGATCGATAAATTCTCCAAGTGGATAGAGTACATGCCCCTAGTCAAGGCATCTTCAGAAAAGGCTGTTGCGTTCATCAACCAGGTCATCCATCGCTTCGGCATACCCAACAGCATCATCACTGATCTAGGTACTCAGTTCACCGGGAACGCTTTTTGGGACTTCTGCGATGAAAGGAGCATAGTAGTAAAATACGTCTCGGTGGCGCACCCTAGAGCTAATGGACAGGTCGAGCGGGCAAACGGTATGATCTTGGATGCACTTAAGAAGAGGATGTACAGAGAGAATGACAAAGCTCCCGGAAGATGGCTCAAAGAGTTGCCAGCAGTGGTCTGGGGTCTCAGAACCTAGCCCAGTCGCAATACCGGTGTCTCATCATACTTTATGGTTTATGGCGCTGAGGCAGTGCTCCCAGCAGATATAGCCTTCAGATCAGCATGGGTAGAAAACTTCGACGAAGACAAGGCCAATGAAGTACGGGAGCTAGAAGTGAATAGTGCAGAAGAAAAGTGGCTCGATTCTTGTGTACTTACAACCAAATACCTTGCTGTTTTGCGCAGGTACTACAACAAGAACATCAAGGAGCGATTCTTCGTGGTTGGGGACTTGGTCCTGAAGTGGAAGATGAATCAGGCTGGCGTCCATAAACTCGCAACCCCATGGGAAGGGACCTTCATGATCAAGGAGGTTACACGCCCAACATCTTACAGGTTAGCTCACCTAGACGGTACAGACGTACCCAATTCATGGCACATCGACAAGCTTAGGCGTTTCTATGCTTAACTACTAAGCTCTGTACCCCTCTTGTACTTCCGATTTAATTCAATAAAGCTATTATGATTTCTCCGACCACTCTAATGTGTCATTTCGAAGTCTATTGTTATTCTAACTTTACCAGTTCAAACCAACCACCATTCCTTCTCAGATTTTCGGAGCAGGCCCTGTCTCCAGTTCCTCCCAACACGTGCATGGGATCTGCTCTCTACACTACGGGTGATCGGCAGGCGCTCTCTGGTTTGACTTGTGTGTTTCTACGTGTGCACAAGCTACGGGCAACACACTCCGACCAAAAAACAAACCAGGGCCATACAAACCTTTTAGGATGACGTGTCGACTAGAACTGATACAACTAAACAGAACGCCAACACGTTCTAACTTAGTTACATCAAACAATACCCGAGCTTAAACACGTTTTTAACAAAACAAACAAGCTTATATTGAGATACAGTTACGTTATTACAAGCTTGCCTGAAAAGGTCCAAGTTTACAATAACACAACTACATCTTCTTCTATAGCTACAGCCTACACTATTGGCTGGTCGGGGCACGTGGCTCCTACTGCTCGCAACGCCTCAATTCGTACTCAGGTCTTTGGGACTCTGGCATTGAACGAGCTGAAGAAGATGGCCTCACCGTCGCCTGGCTGGTCGAGACCACAGGCTTCGCCGGTTGGCTTGAAAATGACTGCGCTCCCAGCTGGCTTGTTGACGGCGTTCCTTGTACGGGTGGTGTCGCACCTCCACACAGGTTAATATCACCAATTATCTTCGCTGACAAGTCCAGCTAGGTTATCCATAGCTCCTCAGCCTTGTCTGGATCTACCTCCTTTGGGTATCCAGCCTCCAGGCGCTTGAGATCTATCAAGGGGTAGTGAGCACGTACCATGCTTAGCACATGTGCGCCTGTGTACTCACCCGCCTTCTTCACGAACTCCTGGAACCATCCCCACGCCTTTTGGCATCTCTCAATCAGTCCCGGCTACGGTGTCCTTGGCACGTCCTCTGTTAGTGCCGGATCATTGAGGTCAAGGACCGGCAAAATGCCCGTTGCCACCTCCTAGCACCGATTTTTCCAGGTGTCACGATCCTTGGTGATCTCTTGGCACTGCGCTTTCTAGCCATCACGGTCTTTTATCATGGCCTCCAGATGTTTCTTCGCATTGATTTTTAAAACTGCAAGCCGTACATGTTGTTCAGACGCTGTATTACGCCAAACTACGGTAGGCAACCAAAATAAGCAAAGGGGTTTGGAAAACTTACTTTTCAGCTCCTCTGTCATCTTGGTCGTGTGGTCCCAGAGCTGCGACTGGTCGTGCGCCAGTTTTCTGTTGTCCTCTTTTAGGCGATCACACTCCACGACCGCACGACTGTTCTCCTCTCGGAGATGGGCCACTTCGGCTTCTAAGCCTGCACTGCAGCTATTACTACCAACAACGCAACAATTGTTAGTATTCGTTGTGATAAAGTGGCTACTTACTTGTTCTTTCCTGCTCTTTATTGCTGAGCTGAATGAGCAGTTTTTGGTTCTGGGACTCTTGCTCCGTCTTCTCATGGTTGGCGGTTTCAAGTCGCTGGCGCAAGCGTTCCACCTCCGTCGTTAGCTCCTTGTTGCTTGCAGTGATCCCCTCGATCTGGTCGAAGCATTTCTTGCGGTACCTTGCGGTCTTCATTAAGTCCGGTGTGCAGATAGCTAAGTAAGATAGCTTGACTAGATAGCAAGATCAGGTGGTGAAGCTAAGCCTACCTGGACCTCCGTCAACAGCTGTTTCGCAGCCCGTTCAACTTTCTTGGTCTCTTCGACCTCTGGGATTTCCTCGTGAACAACCCATTGGTCGTTCCGCCAACGTGACACATACACATGTTGTCGCTTGTCCTGTGGATGGCCCAGGACCTCCTCCACTTTGTCCTCTTCGAGCTCTTCTTCGGGTCTCAGTGCTGGTCTAGAGTTAGCAGCTTCTGCGATCACTATGGCCTTCCCACGAGCTGTAGCATCGACAAACGTGCTCTATGCTCTCACCTCTGGCTGCTGCTCCTCGGTCTATTCCATTACCCTTGATGCTGAGGTGTTGCCCTCGGCAGGTTCAGCGCTCGGAGCACTTATGCTTGGCTCGGCTCTTCCCCCGACCCCCTACTCGGGGATTGTTGTCTGACTGTTTGTTTGCTGAGGCCCCGACGGATCTTCTGCTATGGGTTCCTCGATGGCCGGCTACTGGGCAGTCTGTTCTGAACTTACTAGCGGAGCCATGCCGCTCCTAGCTAGCTGGTCCAGACTTTCGGTGGACGCCGAACTAGTACATCCGAGATAAGTTCAGAAGGCAATCATATTCAATGCAAATTGCTAGCTTACATCAAGGTCACAAATACTTACATGTTGGAAGCATGAAATGATGTGGCGAAGGCGCGTCTCTTCGGCCATGCTTGCTCCACATGCTGTGCGGGTGACTCCTGGTCTCCCTCTACATCCAGCACTGTCGCTGGGCCTTGGTGCTCGACCCCTCCGCCGCTTGTCCTTCACGCTGCAGTGGTCGGTGATGTAGGTCTCACCGGCACGGAGGAGCCACCTTGCTCCATCGACTCCAGTTGCCTTCTCCTCTTTCGAGGGATGAGTTGAAAGGTGCCTGCGTCCTCTCCCTCCTCTGCGTCATCGTCCGACAAAGTAAAAATCGGCTGACGACGCTTGCTGGCTGCCGGCTGCTTACCCGCAGCTTTGGCCGCTGCCTCCTCTCCAGCTCCGAGCATCACCCAGTCAACGTCCTCAATCCCGACGCTGGTCTGGGTGGCTGGGACAACTCCTTGTGGCCAATCTACTCCAGGGGGTGGCGACACAAACACTGTCACTCTATCCTGACCATTAATCTGGGAAACAAATGGGAGTGAACACAATAAGTTTCTACCACAATATGAGACTACGGGTACAAGGCAAGATGAGTTACCTTTGGGGGAGGTCGGGCGAGCTTGAAAGCGTGCTCGATGTCGCTCAATCTGACATAATTTGGATCAGCTAAGTTAAATAGCTCTCCAATTCTGGCTCTGACTTCGTTTTTGTCAAGCGCCCCTGCCTCGTCCTCGTCGGGTCTGTGCTACCTTGATACTCGTAGCTAGGATGTACCCTCCTCTGGCAGGGCTAGATCCGCCGGCTGATGAAGCTCCCGACCACGCTCGGGCCGTCTAGTTTTTTCCACATGATCATCGCAAATATTTCTAGAATTTGTTCTAGGTGCTCGGGCTTCTCTGACCAGCTTGTCCTCTTCTCCGGAATGTACCCCACGTCGCACAGTGTGATCATGTTTGGCTCTTCGCGGATGTAGAACCATTTCTTGTACCAGTCGTCAAGCGACGTGTTCCATGGGCAGTGCAGGTACTGGGCTTTCATGCCGTCACGGAGGTTGAGGTACACACCTCCGGCTATCTTCGAGCTGCCACTTCCTTTCTTCCGCAGACAGAAAAGATGGCGGAAAAAATCAAAATGGGGCTAGAAGCCACCATATGCTTCGCCAAGATGAATGAAAGTGGTGACAAGGATGATCAAGTTGGGATGCAGATTGCAAATCCTAATCTCATAGTAAAGACAGAGCCCCTGAAGAAAAGGATGTACTGGAACCCCAAATCCCCATTTGAAGAAGTCTTTGAACACCATGATCTCACCTCGTTGTGGATCGGGGTACCCCTCGCCCTCCGACGCACGCCATCTTGCGAGCTCCTTGTTATGGAGTACCCCCATGGTGACGAGGTCTTCAATGGTCTGCTCGTTGCTTCTCGATTTCCACCACTCCTTCGCCATGACTCCTGCTTTCTTCTACGCGTCACTTTTTGCCATGAATTTGGCCTTGCTGATGAATGAGGTACTGGCGGAGGATTGATTGGTGGTGATTTTGGAGGTATTACGGTTGGCAAGAGGAAGAAGATGGCTGCGGCTATGAATGGCAAGGGGGTTCAGTAAAAAGTAACTTACCTATCCTATACTGTATTTAACCTAAGAGTTATGCTGTTTCGTCTGCCCGAGATTCTTGGGAGACGTGCACACGCACCACAGACGGTTGTTTTCACTGCCTCGAGATCCATGCCAATATATGCGCCTCTTCGTTGCCAGTGTATGTGCCTTTTCGTTGCCAGTGTGAGAGGGCCCACGCTGACGCACCTATTTACAGGTGCCACACAACTGTTTGCTTGAAAAGACAAGAAGGCAGTATGACGTGCTATACCCATCTACTTTTTTGACAAGACATGTCAGATTGGACTTGACAGGGCAAGTAATTAAATAAATACAAAAGATAATAGTACAAGTGGCATATGGGTTTTCACCGCACTTCTCGTGCTCAGGGACTGTCCAGACCACCGTTGTGCTCGGGGACTGTCCAGACCACCATCATGCACGGGGACTGTCCAGACCACCGTCGTGCTCGGGGACTGTCCAGACCACCATCATGCACAGGGACTGTCCAGACCACTATCGTGCTCGGGGTCTTTTCCGATCACTCTCAAGCTCGGGGACAATCCCGACCACTCTCCGAACATTGCTCAGAGATAGCTCTCCTCGGCTACATGTGATTTGTACTCACATACAGTTGAGAGGCGTTTATTTAGACTTTGCTACAAGGCTGCTACCTCGCCTTCCAGCAAGCTCGGGGACTACATCGGTACGATGCACCTGCCGGTGCATCTCGTATTGCTTGTACGACGATTGGATTCTCAACTTCAGTGGGAATTCTTTTTAGACCCTGGCACCACGTGCCTGCGTCACCTACTACCAGGCTCGGGGACTAAGTGGGCACACTTCACCTTGCGGTGAATGTGCTTATTTTATCAACCCCTACGCTCTGATTGTTGGCTAGAATTACTATTGTCGAAGGGTCACTTACATTTCTTTTTAGAAATACTAGTGGGCACAGTTGACAAGGAAAGAAATCTTTTTCTTTTTTCTTTAGAGCACCATGCATTCTTTGGACCAGAATTCAGCTATAATCGTGGTCTACTGCTTTCTGTCCTGACCAGAATTCTGGCACATTAGCTTGGTTAATGTTTCAACCAGTTGGAGATGACATGAAGATGGATCGCATTAGCCGAAGGAGATCGAACGGCGTGTCGCAGCATAATACATGATGCTTGGGGACTAGCTGTGGGGGTATTAACCCCTATACCCTTATGGCTAGGCTTCGGCCAGCCCGGACCAGGGGGTCTGGCCCACTAGAAGACAGCGCATGGCCCGGCCAATCTGTTCGGAGTCCCGCGCAAGGAATCAAGGCAGATTTGGAGATCAAGCAAGATCCTGGTCAGTTAGAATAGGAATCCTTATTTGGCCACCTATGGCAATTGTAACTGGTTAGGATTAGTTTCTAGATCTATAACCCTACCGCCAGACTATATAAGGCGGGCAGGGGACCCCTCTAAAAACATCTCTCATTGACATACAGCAATACAATCAAACATAGGACGTATGTATTACGCCATCCAGGCGGTCGAACCTAGATAAAACCTCGTGTCTGTCTTGCGTCACCATCTTGTTTGTAGCTTGTGCATCTGTCTGCCGATAATCTACTACCTTGGGCATGCCCCTAGGTAGACTGCCGACCATATTTCATCGACAGAATACCTCTCTGATGAATCCGGCTGCTAGGAGTTTGGCAATCTCTTCGCCTATGGCCCTTCGCCTCTCGTCGTCAAAGCAACGCTTGCTTTGCGTTGCTTAGCGGGCTTCGAGCCCAGGATGAGGCATAGTGCGTGTTCGGTGATGTCCCGTGGTTTGCTCGGCATGTCATATGGCTTCCATGAGAAGACATCACGATTGGCGTGTAGGAAGTCGATGAGCTCGCATTCCTATTTGGCTGGGAGCTGGGTCCCTATCCGCACCATCTTGGTTGGGTCAGTGGGGTTGATGCCTACTGCCTTGGTTTCCTCGAGTGGGAGGAAGGCCATCAAGGAGGTTGGTTTGTTGTAGTCTAGGACTACTGGGGTCGACGACTCCCTGAGCCGTGGGAGCTCGGACGAGTTGATGACCGCGGTGGTGAGCTCGAAATGCTCGCGGTCACACATGAAGGCGTGTGAGAAGGCACTGCTCACAGTGATGACGCCATTCGGTCTCGGCATCTTCAGCTTGAGGTAGGTGTAGTTGGGGATTGCCATGAATTTGGTGTAGCATGGCCACCCCAAGATGGTGTGGTAGGACCCTGGGAAGTCCACCACTTTGAAGGTGAGGACCTCCGAGGGGAAGTTGGCTTAGTTGCCAAACGTGACGGGTAGGTCGATCTGCTCGAGTGGGTATGCCTACGCGCTAGGTAGAGTTCCGACCAGGGGATGCGCATGGCGTCGAGGGTGTCGACATAGAGGATGTTGAGGATGTTGCCTTCGTCCATCAGCACCTTGGTGAGGCGCTTCTTGTGGACGTTGGGGTCGATGACGAGCAAGTAATGTCCCGATCTCGCGATGTGGGAGGGATGGTCCCTCTGATCAAAGGTGATCGGAGAATCTGACTAGCTAAGGAAGGAGGGGACGGCTGTCTCGGTGGTGTATGCCTCCCTATAGCGCACCTTGTGCTGGCGTTTGGACCAAATGGCATCGGATCTGCCAAACATCATGATGCATTCCTCAGGGTTAGGGAAGCCATATCCGTCCTTGCCCGCCACGCCTCCTTTCTAGGCTGCCACCTCTTTGCCATCTCCTTATTTCGGCCCGCCGATCTATCGGAGGAAATGTTTGAGGAGCTCGTAGTCCTTGTAGAGGTGTTTGATAGGGTAGACATGGTTGGTGCATGGGCTATCCATGAGCTTATTGAAGTGGTCAGGTAGGCCCTGTTGGGGCTGCTTGCCCGTGCCATCAGCTGCGACGACCAACGCGATGTTATCCGGTCGGCGCCGATCCGTTTTGTTCTTCTTGCCCCTCTGTGTGGAGGGGCCCTCATCTTGGTCTGAATGCGTGGCCTTACCTTTGTCCCGGCCTCAATTGAAGACCACTCCGATCGCCTCCTCGCCGGAGGCATGGTTAGTGGCGATGTCGAGTAGGTCACGGGTGGTATGGGGCTTCAGGCAGCAAAGCTTGTGGATCAGGGACTCACAGGTCGTCCCGGAGAGGAATACGCTCATGACGTCGATGTCGATGACATTAGGGAGGGAGTTGCATCATTGGGAGAACCTGTAGATGTAATCCCATAGGGACTCGCTAGGCTCCTGCTGGCAGCTCTTGAGGTCCCAGGAGCTACCAGGGCAGACATACGTCCCCTAGAAATTTCCGATGAAGACCCTCTTGAGGTCCGCCCAGTCATGGATGCTGTCATGTGGGAGGAATTTGAGCCATGCCCGAACATGTTCCCCCACGCAGAGTGGGAGATATTGAATGATGAAAAGGTCATCATCCACCCCTCTGTCTTGGTAGGCGAGCCGAAAATCTTCGAGCCAAATACCGAGGTTCGTCTCCCCGGTGTACTTGGCGATGTTGGTGGGTGGTCGAAAGCGCTGTGGGAATGGCACTCTCCGGATACACCAGCCAAAGGCCCATGGTCCTGGGCCCTTAGGGCTGGGACTCCGGTCATCTAGCTGGTGACCATGCCTGGGGCGTGTTTCACCGCTCCCCTCAATAGTTCAGCCGGCACCCGTGTCGCCTGCCCTCATCGCTGCCCTATGGATGTCATCATCATGCCAGGCCTGATGCTGGTTGCTGATGACGCTGCAAGCGTCTTGGTGTAGACCGAGCCGTTCGTGTACCGGCGGTGGGTGTAGAGCAGGCACCAAGTCGGACCGTGACACAGCCGCTGCCTCCCGTGCCGCGCTTAGCGGCTATAGCGATGAGCGGATGGAGCTATCCATCTGGTGCATCCCCACTCCCTCAGTGGGGAGAGAGGGCATGTGTCAGAGTCACGATGTGGAGATTTCCGCCTATTGAACGGTGGCGCCTTCTACCAGCGCCCGGAGGTTCCGGTAAACCACCCGCTCTTGGGAGTCGATGGGCTCGGGAACGCCGCGCAGAAGCATTGTCGTAGCGACGATGTTCTGGCTAGCCCAAGCGAACTATGGGGGGTCATTCCCCTAGTTCATGATGTCACGCTAGACCAGGCAGGCGTGACCCTGGGCGCCGCCTGTCGGGTCATGCGCATGGGGCGTAATGTGCTGCACCGAGCCCGCCAGCGTAGGCGGCGGCTCGTTCTGCCACCGTCATTGTAGCTCCTTGGCGTGCTCTTGTGCAAGCGCGAGGGCCCCCGCACGTGGGTCCATAGTGGTGTGAGTCTACACAGACTCCGCAACCACCAGCGGCTACCCTGGAGTGTCCGCCATAGCGCACTTCTAGGACGGATTGTGGATAGGCACCACGTTGCCGATGCTAGAGCCGTCGCTCTCAACCTCATCATCCAGGAGTTCGTGGAAAGTGGTGGGAGTATAGCTTGCCATTCCCATAAATTTGGATGTGAGAGGGGGCGGCACCAGCGCCCTTTGGAGCCCCCGAGCGCACGCATCCGTGGGAGACACGAGGCCGTAGGGGAACCGGTCATACGGTGTTTGCGGTGCAGACAATACGGTCCCTCCAGATAATCGGCGGGAGATAGTAAATAGAGAGTAAATAATAGTAAGCATATTACTCACAGCGGGGTTTGAGCAGAGAGTTTACTCGGAATGATGTGCAAGTGCCTCGCCATTGAAGTCGTCGTGCGTCCTGGAGCCGATGGAGGACGACCCTCCGCCTGGCGCCGGAATGAGTGCCTCCTCATGGAGGTGTAGTACGCCGAGCCAGTCAGCGATAAAGTCTAGGCTTCCGAAGAGGAAGGCCTAGGATAGCTCGAAGATGGGTGGGACCCGCATCCCAACAGGTGGGAGTGCGGGAAACTCTAGTGAGCCAAAGCGAGTCATTTTGCTTGAGCCCTCCATGGCGAAGGTGGCGGGAAAGTGGGCCATCCGATGACCAAAAAGTGTTGAACGCACAACGTCTTCCCCACGGACGGCGCCAACTGTCAGTGTAGAAAGTGACCAACACGTAAATATTTGTAGTTTTGCCGTACGTTGTGATCAGATGTGGCCTAGCACTCAATGACATAGGGTTTGTACTGGTTTAGGCAATGTGCCCTACGTCCAGTTTGAGTCGGTCGGTGACTTTATTCCTGAGCCCAGGTGCTCAAAGTTTGTAGTGGGGTTACAAATGAGAAGGACAAAAGATAGGGGTACAAGAGGTCCAGTCGGACTCTGGTCTGAGGGGCCGAGAGTGACAGGAGCTTCGCTAGGTGCTAAGTGTTGAAGTGTGTGCTTGGTATAACTTTAGTGTGCCTAAAGTTACAGCGGGTGAATCAATGTAAGTGAACTGATCTATCCGAATTAATTGTTCGAACTCATCTATCTGTTGGGAGAGAGCTCATCCCCTTTTATAGATGAAGGGGACAGCTTTACAAATGAGAGTGAGAGAGTAGGTATGCTGCTAAGTCTTGCTGCCCATGCCAGTGGGTACAAGATGATGGTAGGCGCCCACAATACTGTTTAGTGTTTGATGCACGTGGGAGGTTGCGTCGTCTTCTTTAGGTATGGCAGATGTCGGTGCTTGGCACACTGTTGATACCTAGAGGCATGCAAGGGGTTTTACCGTGTTTGCCTGGTATGGTAAATACCGGTGCCCACAACACTGTTGATGCCTCAGAGGCACATGGGGAGAGCCTTACCGTATTTGTCTGGTATGGGAGTTTGATGGCACCTACAACACTATAGGGGAAAATATCATCGCCTACAACACTGCTTCGGTTCTGTTGTGCCAGGAGGGTCGCAGGGAACTGTCTAGCAGGTGCACAGGGTATGGTCCCTGGTATTGTAGTTTGACTTGTGTGCCCTACCTTACATTCTCCATCCATTTCCTTGTCCTTACCGAGCGGGCATCCTTGGTCAGTGGGTCCTAGTCGGCTCTGATTGCGCCAGTCGAAGAGGAGTCGTAAGCAGGGGTTTTGTGTTTTCCCAGTCGGAGAAGCGGGTCGAAGTCGGAAGTGGTGTTTTGGCCAGGCCTTCTGGTAAGAGAGGCCATCCGGAGGCGGGCTCGAGACCGAGGTGTTCCGATCGAAGAGGTGGGCCAGAATCGGAAGCGGGCGCCATTCCTCCTCGGCTAGGCCTTCCGGGCGAAGATTGGATCGCCCTTCTCGCTTGCCGCTTAGGTACTTGGGCCGGCCCAAGAATTGCGTGTTGGTTCACAATGTTGTTTGCTGGGCTGAGCCTTTGCTAGGAAGCCGGTCCATGAGGGACCCTGTGTTTATGAACCCGATAGCAGCACTTGAGCTATCTGCTCGCTCATCACGATCTCTCACCAGTGTATTACCGCTCGGCTACATCTGGCCATCAATGGATCCACCAGGGGAAAGGTTCCAGCTGGACCATTGATGAGCTCATCATGAAACTCCTTACAAATCTCACTTAGTGCCTCCAAAGCTACCACTTGGGCACCTTCCCAAGGAGACTGCCCATCTGACTCAATACTGCAACCTTGCCACTGTGGATTGTCTACACGGGCTAGAATGGTCACCCGCACATCATACCATGGCTGCCCCTTAGCTGCCACTTCCCTCCAGAAGTAGCGGGGTGGCTCAGCGTACCCAACTGAGTTTAGCACCCTCCACAACAAGGTAGGAGTGCCAAACACAACCAGGAACATGTCATTGCATGGCGAGGCTCCTAGTGCTGCCATCTGTTGCAAAGTGTGCAACTCTTGTGAAAGGATATGATACGTGAGAAGAAATTTAATGAATGGGGTAAGCAATTATAAGGGAGGGAGGAATGCAAAAATGTAAATGCATGAGTGAACATGATGCATCCATGTTCTGTACGTCCTCACGAATCTTAGGAAAAATTTAAAAATTTTAACGACATACACAGTGGCATACATTCGTTCTCTCAATATATGTCACTAATCGGGCTACACGTTTCACTTTTAGTGTACCAGCACAAGAATTTTATTTCAGCCCAACCCAACAATTATATATGCAAAAATGTAAATCTGGGCTCTAGGTCACAACTAAATACTTCTATATATATATATATATATACACCCATACATATACTTCCATATCAAAGCTACCCAAAAGTAAATATGTGCCATACATACATATAAATATGCATCTACAACCATATCACAGCTAACCCACAATTAAATACCTTAGTATATATATGGGACATATATATATACTGTAGTACCAAAGCTACCTCTCCCCTTAGACCGCACGCTCACCCTTGCGGTCTTGCCACTGTTACCTTGGGTGTAGAAGCAATTGATCCATACATTACCACTCAAGTGAATAGCATCCATACAATAGCACGCTGTATGAACGATGAAAGTAAAAATCCCCATGTTAGTACTTATTTAGCCACCTGATAGTCCTTAACTGGGCATAAAGGATATGACCACGGGCACACTCTGAATTTAAAAATTCAGATATTTACACACCTATATATATAGCTATAAGTTATCAAACTAATTTTATAAAACAAAACCTTTGATTTAAATACCCATATAACAAGTTTAGTGTTGAATCTTGCTCTGATGCCAGAACTGTCCAATTTATAAGATCACAAGTACAATAGCAATCACCGAAGCGATCAAACCATCATACTTGAGCCCATATAAACCCGGTAGTCCGATTAAATCATGAAGGATCTCAAACAAACCAACATACAAACCAAGATCGTACATGATTCAACATAACAAATCATATGTTACATCACAGTTCACAAATAGTTCACAAGTATCTCACATACATCGAAGTTCACATAGTTATTACAAACCAAGTTTAAATAGCGGAAGCAAAGTAGTTTGACATCAACATCACACTTAGTTCAAATACATGCCAGTACCATAGTCATTTCTAGCAAAAACAGAATAGAGAGGATATCATAGGAGTACCATGCCCCGTGGTTTAGTCCTTATCCACAGCAGGATGAAGGCAGGTCTTACAGTACACATGATACATCATGTCATCTACAACAAGAGGGAATAAACCCTGATTACGAGAATGTACTCAGCTATACTTACTCGTTATAAACCAGAAATAATATGACAACAAGGAGTATGTAAGGCTTTATCGGTGGAGCTAGCATGACAATATTTTGCATAAAAGCTTAAGTAGCATAACTTGGAGATTGTGGGGGTATTAACCCCTATACCCTTACGGCTAGGCTTGGGCCGGCCCAGATCAGAGGGTCCGGTCCACCTAAAGACGACGCGCGGCCCGGCCAACCTGTTCGGAGTCCCGCACAAGGAGTCAAGATGGATTTGGCGATCAAGCAAGATCCTGGTCGGTTAGAATAGGAATCCTTATCCGGCCACCTATGGCAATTGTAACTGGCTAGGATTAGTTTCCAGATCTGTAACCCTGCCCCCCGGACTATATAAGGCGGGCAGGGGACCCCTCTAAAAAACACCTCTCATTGACATACAGCAATACAATTAGACGCAGGACGTAGGTATTACGCCTTCTTGGCGGCCGAACCTGGATAAAACCTCATGTTTGTCTTGCGTCACCGTCTTGTTCGTAGCTTGCGCATCTGTCTGCCAACAATCTACTACCTTGGGCATACCCCTGGGTAGACTGCCGACCATATTTCATCGATAGTGGCTTACCAGGTAGGGGTCCCCTTTAGGGGTTGTGCGCGCTGATCTTTCGACGAGCCAGATGGGAATTTTTGTTGATTTCTACCAAGTAATTGGGTGAGTCATTCTGAGCAACGCTTTTGATTAGATCAATCTGCTCTCCACATATCTAACTCAGATTAATTTTTATGCATGTCATATCTCCGTGATCCGGTTCGGCGGTGAGCCGCTTTTCCTGTCACATGCCACCACACGAGGGGTTGAAACTTGGCACCACACGCATGCATCCATGGTGGACCAGTGGTTACTGGCCTGACAATCAGCAACGTGCCTTCGGATCTCGTTGCAACTTCACGGTGGACAGCATCAGCATACCCGTCCGTCTTCACACTTTGGCCTCATGATATTCGACATATGCTGCCGATTCTCAGGCCTCGACAACTCAACGCGTGCGGGCAATGGACTCCTAGTTCTGCACGGGCCAGACATGCAAGCCAATAGCAACACACGGAGGTCTACGCACAAGCAAATAGAGGAGTATGTGTGCATCTACAAGCACATATATGCGTTGGGAGCGGATCCACTTGCTTGCATGTCGTGCTAAGGCATCCATCGACGGCATCCATACAATACTAATACGTACAATGAAATATGTCCAAGTCCAAATACATGGAGCCATCCGAATCAAGTTGTTAACTGAGCCGCACGAGCTACCAAAAGAAGCGTCCGAGCTGTTTAAATTAGCCACGTCGAGCCATCAAGTGAGCCGGCCAAACCGTAGGCGAGCCACGCCGAGCCAACCAGCAAACCGCACGAGCCGCTGAGCGAACCACATCGACCACGTCCCGAGTGGCTCCGTCGAGCTCCGACCACATCGATCACCAGACCATGTCGCAATGATGATCGCCGCGAAGAACAGCGCTACGACAACCGCGACCACCGTCATGATGACAGGTCAGAAAGCTCGAGGACCGGATGACTTCATCACCGCTGACCAAATTTCTATCCAAAGATAAGTACACTTCTAACATTTATATTCAATATAATTTTCATTACGACGTTTCTCCACAACGTCCTTGTCATAATTATTCTTCAAATAACGTTTGTCCATGTATACAATCTTAAATATAACATACAGCTATACTTAATGCAAATCCTCGACCAGTCGTGTTGACGCTCGATGTTTCCAGAAAAGGCCCTGTCTCCGGCTCCTCCCTACACGTGCACGAGCGTCTGCCCTCTGCATTATGGGTGGTCGGCAGTGGCTCCTTAGCGACGCTTTGTTCTTCCTACATGTGCATGGGCTCCACGCCCCGCGTTATGGTTAACGGGCTAGCTAGGGCTGGAGGCTCAGCTACATACTAACTGGTCGGACGATTTATATTAAGTATAAACACAAACTTCACATTAACACTGATGTTTACAAAGCACCAACTGCTTTATCACATCATGCTCATTTGCAAATGACTGCTGAGCGTCATACGCTATTTCTTCACCGCTGATTTTTTCTCTATAATTTATTATTTTGTACATCATGTACTACCATTCTACATATTTATATTGCAGTAATTTTGAGCTATGCTCGGGGACTTTCGTTGCTTGCTCCTCGACCTGTGCTCAGGGACTACCTCGATCACTCTTCGATCACAGCTCGGGGACTTCGTTGCTCACTCCTTGACCTATGCTCGGGGATTGCCTCAACCACTCTTCGACCACAGCTCAGGGACTTTGTGTCTCAACTACATGCGACTGGTGACTCGCATACAGTTGGGATATTCTTTCTCATTTATACCTTGCTACAAGGCTCATACCTCGCCTTCCAGCAAGCTCGGGGACTACATCGGTACGATGCACCTACCGGTGCATCTTGTATCTCCTGAACGATGATTGGATTCTCAACTTAACTGGGAATTCTTTTTAGACCCTGGCACCACGTGCCTACGTCACCTACTACTAGGCTCGGGGACTAAGTGGGCACACTTCACCTTGCGGTGAATGTGTTTGTTTTTCGACCCCTACGCCTCTAATGATCAAGGACGCTACGCTTCAAGACGCACTTACATTTCTTTTCAGAAATACAAGTGGGCACACTTCCCAGGACGAAAATCTTTTTCTTTCTTCTTAAGAGCACCATACATTCTTTGGACAACCTACTTCTCTGGCGACAACGGTGGTCGGAGATGTCAAGAACTCAAGCTTCACTGTTCAGAGAAGGTTAAAATGGCATGTCGCATCAGAATACATGGCGCTCGGGGACTAGCTGTGGGGGGATATACCCCCGGGTACCACAAGATGGTACATGGGCCGCACCATCCGAGGTGGCCCGGCCTGTAAGATCAAGGCGTGCACATCAAGATTACAAGTTGTACTAGATATTGTAATAGTACCAAATTGGATACTTTACTTGTAACCTTGTCTCTTCGGAGTATATAAGGAGAGACAAGGGTCCCCTAGAGGAGAGGTTAATCTGTATACATCTCAATACAGTACATCAAAGACACAAGACGTAGGGTATTACGTCAACCAGACGGCCCAAACCTGTCTAAATCGCTGTCTCTGCGCCTTTGTGTCACCATCTGGCTCCTGATTATACGCACCGTCTATCGATAATCTACCACCACGGGCACCCCCTCGGTGGACTGCCGACCATATTTCGTCGACAGTGGCAATAGTGTTCAGTATAAATTGTAAGCTTACATCAAGGTTACAAATACTTACAGCTTGGAAGCACGGAATGATGTGGCGAAGGCGCGTCTCTTCGTCCGTGCTTGCTCCGCGGGTGCCACCGGGTCTCTTTCCATGACCAGTACCGGTGTCGGGGCTTGATGATCGACCCCTTTGCCGCTTGTCCTCTACATTGCAGTGGTCGGTGATGTGAGTCCCACTGGCACGGAGGAGCCACCCTGCTCCGTCAACTCCTGTTGTCTCCTCCTCTTTCGAGGGACAAGTCGGCAGATGTCTGCACCCTCTGTTTCATCATCTGATAGTGTAAAAATGGCCTGACGATGCTTGCTGGCCGCCGGCCGCTTACCAGCAGCCCTGGCCGTTGCCTCCTCCCCAACCCCGAGTACGGCCCAGTCGACGTCTTTGATCCTGGTGCTGGTCTAGGTGGTTGGGCTGGCAACTTGCGGCCAATCTACACCAGGGGGTGGAGACACGAACACTGCTGCTCTGTCACGACCATTCCTTTAAAAAACATAAAGGTGACAACACAGTAAGTTTCTGTTACAACATAACTCTATGGGTACAAGGCAACATAATTTACCTTTGGGGGAGGTCGGGCCAGCTTGAAAGCGTGCTCGATGTCGCTCAACCTGACATAATTTGGATCAGCTAAGTTGAATAGCTCTCCAATACTAGCCTTGACTTCTATCTTGTCAAGCGCCCCTTGCCTGGTCCTAGTTGGGTCTGCACTACCTTGGTATTCGTAGCCGGGATGTACCCTCCTCTAGCAAGGCTGGATCCTTTGGCTGATGAAGTTTCCGACCATGCTCGGACCGTCTAACTTCCTCCACGGGATCAACCCAATTAGTTCTTGGATCTGTTCCAGGTGCTCGAGCTTTTCTGACCAGCTGTTCTTCTTCTCTGGAATGAACCCCACGTCGCACAATGTGATTGTGTTCGACTGTTCATGGATGTAGAACCACTTCTTGTACCAGTCCTCCAGCGATGTGTTCCAAGGGTATTGCAAGTATTAGGCCTTCATCCCGTCACGTAGATTGATGTACACACCCCTGGCTATCTTTGAGCCGTCGCTCCCTTTCTTCCGCAGACAGAAAAAATGGTGAAAGAAGTCGAAATGGGGCTAGAAGCCACCATATGCTTCGCAAAGATGAATGAAGGTGGAGACAAGAAGAATCGAGTTGGGATGCAGATTGCAAATCCCAATCTCGTAATACAAGAAGAGCCCCTGAAGGAAAGGGTGCACTAGAACCCCAAAACCCCACTTGAAGAAATCTTCAAAAACCACAATCTCACCTGGTTGTGGATCGGAGTACCCTTCTCCTTCCGGTGCGCGCCATCCCGCGAGTTCCTTGTTGTGGAGTACTCCTATGGTGACGAGGTCTTCGATGGTCTGCTCGTTGCTTCTTGACTTCCACCATTCCTTCGCCATGACTCCGGCTTTCTTCTGGGCGTCACTCTTCGCCATGAATCTGCCCTTGCTGATGGAGGTGGATGCGGTGGAGGGGTGACTGGTGATGATTTCGGAGGATTTAGGGTTGGCAAGAGGAAGAAGAAGGCTACGGCGGCGAATGGTAATGGGGATCAGTAAAAAGTAACTTACCAGTTCTATATTATAAATAACCAAGAGTTCCGCCGTTTCATCCGCCCGAGATTCTTGGGAGACGTGTGCACGCGCCAAAGACAGTTATTTTCACAACCTCGAGATCTATGCCAATAAACGTGCCCTTTCGCTACCAGTGTACGCGCCTCTTCGTTGCTAGTGTGAGAAGGCCCACACTGGCGCACCTTCTTATAGGTGCCAAGCGACTGTTTGCTTGAAAGGACAGGAAGGCAGTATAGCGTGCTATACCCGTCTGCTTTTTCTGATCAGATGTGTCAGATTGGACTTGATAGAGTAAGAAGATAAATACACCAAATAACAGTTCAAGCGGCATTCGTTTCTTCGCTGCATGTCTCGTGCTCAGGGATGGTCCAGACCACTACCGTGCTCGGGGACTGTCTGACCACTAATGTGCTCGGGGACTACTGCCGACCACTAACGTGCTCGGGGACTACCCAGACCACTACCGTGATCGGGGACTGCTCTGACTACTATCGTGCTCGGGAACTATCCCGACCACTGCTCGGAGACCACTCTCCTTGGCTACATGTGATTTGTACTCACATACAGTTGAGAGGCATTTATTTAGACCTTGCTACAAGGCTCATACCTCGCCTTCCAGCAAGCTCGGGGACTACATTGGTACGATGCACCTGCCGGTGCATCTCGTATCGCCTGTACGACGATTGGATTCTCAACTTAACTAGGAATTCTTTTTAGACCCTGGCACCACATGCCTACGTCACCTACTACCAGGCTCGGGGACTAAGTGGGCACACTTCACCTTACAGTGAATGTGTTTATTTAATTGACCCCTATGCTTTGACTGATTGTCAGGATTA
The DNA here is from genome assembly GCA_904845875.1 of Miscanthus lutarioriparius. Lineage (NCBI taxonomy): Eukaryota > Viridiplantae > Streptophyta > Magnoliopsida > Poales > Poaceae > Miscanthus > Miscanthus lutarioriparius. The sequence continues at coordinate 45,556,201 of CAJGYO010000018.1, forward strand.
CTATCGTGCTCGGGAACTATCTCGACCACTGCTCGGAGACCGCTCTCCTCGGCTACATGTGATTTGTACTCACATACAATTGAGAGGCATTTATTTAGACCTTGCTACAAGGCTCATACCTCGCCTTCCAGCAAGCTCGGGGACTACATCGGTACGATGCACCTACCGGTGCATCTCATATCGCCTGTACGACGATTGGATTCTCAACTTAACCGAGAATTCTTTTTTAGACCCTAGCACCATGTGCCTACGTCACCTACTACCAGGCTCGGGGACTAAGTGGGCACACTTCACCTTGCGGTGAATGTGTTTGCTTTTCGACCCCTACGCCTCTGATGATCAAAGACGCACTTACATTTCTTTTCAGAAATACAAGTGGGCACAATTCCCGAGACGGAAATCTTTTTCTTTTTTCTTAAGAGCACCATACATTCTTCGGACAAACTACTTCTCCATTGACAATGGTGGTCAGAGATGTCAAGAACTCAAGCCTCACTGTTCGGAGAAGGTTAAAATGGCGTGTTGCAGCATAATACATGGTGCTCGGGGACTAGCTGTGGGGGTATTAACCCCTATACCCTTACGGCTAGGCTTGGGCCGGCCCAGATCAGAGGGTCCGGTCCACCTAAAGACGACGCGTGGCCCGACCAACCTGTTCGGAGTCCCACACAAGGAGTCAAGACGGATTTGGCGATCAAGCAAGATCCTAGTTGGTTAGAATAGGAATCCTTATCCGGCCACCTACGGCAATTGTAACTGGCTAGGATTAGTTTCTAGATCTGTAACCCTACCCCCCAGACTATATAACATGGGCAGGGGACCCCTCTAACAAACACCTCTCATTGACATATAGTAATACAATCAGACGTAGGACGTAGGTATTACGCCTTCTTGGCGGCCGAACCTAGATAAAACCTCATGTTTGTCTTACGTCACCGTCTTGTTCGTAGCTTGCGTATCTGTCTGTCGACAATCTACTACCTTGGGCATACCCCTGGGTAGACTGCCGACCATATTTTGTCGACAGAGATTTATTACCACTAGCATCAATTTGAATACCTATTTAATTAAGCATCTTTAGATTAGCACCTGTACTAGGCCAACTAAGTGCTAGGCATGCGTTCAACATGATATGAGGACGTACAACGAATTGGTCCTTAACCGACATAGATGGGGATAAATAGGCACCAAGACCTCCATGCCTTGTTGCTTCTCTATCACAATCCCGCCCGGTCTCCTTTTTATTCATTAACACATGGTTATGTCCACGATAGCAATTATAGCTAACCGTGATCAGATATCTACCTATATCTTGCAGGTGATAGGAAATCACTTGACTTCTACCAGACTAAGCAAGGCTAAGCATATATTCGATCCTAGACCTACCAAGGATTTAAGATATATCTGTCTGGACAAGGAGAATATATGCAGCAAGTGTTTCCAAACAACTACTATAACTTAATGCATCAAACATAAAGGACGCAAGTGATATTTTTAAAAACATAGGCTCTGGGGGTTGCCTTTCAAGAACGAGTAAGGTTGGTCGTCAAGACACTCAAGAAGATCTTCTATGTTGATTCCTCCTTCTGCCTGAACCTCCTACTCCCGGGCTGCCTGTTGCTCCTCCTGATGCTCGGGTTTGAACTCGAGTAGAGTCACTCCTTCAGGGGAACCTATTGCATGCATATGCACAAATGAGTATCATGAATGCATAAGAGATGAGATGATATGATAAATTGCATATGCATGAGCATGGTTATCCGCAAGATGTATGATAAGTTTAACATTCGTCGATCAAGTAGATGTATAACTTTCTTCTAGATGATCTTTACTGAGTAGGTGCATATCTCTTCTATAGTACAAGGAATATACACTCACCAAGTTCTAGTAACCTAAGGTAAAGTTGTTCATCATCAATAAGAGGCTTAGAACCTACAGCTAACAACTAATCTCAATTAGCCTAAGCATCTACACAAGCATCACATAAGATAAACAATTACAATTGACTAAGTCATTTCCTGCTGGGAATAGCAGCTACTTTTGGCCATATCTGGAGTTCTACTTAACCAAATACTATGATCGTGGACTTTCTGGAAAGATTATAAAATTTCCTACAACTTTCTTATAGTCATCTTGAGATGATTCAATGGCTATCAAGGTCAAACAAAGCAATTTCCTAGATCTATCTAGCAATTTCAGAGAATAAGCATTTTTGGAGATCAACTTCTAACAGCTATAACACTCAAAGCATTTGGCCTATTGCCATGAAAATTTGACACAAGAAATATAAGTAAGTTATCTAAAACTTTGTTATAGATAAGATTCATAGAAAACATCATTTTACCCATGCAATTTGCTTAACAACCGAAACTGTTCAAAACAGTCACTAAAATTGAATTATAGAGCAATTAATATTTCACTACATACAAGCAATCAAATTTGGGAACTAACTAATGGTACCAACATTTCATAGGCATCATACACACTCTAGAAAACATAATGGTCAAGCCCAAATAAATTATTGAAATGCATTTATTAATTTATTTGGACACTAAGGTGAAATAAGGAACATATATCAAAAGTGCACAATAAATTCTAAGAAAATTACAGTAGCCTACATATGACCCCAAACATCTACTGTACAAATTTCATTCGATTTGGACAAGTGTAGCCATCTATACAAAAATGACAACTTGCATAGGCATATTTTAGCAAAAATAGTTTCGCCTAGTTAAAAGTGTCAAACAATAGATTTGATATTTTTCTTACATTCATCCCGACACCATATCACTATGTAAAAATTTTCATGATCATTAGTTATGTATTTTTACCCCATTTATTTTCACTAGAAACTAGCATTTATTTAAGATTAAATAGGAAGAACATATTTCAAATATGATTACTGTAGGTTTAGTATTTTTCTTAGCTAGATCATGTTAACACAAGATTAGAAAAATTGGAATCGCAATGTTATCACTTTCCTAGCTCAAGTTATGCATTTTACAAGATTACAAACAATTTAAAAGCACTTATATAGATCAATTTAATTCTCCCAGAAAAACATCCCAAACAGTAGGTTTCATATTTTTTATCAAATAGTACACTTCATTATGAATCCAACAAAATTTGGTTCACTAAATTTGGACACTCCTAGCTCTAGATATGATTTTTTGAAACATGTATTCAAATCAGTGAAAACAAATAAGAAAATCAAAGAATCACTCAGACTGACACATGGGGCCCGCGGTCAACGGGACCCGCTTGTCAGCGAAACCGAAATAGAGGACAGAAGTTGATCGATGATAGCTCACCAACGGTGAGGTCTTCGATGACGAGGTTACCTCCATCATGTTCCTCAGGACAACCCGCACCTAGGGGTACCCTAGGTTGGGTCGGCAGCTCACCGGAGCAAGCTCACCAGCGAGTGTGGCGGATGGCGGTGGTATCATGGTGGCGCGCTGGCCATCTCCAGCCATGGCAGGCTCTGATAAGAATGGTCCTACCTCCACAGTGACCTAGCATAGCTGTAGAGCAAGATTTGGCCACGGTGAAGTAGTGGGGAAGCTTGACCGTGTGCATGGCGGCACGACGGTGCCTAGTGCACGTCGGCGGCGCTTGTTGTTTTGATGAACCAGCAGTGAGAGGTGGGCCTCCATCATCATGGTAGGAGCTAGCAGTTGTGGCTATGTAAAAACACCTTTGAGCGGGGGATGGCGAGACCTAGGGGCTGCTGACCATGACGAGCTCGAGCTCGCGGCCATGGCGGGCACGGTAGGAGCGGCAGCGCATTCCTAAGTGATGGTGGCGATAGCGGTTAAATGGACGGTCGATCTAGATTCTAGGACCTATGGGGAACACCAGATGAGGGAGAGTGAGAGCGGAGGTGCACGAGTTGTTTCTGGCCATGGGCGAACTCGCGCTCGGTGGCGCACTGTGGCCATGGTAGTGATGGTGACTCGGAATGTGGCCTCACTTGGGTTTGAGCGGCTACAATAGCGGGTCGAGGTGGTAGAGCGGAGCAAGGTAGAGCTATTGGCGTGGGGAATTTTGAAATGGAGCAGTGAGGGCTGTGCACGAGCTCGGTGAAGCTCACGGCGGCGACGGTGACGGTGCTCGGTTTGCTTGGTGGGCGAGAGAGAAGGCGAGCGAGGGCGAGAGAGCGAGGAATGGATGGAGCAGCGGCGTCACCTCACTCTTCTCTCTACTTTGGCCTAACCAGCCGGGCCAATGCTGGTGTATGGTTGGCACGTGGTGGCCACTGCCTGGCATGGTCAGCCACTGACGGCGCGGCGTCTGTGGCGATCAGGCCCTGATGAAACGATGGACAGCGCGATTTCCTCCACCTCTATCTCCTAATCCGTTCGTTCTTTGCAAAAACTTAATTAACAAAAGTTGTAGAGCTACATGTAAACTCCAACTTTGCTTTAGGGAGTAACATCTAATTCACCATAGTTTTCAAACTGCAATGCTTCAAAGTATGGTACATCAAAACTAAAAATCAGTTCATGACTTAGCAATTTTTTCTATGTTGAAAACAACATTTTGTTGATTCTTGTGAGCCCTATTTGACCATGTTAGGCACTGAATTAGCTCTTAGACTAAAAATAAAAGTTGTTACTCTAGTCAACTACCATAGCTTTGCTTAACGGTGCACTACCATGAAAACACTCTATGCTATAGTTCAACTTTGGTCAATATAGGATCATGAAAATTGAAGTTTCTAGAATAACTATGAGTTGGGGGCTGTTATGGTCCAACTCATGAATACCAAACTTGTTCCATATACCATCCTAAATATGTCTAAGGTGTTTTTGTGACCTCACAATCATTTCATGCATTGGTCACACACAATGGCAAGCATATATATATATATATATATATATAAGCAACATCACATGTGATAAAGATAAAGTGAATGAGATGAAACTTCTTATGCTCATGCTCATGAATGCTTGGATGATGCTTGTGCTCATGAAATGCAAGTGCCCAATGCATGATTAACACTAGGGTGTTACAAATATTATAACAAAGAATATGAATAAGATGAATACTAATATTGTCATAACAATTGTAGCAAACATATAAAAATAATTGAGATACAAAAGAGAGTGGTACAAGGATTATACCAAACCAAGCTCTTAACACGATCGGGAATCCAAGCGAAGCCTGCTTGCCTGCCTCTAGATCTAACCTAACTCGCTATGCCCTAGAATATGGAGGAGCTTTGAGGATGATTAAGGTTTCTATCTTCTCAAATGACTTGATGCCTCAGGGGGTGGTAGGGGCTAGTATATATAGCCTAGAGCATCAAACGTGAGCCCTTGGATCAAACCGACTTAAGCAACGGCACAGATGCAACCTAGGAGGCGGTGAAGAACCGACATTACGACACGGAGGCTGACAGTGGGCCCCAGGGGCCGGGCGGCCTATAGGTAGGGCTAGCTAGCCCCACCTGGCAGCCTCTGCCTCTCTACCTCGGCGTGGTGTCTTATAGAACCTTCTAGTGTCCATTTCGCAAAGGATAAGCGCAATTAAATCTGACATGTAGGTCCACCTTGACATTTTCTGGTTAAATCCTGCAGAAAATACAGATTCACCAAAATTCATGGAATTTATTAGTTTAAATGCCTAGACCTTTGTTTGTGAACATATTTATGCCCTTATTCATGTTTCTTTGATGGTTTATAATGGTAGTTAACTAACGTCAATAGTCGGGTACCTTCGTGGATCGCCCTAGGCCTTCCCCACGCGCAAGTTGGTCTCCGGTGTGCCTTTCAGTAAGCCTCTACCAGACCGCTCCCCGCCGTTTGCACTATCAAGCTTCTGACCAAAACGCCATGGGCATTATTCCCTCTGGTACATGGTGGCGGCTGTAATAAAGTACGGTTGGTGTGGTCTCACAAGACTACAAGCGCCGCCGAGTACAAGCACGGTGCGCGCAAGCACCTTTGGTCAAGAGGTATGCAAAACTCAGTAGCAACTAGATCTAACCTAAGCCTAGAGCAAGCGCATATGAGCGTGGTCTAACTAATCTAAGCACTTCGCAAAGCACCTACACTAATCACCTTGTGATCTTTAAGCCCTATGCATGTGGAGAGCACAAATGTGGTGTAGCAACACCCTCCTATCTTTCTCTTACTCTCTCACACCTTATTTGGCCTGTTACAACTCATATTTATAGCCCCTGTTGCAAATAGAGCCATTGGAGGCCAATTTGTAGCTTTTTGTAGAGCATTGGACGCTACAGTGATAGCATCGGATGTGTCCGGTGGTACCATGTTGACTAGCCATTGGGAAACTAGCCGTTACACTTCTTTTCTCTGAGCATCGGATGCTCCTATGGGCATCGAACACTTAGAATTGGACTCGATGCTACCGCTATGCACTTCGGGGCTGATTTTGAGAGCATCGGACACTCCTATGGTCATCAGACGCTCAGCATCAGACACGTCCGCTGCTGCATTTTGAGCACATCAAGTTTTTGTATTTTGGGCATACCATTTAGCTCCAATCTCTGATTTCGATAATCTTGGACTTTTTGGAAAGCTAATGAAAAGCTCTACAACTTTGAGCTGGTGTCATGTAAATTTGAGTAGATCCAAGATCATGAGACAATTCCAATTTATCAACCTCTTTGTCTCGGCTTGAGCGGCTTCAACTTTGTTTGTGTCTTCGCGTCCGGGTTGCTACTTCTTGTGTCTTGGACTTTGCTTGATCTTTGTAGGTCTTCAACACATCTTCTAAGGTCTTGCTTGAGGTGTTGATCATTCAGATCATCACATCGCCTACGTCCAAGTCCACTTTGCATCCTTTGAACTATATCCACAAATACTATCAAATGTTGTTGGTCCAACTTGGTTGTGTTGATCATCAAACACCAATATCTAAACTTAATGGGCTGAGGTCCATTTTACTTACAATCTCCCCCTTTTTGGAGATTGATGACAACACAACCAATGTAACACCCTAGGTGTTAAGCATGCATTTAGCCTTGGTATTGCATGAGCACAAGCATCATTGATCATTCATGAGCATGAGCATCTCAAATATTGTCTCTATGTTTGCTTATATTGCATGTGTTCTCACTAAAATGCCTTACATATGCTAGGGTTTACATGTAACCAAACTATAAAATGTTTGTGGGACCCTAGGAGTACCTTAAACATGTTTAGAATGTCATATGGAACAACTTTGGTATTCATGACTTGGACCAATTTGGCCTCTAAGTCATGGTTATAGTGTAACTTACCATTTTCAAGTTGTATGTTTGACCTAAGTTGAACTATAGCATAGAATATTTGCATGGAAGTGCACCATTAAGAAAAGTTGTAGTACTTGATTAGATCAACAACTTTTATTTTTGGGTCATGAGCTAATTCTGTGCCTAACATGGTCAAATTGGGCTCACAAGAATCAACAAAACACTATTTTTCAACTTTGAAATTTTGCTAAGTGTAAAACTGATTTACAGTTTCATGTGCTATATACTTTGAGGCGTTGCAATTTGCAAACCAGCTCGAATTAGACCATGATCATTTAAGCAATGTTGGAGCTTGCATGTAGATCTACAACTTTTATTAATCAAGTTTTTGCTAACTCGCTATGGTTTAGGAATTAGGAGGGTGTAATTTGGCGCTGTCAGACTGACTGACGGTGGCCTGATGGCCATCTCGGCTTGGCCATCGTGGCCAACCGAGCATAGAGTGTGTCTGCCGCATGGCCGCCGTAGGCCAACATTGGGCCCCCATCACGGCAGGGTGGCGTGCGATAACGAAGAAGCCTCATTGCTCATTTCACTCTCTCAATCGCACTCTCTCCCTCTCTGCTGCTCCCTCTCACGCGCGCAGCGGAAAGCGCTCTCGTCGCCGCGCCACCGCACTGCTCCACCATCACCTTCTTCTCTCACCACCGCACCATTGCCACCTCCAACTGACCATTAGCTTTGCCGTCTTCCTCTCTACCTCCTCAACATAGTTGTAGGGCCAGGCAAGCCACGGTGAGGGCGAATTCGTCGTTCTTGTGCTCGCCGGAATCACGGTCTCCATGGCCGCCTTCACGATGAGCTCACCGCTGCTCTACTCCCTTGCTCCTTCTTCCCTCTTCATCGTGTTAGTGCAAGATACGAGTGTAGCCTAGCCTCAGGTGTGACCTTTACGGTGAACCATAGCTTCGCCTGAGTTCAACACGACGGCCAGCACCGCCGCGCTCTCGCCACCGCACCACCACGCACGTGGATGAACCCCGTCGGTGTTTCCCACCAAACCTTAGTAGCCTCAGTAGGTTCGTGTGGTCATCGTAGAGCCCTTACGCTTCTCACGAGGCCTTGCCGTGGCCAGTAATGGCCGGCGCACCTCCGTGCAGCACTGCCGTGCCACCATGGCCGACGACGAGCCTCTTCGGTGCGTCCACGTTTCCACCACCTATACCTGTCGATGGGGGTGAATGGGAGGAGCATGATGGTGGGGTCGGTTTCACCGAAAAGCTCACTGTCAGTGAGCTAGTGCCGGTCAAACCCGCTCCCCTATCTCCATCGGCTAACAAGTGGACCCGTTGACCTCAGGGCCCCACACGTCAGCGGCTGTAGTTTAGGGTTTTGTTTATTTCTTTTCTAGAATTTTGTGCTAACTTTGGAAAATCATATCTAGAGCTAAGAGTTTCCAATTTTGGTGAACCAAATTTTGTTGGATTCCTCATGAAGTGTAGTATTTTATAAAAATATGAAATGCATTGTTTCTAGTATTTTGCAAGGTGATTAAAATGTAGCTATATAAGTGCTTTTTGAATGTTTGCAATCTTCTGAAATGTATAACTTGAGCTCGAAAAGTGATAAAATTGTGATTCCAATTGTGCTGGTCTTGTGTTGACATGCTCTAGCTAAGAAAAATACTAGACTTGCAGTAAACTTGATTGGTGTTGGGTCTTTCTATTTATCTACTAATAAATGGTGTTTTCGGAAGAAATTCATAGGGATAAAAATAAGTAACATATGGCCATGCAAATTTTTGTACAATATTATGGAACTAGGATGAAGCTAAGAAAAATATAAAATCTATTGCTTGACACTTTTCTATAGGGTTAACTATTTTCACTAAAATAAACCTTACTAGATTGTCATTTTTATAGAGAATGTTATACATGTTCAAATGGTATGAAATTTTTATAGTAGTCTATTGGGAGCACTTGGAAGCTACTGTAATTTTCTGAGAATTTATTGTGCACAATTGGTATATGGTTGTTATTTCACCTAATTATCTAAACAAATTAATAAAGGCATTTAAATAAATAAATTGGGCTTGACCATTATGTTTTCTTGAGTTTATTTGATATTCCTGAACTGTTGGTATATTTGGTGATGTCCAATTTTGAATGCTTATATGCAGTGAAAATATTATTGCTCTATAATTCATTTTAGAGGTGCTTTTGGACATATTTTGTTGTTGGGTATTTTGCATAGTAAAAATGAAGTTTACTATAAAAATGGTTAATAACAACGTTGTAGAGAACTTCTTCATCTATCTTGTGTCAAACTTTCAGGGCAATAGGCCAAATGGTTTAGGAGTTATAGCTATTTGAAGTTGGTCTCCTAAAATGCTTGTTCTATGGAATTTCTAGATAGAGCTAGAAAGATTGCCAATTTTGGTTAGGATAGAGTTTGAATTAGCTTTTGGTGATTAAATAAGAGTTGTAGGAAATTTTATAAGCTTTCCATAAAGTCCAAGATCATAGTATTTGGATAGGTAGAACTATAGTTATTACGTAATCTAGTAACTACTATGGGTAGCTCTGAAATTGTCTTGTGAAGAATATTGGAAACGGATAGAGAAGAGATATGCACCTACTCAGTAAACAAGGAGTTAGCATTGTTATCATTGTGTAACTTAACATCATTATCACAACATGTACATTCCCATGTCACATCACCCATGATCCTTCTTATGCATTCATGGAACTTACTTATGCATATGCATACAATAGGTGCAACCGAGGAGATCACGTTGGTGGAAATCGAAGCCGATCCACAAGAGGAGAACCAAGAGGTGCAGCACCAGGAGATTCCTAGAGAAGGCTAGCCTAAAGTTGATCATCTCCAAGAGTGCCTTGACCACCAGCCGACGACATTTGTGAAAGGCAAGCCCCGGAGCATTATAAGTCTCCCTATTTTATTAATGTCACCTAAGTTACTCGTATTGCTGTATTACATGATAGGAGTTGTTTGGGAACACATGCTGCATATTACCTTTCCTTGTCTAGAAATATCTACCCTAAATCCTATTTAAGTCCAGGAACGCTCCTTATGCTTAGCTATGCTTAGACCGGTTGAAGTCGGGTGATTTCCTATCACCTGCGAGCCATAGGCGATAACTTGATAACGGTTGGCTATATTGTGCTATCGTGGAACATAACCTAGTGATGTTGAACAATTGGAGATTGGGTGGAGTCTTATGTTGTGGTAATCATAGTGATTATGTCTGTGTTGTGTTAAGGACCGGTTGTTGGAGGTCATCTTGTCATGTTGAACACATGCCTCTCACATAGTTGGCCGGATAAGTCATTTCGACCGTGAAGCTGAGTAGTTCAACTTAGGCTAGGGACACGAGCAGTTAAAGTGCGCACCCTAGAGGTAGTAAGGATGTGCGGAGAGCCAATGGTGTGAGTCCAAGGGCGGGTTCGAGTCACGCGCTTCCTGGTAGATTGGTAGTATCTTTGAGGGTGCAGCGCTGGTCTTACCCACGATTGAACTTGAGTTGTACCAAAGGTGACCTGATGCGACCCCGATGGGTGGGAGTATGGGTGTGTGTTAGGAATAATTCCCAGCTGGGTAGGAATCGATTCGGATCGCCATCTCTCCCGGAAAGTAAGAACTTGATAGGAGTACGCTTCATCGTAGTAATTGATGGAAGCGCTGGTTATGAGATTATGAAAGAACTCAACTGGATATGGTTATTATTGTGTTGACTTAATGGTACCAACATGTTTGACATAGGATAGTTGCTAATCTAGTATGAGATAGGATTAATAACTGGTGATTCACAATTTAAGAGATATTGGACAACTAATGCTTTTTATGCAAACAATGTCTACCAGCTCTACTTATAAAGCCTTGAATACCCCTTGGTGTCATAGTATTTAGTTGATGACGGGTAAGTCTAGCTAAGTACCTTCTCGTACTCAGGGTTTTATTCCCTTTGTTGTAGATAATGTTATGTACCATGGCTACTGCAAGCACTGCTTTGCTCCTGCAGTGGATGAGGAATAGGACCATGGGCATGTTCATTCTGTATATCATCTCACCCTTGTGCTTTTGGTTGGAGATGACTATGAAAACTGGCTATGTATTAAACTACGTGTGATGTTGATGTTAAACTACTTTGCTTCCGCTATTTAAACTTGGTTTGTAATAACTATGTGAACTCTGATGTATGTGAGATATTTGTGAACTATTTGTGAACTGTGATGTAACATGTGACTAGTTATGTTGAATCATGTACAATCTTGGCTTGTATGTTTGTTGATTCGAGATCCTTCGCGATACTCGATGGACTACCAGATTTATATGGGCTCAAGTGTGATGGTTTGACTACCTCGGTGGTTGCTATTGGACTTGTGCTCTTATAAATTGGCGGTTCTGTTACAGCTGGCATCGGAGCAAGGTTCAACATTAAACTTGTCATATGTGTATTTAAAACAAAGGTTTTATTCTATAAAAATCTAAAGTATGCTAGTAGTCATCTCCTTTATGCCTAGTTAAGGACTTTTAGGTGGCTATTTAAGTACTAACATGGGGGTTTTTACTTTCTTTGTCCATACAACGTGTTATTGTATGGGTTCCACTCACTTGACTGGTAATGTATGGATCAATTGCCTCTATGCTAGGTAAGAAGGTAAGTTGATAAGTGGCATGACCGCAAGATGTGAGCATGCGGTTGGGGAGAGCTAGCTTTAATTGTGGGTAATAAATTGTCATCGAGTAGCTTTGATATGGAAGTATATGTATGGGTATACATATATGGAAGTATTTAGTTGCAACCTAGGTCCTAGATTTACATTTTTGTATATATAATTGTTGGGTTGGACTGAAATGAAAATGTTTGCAGGTACACTAACAAAGAAATGCGTAGCTCATTTAGTTACGATTATATTGAGAGAACATATGTATGCCACCGCGTATGTCTTTAGGATTTATTTTTCTAAGTCTGTGAGGACGTACGGAACGAGCATACATCATGATACATTATTCCTTCATATCATTGCATTGTTTCCCCCTTGCTTGATCTTATTGTTAAGTAACTCATTTCTATTATCGCGTTGTCTCACTCAATTGTAACCTTTTGCTACAGATGGCAGCCCCAGGAGCCCCTGTTGCTAGAGACACCTTTTTGGCATTGTTTGGGACTCCCACCTATCGGGTATGCTGAACCGCCTGGCTATTTTTGGAGTGAAGTGGTAACTGAGGGACAATGGTGGTACGATGTGCGGGTCATGGTCACCGCCCGTGTGGACAATCCTCAGTGGCAAGGATGGAGTATCGAGTCAGATGGGCAGACCCCTTGGGAGGATGCCCAAGTGGCCGTTTTTGAGGTTCTTAGTGAAATCTGTCAGGAATTCAGTGATGAGCTTGTCAATGATCACGTTGGATCTTTCCCCCGAGTGGATGTATCATAGACCGCTTGGACCTAGCCAGGTGGTAATGGTCTGGTAAGAGACCGGGATGAAAGAGCAGGAAGTAGTAATGCTTCAATGAGTGCCATGTATGCAGTCATGATGATGTTGTACTCTCGCTGAGATAGCTACATCAGCTGTATGCAAGAGCTCCAAAGAGCACAGGCTGCACAGCGTAGGATGCGAGGACATGTGCGCAGGCACTGAAGGGCAGTTAGAGCAGCCCAAAATGAAATAGGTAATTTTATGATAGCCTTAGAAGCTCATCGGGGGCGGTTTGTCCATGTTGTTGTAGAAAGAGATGCAGCTAGGGCTGAATTACAGGATGTCCGTGCTGAGAGGGATGATGTCATTCGCTTTGCTAAGACTAGGGAGGCAGCTAGGATCAGGACTGTGTTATAGGATGCTAGGCAGGCAATAGAGTTCGATCGTAGAGAACAGGATCTCCTACGTCAGATTGAGGAGCTTTAGCTTGATGTTCATCGTCTCAACAACATGGTGAACCCAATTCTTCCTCCAGCTCTAGCGGTGGAAGAAGATTCTAATGTGTTGATTGCTGAGGATGATGGCATGGAGATGGATGCCGTGGAGGAGCCTAAAAATGAAGAGGTTGAGCCTTTTGAGGACGACCACGGTGATGGTGTGTCCAACATCGACAACGACCACCCCAAGGAGTAGCTTAGCTATAGTAGCTAGCTAGATGTATTAGTTCTTTATCTTCGATCCTTATGTAATGAACTCATAATGTAGGTCTTGATTTCATGATGTACCTTTTTTCGATGTTATTGGAACCATGCATGTACTACATGTGGTGATTGCACTTTTTAATGAAATTTTAGTTGTTTTTGGCAAGAAAAAATTGGCATGTATGGAACGCGTCGCGAGTACGATAAGTGATCCATTGGTGATGTTGTGTTGTGGAAATTAATTATTGTGCCTCTGTGTTATTGTATGAATTTATGATTCTCTCCAGTAATTACAGTATGGCATGATTATACAATTCTTCTACAATCTCTTGACATCATCCAATAATCACTTGTTGTTGCAACTTTGTAGATGACTCGCACTCGTGGATGGGCTAGCACCAGTCATGATGGTGATGATGATCTCCCACCACCACCGCACCCCACGCTAGTAGAAATGATGGCACAACTCATGGAGACCCAACGGTCTATGGAGGAAGTACTACGCGGGCTTGCGCAGAATGCCGACCGTGGACGGGGACGGGACCAACACTAGGGACCCGAACTGAATCAGTTCAGTGATTTCAAGGACTTTTTGGACACTAAACCTCCAATCTTTAAGGAGGCGAAGGAGCCATTGCAAGCCGATGAATGGCTCAATACCATTGAGCAGAAGTTTCACCTCTTGAGAGTTATAGAGTATATGAAGGCTGAGTATGCCTCACATCAGTTGCATGGTCCAGTAGGTATTTGGTGGACTCATTACTTGTCTACCCTCCCTGCTAATGCTCAGGTTACTTGGGATGAATTCAAGACTGCTTTCAGGGGGGCATTATATTCCCCCAGGTCCTATGAGCATGAAGAGAGTTTATGATGCTTACTAAGGGCACCAAAAGTCTCACTGAGTACTTGGATGCCTTCAATAATCTCTCTAGGTATGCGCCCGAGTTTGTGAATACCGATGCTAAGAAAATTGCAAGCTTCAAGAGAGAACTAGGTCCAAAGTTGATGAAGACTCTGGCAAATAATAAGAGTGTGACCTACAACAAATTCGTGAGTGATGCGCTCACACAAGAGAATCATTATAATATTTATGCTACATCCAAGAGGCGCAAGAGGGCCTTTGAAGCCGGTGCATCTCCGCAGAGAGCTCCAGTGGTGGCAAGAACCCAATACCGTCCTCCTGCTCCAAAATACCGGCCACCGTAGAAGAACGCCTAGCCAAGCCAAGCAAATAAAGGGTATCATCGGGCATACTCTATTGCTCTACCGTCTAAGGGCGGTGCAGGACAAGGTAACTCAAAGACACCACCTAACAATCAACCTTGTTTCAATTGCAACAAGACTGGTCATTGGGTGAGGGAGTACCCTTACCCCAAGAAGAACAATCAGAGGCCAGCAGCTGCAAATGCACGCCCAGGGTATGTGCATTACACCACCATGGAAGAGATTCCCTCTGGCGAGGTTGTCACAGCTGGTATGTTTCTTGTGAATCATCATCCTGCAGTTGTTCTATTTGATTCTAGAGCTTCGCATTCATTCATAAGTCCAACATTTGCATCCAAGTATGATCAGAAAATATTTGTAGTAGACAAAGGTGGTTATTGTATAAGTGCTACCGGGAGTAACATTTCTACCAGTTAGATAGTTAAAGATGTACGCATCCAAATAAGTGAACGAGAGTATATTGCAAATTTAGTGATACTACCGGGATTGGGTATAGATGTGATCTTGGGTATGAATTGGATGAAGAAACATGGTGTCCTTATCGATACATCGACTAGAACCAATATGTTGAGAGACCCCAAGAATAATGATGCTTTTCAAGTACCCCTTCCTAGGGAGTTTTATCTCCAAAATGTGGCCAATGCTATCCAACTTGTGGCCCTTGCTGATATTCCTATAGTATGTGAGTTTCTGGATGTCTTCCTGATGAATTGCTGGGGTTACCATTGGATAGAGAGATAGAGTTAAAGATAGAATTGTTACCGGGTACCGCACCCATTTCCCGAAGACCATATAGAATGCCACATATTGAGTTAGCAGAATTGAAGATCCAATTGCAAGAACTCTTAGAAAAGGGTCTCATTCGCCCTAGTTTGTCACCATGGGGTTGTCCAGTGTCGACAAAAGATGCTCGGTAGTCCTTCGAAGGGTATCCCACGAAGGTAGATTGATCAGTGGTGGTGCGTGTAATCAGGAACCGGATTGTGACACAAGGCGTAGAGACAGCGATTTAGATAGGTTCAGGCCGTCTGATCGACATAATACCCTACGTCCTGTGTCTTTGGTGTATTGTATTGGGATGTAGTAGTTGTCAACTAAGGGACTCCTACCTCTCCTTATATACTCTGGAGGGGTAGGGTTACAAGGAAAGTATCCTATTTGGTACTATACAATATCTTGCGGTGCACGTCGACCAGTGCCATGCACGCCTTGATCTTGTGGGATGGGCCACCTCTGATGGTGCGGCCCATGTGGTCTGCCGTGGGTATCTGGGATCGTACCCCCCACAGCTAGTCCCCGAGCGCCTTGTATTCGTTGTGCAACGCCGTCTTGAGCTTGTTCGAGCAGGTGCGAACAAAACCAAGCAGTCAAACTCATGGTCTGACCACCGTGTTGAGTTGCCGAGCAGTTGTGAACCATCGCCGAGCAGTGTTAGCCGTCATCGAGCAGTGTGAACGGTCGTCGAGCAGTGTATCCCAAGTAAGGCTTGCCATAAGAATGTAAGGAGCTCAAGTTTAAAATCTAAAAATTCTTCCACTTAGGAGAATTGTAGCCACTTAGACTCCATCAATAAGGAGGATAAATCAAGAAATAAGCACTACATTCACCGCCAGGTGAAGTGTAGCCACTTAGTCCCCGAGCCTACTGGAAGATGAAGAATGAATCTTGTAGCAGGGTTAAAGAAAAGAAGTCTGAAAGCTTGCCGACGTCATCTGACATACGCGTATCAAGCCCCTAGACATGCTGCCCAAGATCAGCACCCTGATCCGAATAGCATGGAGTAGCTTGATAGCACATCGATGAGACATAGCAAGATCCGACCACCATGGGAGTCCCCAGCTTAGCTAGCGACACATGCACAAAGAATCCGAGCACAGAGGAGCCCCCGGTGTAGTTGGCGATGTCCGAGCACTGAGGAGTCCACAACGTAGCTGGCGATTTCCGAGCACGGAGGAGTCCCCGACGTAGCTGGCGATGTCCGAGCACCGAGGAGTCCCTGGTGTAGCTAATGATGAAGCACGAGCGACGAATAGTCCGGTCAACTGGTCGACGGCGAAGTAAGCATTGAGTAGATGCGACCAACGAATAGTTCGATCAACTGGTCGGCGATGAAGTCCATGAACCTAGCGATTCGACCCATTGATCGGTGGAGAAATCCAAGCACCAGGTGGTCCGATCACCTAGATGATGATCCTACAATACAAATATGTAGAACGGTAGTACATGATGTAAAAATATATGAACTCTAGAGAATAATCAGCAATGGTGATGAAATAGCGTATGCAGCTCGGCAATCAGTTGGTGTGAACACTTAGTATTATTCTGAAGATGTATTTATATTGAATATAAACCACCCGACCAGTTAGTGTGTAGCTAAGTCTCCAGCCCTAGTTAGCCCGTTAACCATAACGTGGAGCACGGAGCCCATGTGCGTGTAGGAAGAACAAAGCGTCGCTATGGAGCCGCTGCTGACCACCCATAATGCAGAGGGCAGATGCTCGTGCATGTGTAGGGAGGAGCCAGAGACAGGGCCGTCTCTGGGGACATCCGAGCATCAACATGACGGTTTGGCGATTCAAAAAATCATTTGGAGAGCAAACATGGAGAAAATAGCTCAGAGAAACATTATGGCGATGTATGAAGATTGGAGAATATTTAGAAAAATATTAAAGCGTGACTTAGCTTTAGACAGAATGTCTGGTCGGCGGCGTATGGCGTTATCTAGTCGGCGACGCGGGCAGCTCGCTTAGCGGCTCGCTTGATGGCTGGAACGAAGTTGATCTCGTGTTGGAGTAGGATGGACGTAGTCGGAGCTTGGCGCCGTGGTTGTCGAAGGATGTCGACATGGTCAACCAAGTTGCCACGAAGGATGTTGATCTTGAGTTATGCTATCTGGTTTGTTAGGGATCAGCACGCACGAGCCCCACAGTGGGCGCCAACTGTCAAGAAAAGATGCTCGGCAGTCCTTCAAGGGGTATCCCACGAAGGTAGATTGATCAGTGGAGGTGCGCGTAATCAGGAACCGGATGGTGACACAAGGCGTAGAGACAGCGATTTAGAGAGGTTCGGGCTGTCTAATGGACTTAATACCCTACGTCATGTGTCCTTGGTGTTGATTTCTTTGCCTCGGGTGTTTTTTCGGCAATCTCCTCCCTAAGGGCGGCGAGTTCCCTGGAGGCGACGACCGTGGCGGTGTGGCCGCAGCATTCGACTTCGCACTCGTAAGCGCGCTGGAAGGAGGTGTCGACAGTGATGACCCTGCAGGGACCCGGCATCTTCAGTTTGAGGTATGTATAGTTGGGGACGGCCATGAACTTCGCGTAACAAGGTTGTCCCAGGATGGCGTGGAAGGTTCCTAGGAATCCCACCACGTCGAAGGTGAGGGTCTCAGTCCTGTAATTGGACTGATCCCCGAAAGTGACGGGCAGATCGATCTATCTCAGTGGCATGGCCTGTTTGCCAGGCACGACGCCATGGAAAGGTGCCCGGATCAGGTGTAGGTTCATCCGGTCGACGCCCATCTCGTCGAGCGTCTTGGCATACATGATGTTGAGGCCGCTGCCTCCGTCCATCAGTACTTTCGTGAGTCACTTCGGGCTAACGATCGGGTCGACTACAAGCGCGTACCTTCCCAGGTGTGGGACGGCATCCAGATGGTCGGTCCAATCAAAGGTTATGGTGGATTCTGACCACCGGAGGAAGGCAGGTGTCACAGAACCGACCAATTTATAAGAATACAAGTACAATGGCAATCTACAAGCGGTCGCACTGTCATACTTGAACCCATATAAATCCGGTAGTCCGTCGAGTACCACGACGGGTCTCGATAAATGATTTACAACAACCAAGATCGTACAGGATTCAACATACATGCCACATATTACATAAAGTTCACAGATATTTTTCATCATCAGAGTACGAATAAAAGTTATTACAAACTGAGTTTGATAAATAAAGCGGAAGCAAATAAGTTCGAAGATAAAGTTTCCAACATAGTTTGATATAGTGCCAAGCCAGATCACGGTCCACAAAAGCAAAGATAAGAATTACTAAAGAAGCCTGCCCAAGGCTTACTCCTCATCCACAGCGGGATAGAAGCAACTCTTGCAATAACCATGATACACAGTGCCATCTGCAACAATGGGAAAATAAACCCTGAGTACGAGAAGGTACTCAGCTAGACTTACCCGTCATGAACCAGAAATAAAATGACTCCAAGGATTATGCAAGGCTGTATAAGTGGACGTAACTTGACAACATTTTGCGAAAAAGGCAATTGATCCGTTGTACAATTATGATTCCTTTATCAAGTTAATTATAACTATCCATTTCTAGATTAGCAACTATCCTGTGCCAAATATGTGGTATATCATTTAGAAGCATACAATAGTAACCATATCAGGTATTGTAATTCCATTTTCATTTGAACCATCATGTTTCATACACAGTTACTACGATGTTGGAGATAGCCAAGTTTCTCACTATCTGGGAGAGACGGCGATTCGAATCGATTTCAACCAGCTGGGAATTTATTCCTAACACAAACCCAGGTCTACCAGCCACGATAGCCTTAGGTCACCTTTGGTACAACTCCGGTACACATTTCGCGGGTCCGTACTATGCCGCACAATCTGGAACACCAGATGCCAGGATGCTCAGGCCAAGCCTGCCCTTGGGCTCAGTCTGATCGTTCCCCGGAAGGAGCGCTCAACAGAACGATTCCTGGCCTGAGTTGAATTACTCGGCTTCGCGGTCGGAACGAGTTATCCGGCCAGCTAAGTGAGAGGCATGTGTTCAATCTTGTCAGAAGTTCCAACAACGGTACGGTCCTTGATCGACACAGACGGGGATAGATCCACACCCAAGACCTCCATGTCTTGTTGCTTCTCTATCGACATCCCACCCGGTCTCCATTTACATTAACCATGGTTCTTTTCCACGATAGCAATTATAACCAACCGTACTCCGGTATCCAACTATATGTCGCAGGTGACCGGAAATCACCCGACTTCTACCGGTCTAAGCATGGCTAAGCATATGTTCGATCCTGGACCTATATCGGTTAAAGGTGTAATATCTGGACAAGGAATGTACATGCATCAATTGGTTTCATTCAACTCTTATAACCTAATGCATCAATCATAAGTACGTAGGTAAACATTTGTAAATTACTGGGAGACTTATAATGCTCCGGGGCTTGCCTCGCAGGAAGGAAGTAGGGCGGTGGTCAGGGCACTTCGGAAGCTCTTCAGGGTTCTGCTCCACGCCTTCGGGAGCTGCGGCTTGCGGATCCTCCTGCTGGTTCCCTTCCTCTGCTTCTTCGAATTCCAGCAACGTGATCTCTTCCTCCGATCCTAGATGCATGAGTATGGTGTAAGTATTTCGAATGCATATATGTTTAACACGTGCATCATGTTTATTGAGTAGGTGCATATCTCTTCTCGATTTTTAATAAACTACTTCTACAATGCATCGACTATGCCCCAAAATAGTAGCTACTTGTTTCACTCGTAACTGGAGTTCCACTAATCCAAATACAGTGATCCTGGACTTTCTGGAAAGCTTATCAAATTCTCTACAACTTTGTTATTAACCATTTTTACAGTACACATCATTTTCCACATGCAACTCATCAAACTACAGAATCTGTCCGGAAACTATTCAACATGCAACATAAAGTAACGATACTTCTACTTCATGTAATCATTCAAAATTTGACAACATAGAATCCACCAACAGTTTAAGCATACCAATTACAGTTAGGATCGTATAATGGTGAAGCCCAAACTATTTATTTAATTGCCTTTATTATTTTATTTATATATCTAGGTTAAATAATAAATATATATCAGATGTACTTAATAAATTCTCAAAAATTTACAGTGCCTTACTAATGCTATGAAAGGACTACTATAAAAATTTCATGTCATTTTACCAAGTAGAACATCCTATACAAAAATGACAAGGAAGCAAGGCTTGAAATAGCATAAATGGAAAATCCTATTGAAAAGTGTCAAGCAACAGATTTCCTATTTTTATTAACATCCATATGGTACTAGGATTACCTCCAACAAATTTCATGAATTTTGTACTCATAATTAATTTATGAAAATTCATGCAAGGATTGACTATCCATAAAAGAAAAATCTATAACTATAAATCTACCCATGCACTGGTCCTCCAATTTTTACCAGAGCTCATATATGCTAAGACTAGCTTACCACAAAAATTTCATAATTTTTGGAGCACAGGAACTCTAGATATAAAATAAACAAATTTGAATGCATTCAAAAGCACATTTCAAATCCCTATTCAAATCTCCAAAAATTTCTACTGTTGATGATAAAAACATATTTTTCCTAAATACTACACTTCCTAAGGAACACAACCATATTTATTTCACCATTTTTGAAGCTACCAAACTGGAGATCTAAAAATTACAAAACACACTCAATTCACGACGAGCCGCACCTAATGAACTACCTAGCTCGGCCTATTGTTGGCTCTAAGCATGGCGGCAGCGTGTATGGCGGATGGTGGAGGAAGTCCGACGACGCTCCGATGAGGTCCGGCCATGTAGGGCGCGGTTAAGCTTGGTAGAAGCTTCTAGTGCACACGGGGAAACTAGTGGGTGGTACAATGGGGAGTGGGATGGCTTCGGTGGTGGTCGGCCACGACGAGCGCCAACTCCGACGAGGTCTGGACGGTGGCGGAAATAAAACACGGCCACTACCTTGGTTCGTCGGCTCAACGATGAGGTGGAAGGCTAAAGGAGGCTACAGGGAAGCTCCTGGCTAACTGGAGGTGGTACTGACGCGGTGGCGAGCGAGCTGGGCGACGGCGAGGTGCTTGGCTACAATGGCGGAGAGCGGCGCTGCGGGTGAACGAGTGGGAGGCAGGAGAAGAAAACAGAAATGTGGCACAGGTGGGGCTCTTGGTCACGTTCAGGGGCTTCAAATGCCAGGCTCCGGCCCACCGTGGCCTGTGCGGTCAGGGCAACGGCGACGCGCGGCCGTCGTGACCTCCACGCGGTGGCTCTGTTCTGACGCCGGTCGGCCACTGTGCCGGTCGATTCAGTTAGTTCAGACGCGATAGGAGCAGCCTGACAACGCATTTTCGTGAAGCTCTATCTCCGTATTCGTGATGAATTAGCGCACACAATCTACACCAAAGTCATAGCCCTACATACTAGCTTCAATTGTTCTTAAAGGATTATGCCCCAACACTCAACCAAACTCGAGTTATTTCATTCCAAAGTCAGGCTGTCAGACTGTTAGTGAACCAGGACTTAGCAAAATTTTCTTAAGTGTTGAATTGTTGATTTTTCTGATTTTTGTGATCCAATTTCACACATGTTAGGAGCTGAATCAGTCAAAGACCCAAAAATCAAAGTTGTTCCTTATGTCAAACACTACAACATTGCTTTAGTGAACTCCTCCATGCAAGGTCTCTAGCACCTAGTTCAACTTTAGTCAAACATGTCACTTTGAAAATATGATACATACTCAAACCATGACTAAATGATCAAATTAGCCCTAGCCCTAAATACCAAAGTTGTTCATAATGATATCCTAAGCATGTTTAAGCAATTTGCAAGGTCATTCAATCATTTTATGTAGTAGTCGCTCATAGAGCTAGTTAGTGCAATCACATGAAACATGCCTTAAAGGCTTGATTTAGAAAAGTGACTTTCATGACAATGTTCTAATTGCTAACCCAAGTGTGGTTACATGTTTTTGTGACTCACTTCTACCAAGTACATGTTTTCATTCATGATCATTTGCAGATACACATGGAGACATGAAATAACGAGAAAGGTTGCATATGATAATGAAACATGCGATAACAAGTAAATGTTGCAAATATTTCAATCAAATGTTTCAATTGTAAATGCTTGTTTATGAATGCGTGATGATCATGCTCATGTTATGCAAGTCAAGTTATGCAAGGCTAACACCCGAGGTGTTACAGCCCTCCCCCTTATAAAAATCTCGTCCCGAGATTTGTAAGACCTACCATTCTTGGAAAAAGGCGGGATAAACTTCTCGTAAATAATCTTCTCTTTCCCACGTAGCATCTTGTTCACTATGATTGTTCCACACCACCTTATAGAACTTGATAATCTTACTCCTTGTCACTCTCTCCATCTCCTCTAATACCCGAATTGGCTTTTCTTCATAGGTCAAATCCGATTGAAGCTGCACGTTGGTGGGTGCAATCGCTTCTTCAGGTACTCGAAGACATTTCTTTAACTGAGAAACATGGAACACATTAAATATTGCACTCATTTCTGGTGGAAGTTGTAACTTGTACGCAACATTTCCTTTTCGTTCCAAAATTCTATATGGCCCTACATATCTTGGTGAAAGCTTCTTTTTCATCCCAAATCTCTTCACACCTTTCATGGGTGATACTCTTAAGTATACATAGTCACCCACTTCAAAAGTTAGTGGTCTTCTTCTTCTGTCGGCAGAACTCTTTTGTCTTGATTGAGCTGCCTTCATATGTTGTTGGATGATACATACTTGCTCTTTGGCTTCATTGACAAAATCAATACCAAAGTATCTCCTTTCACCAGGCTCAATCCAGTTCAATGGAGTTCTGCACTTTCTGCCATACAAGGCTTTGAATGGAGCCATTTTGATACGTGCTTGATAACTGTTGTTGTAGGAGAATTCAGCTAAAGGTAACCGTTTTCTCCCATGAACCTTTTGAAGATATAACACAAGCTCTAAGTAAATCTTCTAGGATTTGGTTCACTCGCTCTGTCTGTCCTGAAGTTTGCGGATGGTAAGCTGAACTTCTGATTAGCTTGGTTCCCAAAGCCTGGTGTAAGTGCTCCTAGAAATGAGCTATGAACTGTGGTCCTCGATCTGAGATTATGGTCCTGGGTACTCCATGCAGTCTCACGATCTGGGAAACATATAACTCAGAGTATTTCCCCACGTGATATGTGGTGTGAACTGGTACAAAATGTGCTGACTTGGTGAGACGATCAACAATAACCCATATTGAATCATGACCTTGTGGCGTCGTTGGAAGGCCTGTGATAAAATCCATGCTGATTTCCTCCCATTTCCACCTGGAATAGGCAATGGTCAAGTAATCCAATCCAGCAGTTTTCATATGGACGGCTTTCACTCTACTGCAGTTATCACACCTAGCAACATAGGCTGTGATCTCTTTCTTCATCTTAGTCCACCAAAAACGGGTTCTTAAATCTTGATACATTTTACTACTACCCGGATGGATAGACAATTTGGATGAGTGAGCTTCATCTAAAATTTGATTCCTTAGCTCACGGTCTTTTGGTACCACTAACCGGTCCTCAAACCATAATACACCTCTTTCGTCCAATCCAAAATGTTTGGTTTCTTGCTCTTGCATTTTTCTCTTGATGTGACTTATTCCTACATCTGTCTGCTGCAACTCTATGATTTTGCTCTCAAGTGAACAACCAATCGTGATATTGTGTAGTACAGCAGGATGTAACAAGTTGAATCCATCTTCCAAGAATGCTTCTATAGTGTTGCAATGAGACTTCCGACTCAATTGCATACGCTACTACATTAGCCTTACCCGGGATGGTAGTGCACTTCTAAATTGTAGTCCTTAATTAGCTCTAACCATCTTCGTTGTCTCATGTTCGAGTTAAAATTTGGGTAAAGATATACTTGAGACTTTTGTGGTCGATATAGATATGACATACATTGCCCAACAAGTAATGTCTCCATATCTTTAATGCATGGACAACGGTACGCAAGTTCCAAATCATGTGTAGGGTAGTTGACTTCATGTTTTCTCAATTGCCGAGAAGCATATGCAATTACTCTTCCTTCTTGCATAAGCACACATCCCAAACCTATTCCCGATTGCATCACGTAATACATCGAAAGGCTTTTCAATGTCCGGTTGTGCTAGCACAGTCTTGTAGTCAACAAAGTTCTCGGGGTGTGAAAAGTCGCTTCACATTCTGGTGTCCATTTGTACTTCTCATCTTTCTGAAGTAGTCTGGTCATAGGCTTAGCTATCTTTGAGAAATCTAGAATAAACCGACGATAGTATCCTGCTAACCCTAGAAAACTCCAAACTTCATGAACCAAAGTTGGGGCTTTCCAATCCAGGACCTCTTGTACTTTGGATGGGTCTACTAAGATTCCATCTCTTGATAAAATGTGACCTAAGAAAGGTACTTTGCTCATCCAAAATTCACATTTGCTAAACTTGGCATATAGCTTATGCTCCCTCAGTCTGGATAGGACAATCCTCAGATGCTCCTCATGATCTGACTCATTTTCTGAATAAATCAATATGTCGTCGATAAACACGACCACGAACTTGTCAAGTTCGGGCATGAATACCGAGTTCATCAGGTACATGAAATAGGCTGGAGCATTTGTTAGTCCGAAAGACATAACCAAATACTCGTATAAGCCGTACCTAGTAGAGAAAGCAGTTTTAGGTATATCCTCCGGTCTGATCTTTATCTGATGGTAACCTGATCTCAAGTCAATTTTGGAGAATACCTTTGCCTTCGCTAGCTGATCGAACAAGATGTCTATGCGGGGCAACGGATATTTGTACTTGATGGTCACCGCATTGAGTGGTCTATAATCTACACACATTCTCAGTGACTTATCCTTCTTTTTCACAAACAAGGCTGGACATCCCCATGGAGATGAGCTAGGTTGGATAAGACCTTTGTCCAAGAGATCTTGCAATTGAACCTTAAGTTCTGCTAACTCATTGGGTGGCATTCTATAGGGCCTTCTTGAAATGGGTGCTGTACCTGGCACTAACTCAATCTTGAATTCCACCTCCCTATCAGGTGGTAAGCCTGGTAATTCCTCTAGAAATACATCCGGAAACTCACAAACTACGGGGATATCACTAAGTGTGGTGGCTTGGATAGCACAAGCTAAATGTTGGGGTTCAAAATCGTGGGAGAGTGGGACTAGAAAAGCATTCCCTCCCGTGGGTTCTCTCAACATGATAGTATGGGTGCTAGTGTCAATAAGAGCACCA
Organism: Miscanthus lutarioriparius; assembly: GCA_904845875.1. Taxonomy (NCBI): domain Eukaryota; kingdom Viridiplantae; phylum Streptophyta; class Magnoliopsida; order Poales; family Poaceae; genus Miscanthus; species Miscanthus lutarioriparius. Next base: position 45,581,796 of record CAJGYO010000018.1, read on the forward strand.
TGATACTTCATCCAATTCATGCCTAAGATTACACTTATCGATAACCCGGGCAATATTATCAAATCTGTTGTGTACTCCCTCCCTTGTATCGAGATGAGTACATTTTTGACTATCTTTTTGGTAGTAACAGTTCCCCCTACTGAACTTATGTTAAAACCCCCTTTGCTTACTTCAATTATTTCTTGATCATGTCTAGATACAAATGCTTGACTCATAAATGAATGAGAAGCTCTTGAATCAAATAAAACAACAGCGGGATGTTTGTTGACGAGAAACATACCAGCCGTGACAACTTCTCCGGCGGGCACTTCCTCCACAGCGGTATAATGCACTTGTCCCTGACGTGCCCTGGCATTCACCTGCCTCTGATTGTTCTGATTTGGGTTGCCATTCCTCTTGGGGTGGGGGCACTCCTTGGACCAATGACCCAGTTGGTTGCAGTTGAAACATGGTTGATTACTTCTGAATCCGGTGGAGCTGTCCTGACTGCCATTTCCTTTTGGTAAGGCAATAGTGAACGCCTTATGGAACGGTTTCTGTGGCCTATTATTCTGAGCTTTAGGTGGTGGAGGTCTAAACTTGGGTGCAGGTGGATGGAACTGTGGCCTAGCTGTGATAGGCGCTTTTGACTAGAAGGATCCGGATGCACCGGCCTCATATGTCCTCTTGCGACCCTTAGCAACTGCATGCATGTTGTTGTGGTTTTCTTGGGTCAAGGCATCACTAATAAACTCATTGTACGTGGCACACCTAGAATTTGCCATAGTCTTCATCAGTTTAGTACCCAAACCTCGCTGAAACTCTCTATCTTTTTCTCCTCGGTATCCACAAAACCTGGAGCATATCTGGACAAGTTGTTGAATGCGTGCATATATTCAGTGAGTGACTTTGTTCCTTGAGTGAGCCTCATAAATTCGGCTGCTTTCATGCGCATCAGGCCTAGGGGAATATGATGTCCCCTAAAAGCCAGCTTGAACTGTTCCCAGGTAACTCGCGCATTAGCAGGCAGGGATGATAGGAAATGTGTCCACCAGATCCCTGCTGGTCCTTGCAATTGATGAGAAGCATACTCTGCTTTCAGATGCTCCGTGACCCTCAACAGACGGAATTTCTGCTCAATGGTATTCAACCACTCATCGGCCTACAGTGGTTCCTCAGCCACCTTGAAGATCGGAGGCTTTGTGTCCAAAAACTCCTTGAATGTACTGTGCTAATTTGGCTCGGCCCCTGGTTGATGTGGGTGGCCACGAGCATTGTTCTGCGCGATAAGGCACAAAGCTTCTTCCATTGTCCTTTGGCTCCCCAAGAACTGAGCAAAGAACTCCTGAGCAGATGGCGGTGGTGGTGGTGGTAAGTCATCACCATTGCCATCGTGACTGCTACCAGCTCCAGCACGGGTGCACGTCATCTGTGAAGTTGCAACAATAAGCGATTATTGGTTGATGTCAAGAGATTGCAGATGAATCATAACCATGCCAAACTGAAATTACTGGAGAAATTCTCAAATTCACAATAAAAACAGAGGCATAACAATTCATTCTCGCAACATGGCATCCCCAATTTGACCACTTATCGCGCTCATAACGCATGCAATTTTAACTCGTGATCACCAACAAGGAACGAAATTGCATTGATGATCAACCAAAGGTGCGATTAATCAACATTACATGATAGTCAGTTTACTAATGCCAAATTCGAACTACAGGTCCATTACATTAATAGAGGTGATACATTAGATCTTCCACTAAGTACTAAGCGATCTAATCCTCATCATGATCACTATCAAGGTCAGACGTAGGATCATCTCCTTCCTCAGGTTCTACTTCTTCTTCAGGCTCCACTTCTTCTTCTCCTTCCTCGTACCCTTCTAGATCCATTTCTACGGCTCCAGGTGGGACATAAGGGTGGAGCTGATTGTTCAGTAGATGAACCTCTTCATGCAGATTATCGTTGTATTCTTCCGCATTGGCCAGCTGCTGTCCCAGCTCAAACTATCGAGCTCTTAGGACATCTTCCCTGGACCTAGCTGTATTTCGCTGGTGAGTTAACCGAGTCATCTCTTCAGTGAGCCTCTCAATCTCGGCGTCGTGCTCCCTCTGAAGCTGACGTCGATCCTCGTGGGCATGACCAAGAGCACCAGACACACGTCTGAGGCTACCTTCAACTCCATCTAACACTCTCATCATTGCGAACATGGCGCTCATGGAAGGGTTATCACTGTTCTGCCCTTCTGCTGCACCAATCTCCAAAGATTTTCCTCTTGCCTGCTACCATGAGTCAGTGGAGGGGTTACCCCTCGGAAAGACTCCAGCCAAGGCGACTGCCAGTTCCTGAGGAAAACGATCCATGATATCCCCCAGGATCCCAAAGGCTGCCCTGCCAGCTGCTTCTTTAGCAGTCTTGCCAGTTGACTCATAACACCAGCCTGTCCACTCAGAATCATCACCTCGGGGACGAACAACGGCCTCCACGGTAACTAAGAGACCTTCCCCCAACTGCTCATTCGCCCAGAAGTAGCGGGGCTCCATTCCATTAGGATAGCCGACATAGCTGAGCACCCTCCACAATAGTGTAGGCATCCCAAACTCTCCAAGAAACGTGTGACGTTAACGGGTATGTGGAGCAAGCTGATGGTGGGGAGCTCTGCCTCCGGTGGACTTGCGAGCAGTCTGCTTGGTGCGTGCCATCTGCACCATTAACATGTACCCTTTGGTGAGACAATGCCATAATGGATAAGAGTTACATAACCGAGTAAGAATTTTATAAGGGGAGGAACAATGTAGTTATGTGAATGGTAATTATCATGATGCATGCTCGTTCCGTACGTCCTCACAAACTTAGGAAAAATTTGTTTCTAACGGTAGACACGGTGGCATACATACGTTCTCTCATAAATAGCGTAACTAGTCGAGCTACACGTTTCATTGTTAGTGTACCTGCATACAATTTCATTTCAGCCCTAAACCCATAATGAATATGCAGAATGTAATTGTTAATACTTCCATATATGTATACCCATACATATACTTCCGTATCAATCTACCGGACAATAATTTAAACCCACAATTAAATACGTACCATATACACATGCAAGCATGCATACATAGCCATACCAAAGCTAACTCTTCCCGACCGCACGCTTACATCTTGCGGTCATACACTCATCATCTTACCTTGGCGTAGAGGCCTTTGATCCATACATTACCACTCAAGTGAATGGCATCCATACAATAGCACGCCGTATGGACGACGAAGTAAAAACCCCCATGTTAGTACTTAAATAGCCACCTAATAGTCCTTAATTTGGGCATAAGGAAAGTGATCATTGGCACACTTTAGATTTCAAATACCTATTATATAACTATTAGTTGCTAGAGAAGGTTTTTTTGGAAAACAAAGACTTTTGTTTTAAATACACTTGTGACAATTAACGTTGAATCTTGCTCTGATGCCAGCTGTCGCAGAACCGACCAATTTATAAGAATACAAGTACAATGGCAATCCACAAGCGGTCGCACTATCATACTTGAACCCATATAAACCCGGTAGTCCGTCGAGTACCACGACAGGTCTCGATAAATGATTTACAACAACCAAGATCATACAGGATTCAACATACATGCCACATATTACATAAAGTTCATAGATACTTTTCATCATCAGAGTACGAATAAAAGTTATTACAAACCGAGTTTGATAAATAAAGCGGAAGCAAATAAGTTCGAAGATAAAGTTTCCAACATAGTTTGATACAGTGCCAAGCCAGATCATGGTCCACAAAAGCAAAGATAAGAATTACTAAAGAAGCCTTCCCAAGGCTTACTCCTCATCCACAGCGGGATAGAAGCAACTCTTGCAATAACCATGATACACAGTGCCATCTGCAATAATGGGAAAATAAACCCTGAGTATGAGAAGGTACTCAGCTAGACTTACCCGTCATGAACCAGAAATAAAATGACTCCAAGGATTATGCAAGGCTGTATAAGTGGACGTAACTTGACAACATTTTGCGAAAAAGGCAATTGATCCGTTGTACAATTATGATTCCTTTATCAAGTTAATTATAACTATCCATTTCTAGATTAGCAACTATCCTGTGCCAAACATGTGGTATATCATTTAGAAGCATACAATAGTAACCATAGCAGGTATTGTAATTCCATTTTCATTTGAACCATCATGTTTCATACACAGTTACTACGATGTTGGAGCTAGCCAAGTTTCTCACTATCCGGGAGAGACGGCGATTCGAATCGATTTCAACCAGCTGGGAATTTATTCCTAACACAAACCCAGGTCTACCAGCCACGATAGCCTTAGGTCACCTTTGGTACAACTCTGGTACACATTTCGCGGGTCCGTACTACGCCGCACAATCTAGAACACCAGATGCTAGGATGCTCAGGCCAAGCCTGCCCTTGGGCTCAGTCTGATCGTTCCTCGGAAGGAGCGCACAACAGAACGACTCCCGGCCTGAGTTGAATTACTCGGCTTCGCGGTCGGAACGAGTTATCCGGCCAGCTAAGTGAGAGGCATGCATTCAATCTTGTCAGAAGTTCCAACAACGGTACGGTCCTTGATCGACACAGACGGGGATAGATCCACACCCAAGACCTCCATGTCTTGTTGCTTCTCTATCGACATCCCGCCCGGTCTCCATTTACATTAACCATGGTTCTTTTCCACGATAGCAATTATAACCAACCGTACTCCGGTATCCACCTATATCTCGCAGGTGACCGGAAATCACCCGACTTCTACTGGTCTAAGCATGGCTAAGCATATGTTCGATCCTGGACCTATACCGGTTAAAGGTGTAATATCTGGACAAGGAATGTACATGCATCAATTGGTTTCATTCAACTCTTATAACCTAATGCATCAATCATAAGTACGTAGGTAAACATTTGTAAATTACTGGGAGACTTATAATGCTCCGGGGCTTGCCTCGCAGGAAGGAAGTAGGGCGGTGGTCAGGGCACTCCGAAAGCTCTTCAGGGTTCTGCTCCACGCCTTCGGGAGCTGCGGCTTGCGGATCCTCCTGCTGGTTCCCTTCCTCTGCTTCTTCGAATTCCAGCAACGTGATCTCTTCCTCCGATCCTAGATGCATGAGTATGGCATAAGTATTACGAATGCATATATGTTTAACACGTGCATCATGTTTATTGAGTAGGTGCATATCTCTTCTTGATTTTTAAGTAACTACTTCTACAATGCATCGACTATGCCCCAAAACAGTAGATACTTGTTTCACTCGTAACTAGAGTTCCACTAATCCAAATACAGTGATCCTGGACTTTCTGGAAAGCTTATCAAATTCTCTACAACTTTGTTATTAACCATTTTTACAGTGCACATCATTTTCCACATGCAACTCATCAAACTACAGAATCTGTCCGGAAACTATTCAACATGCAACATAAAGTAACGATACTTCTACTTCATGTAATTATTCAAAATTTGACAACATAGAATCCACCAACAGTTTAAGCATACCAATTACATTTAGGATCATATAATGGTGAAGCCCAAACTATTTATTTAATTGCCTTTATTATTTTATTTATATATCTAGGTTAAATAATAAATATATATCAGATGTACTTAATAAATTCTCAAAAATTTACAGTGCCTTACTAATGCTATCAAAGGACTACTATAAAAATTTCATGTCATTTTACCAAGTAGAACATCCTATACAAAAATGACAAGGAAGCAAGGCTTGAAATAGCATAAATGGAAAATCCTATTGAAAAGTGTCGAGCAACAGATTTCCTATTTTTATTAACATCCATATGGTACTAGGATTACCTCCAACAAATTTCATGAATTTTGGACTCATAATTAATTTATGAAAATTCATGCAAGGATTGACTATCCATAAAAGAAAAATCTATAACTATAAATCTACCCATGCACTGGTCCTCAAATTTTTACCAGAGCTCATATATGCTAAGACTAGCTTACCACAAAAATTTCATAATTTTTGGAGCACAGGAACTCTAGATATAAAATAAACAAATTTGAATACATTCAAAAGCACATTTCAAATCCCTATTTAAATCTCCAAAAATTTCTATTGTTGATGATAAAAAACATATTTTTCCTAAATACTACACTTCCTAAGGAACACAACCATATTTATTTCACCATTTTTTAAGCTACCAAACTGGAGATCTAAAAATTACAAAACACACTCAATTCTGGAATGTTTGAACTATCTTTAAAACCTAGAGTCGCTGACAGCAGGGACCCATTGGTCAGCAGGGCCCGCCTGTCAGTGAAACCAAAACAGAGGACGGCGCTTGCGACGGCGTGGGAGCGGTGCTAGCTCATCGGTGACCACTTCCCGGCGAAACCGAGGGCACTATCGTGCGCCTCACGACGAGCCGCACCTAATGAACTACCTAGCTCGGCCTATTGTTGGCTCTAAGCAGAGCGGCAGCGTGTATGGCGGATGGTGGAGGAAGTCCGACGACGCTCCGGTGAGGTCCGGCCATGTAGGGCGCGGTTAAGCTCGGTAGAAGCTTCTAGTGCACACGGGGAAACTAGTGGGTGGTACAATGGGGAGTGGGATGGCTTCGGTGGTGGTCGGCCACGACGAGCGCCAACTCCGACGAGGTCTGGATGGCGGCGGAAATAAAACACGGCCACTACCTTGGTTCGTCGGCTCAACGACGAGGTGGAAGGCTAAAGGAGGCTACGGGGAAGCTCCTGGCTAACTGGAGGCGGTACTGACGCGGTGGCGAGCGAGCTGGGCAACGGCGAGGTGCTCGGCTACAATGGCGGAGAGCGGCGCTGCGGGTGAGCGAGTGGGAGGCAGGAGAAGAAAATGGAAATGTGGCACAGGTGGGGCTCTTGGTCATGTTCAAGGGCTTCAAATGCCGCTCCGCTCCGGCCCTGCCGTCAACCTCTTGTGATCGAGAACAGCAGTGATGCGTGGCCGTCGTGACCTCCATGCGGTGGCTCTGTTCTGACACCGGTTGATTCAGTTAGTTCAGACGCGATAGGAGCAGCCTGACAGCGCATTTTCATGAAGCTCTATCTCCGTATTCGTGATGAATTAGCGCACACAATCTACACCAAAGTCATAGCCCTACATACTAGCTTCAATTGTTCTTAAAGGATTATGCCCCAACACTCAACCAAACTCGAGTTATTTCATTCCAAAGTCAAGCTGTCAGACTGTTAGTGAACCAGGACTTAGCAAAATTTTCTTAAGTGTTGAATTGTTGATTTTTCTGATTTTTGTGATCCAATTTCACACATGTTAGGAGCTGAATCAGTCAAAGACCCAAAAATCAAAGTTGTTCCTTATGTCAAACACTACAACATTGCTTTAGTGAACTCCTCCATGCAAGGTCTCTAGCACCTAGTTCAACTTTAGTCAAACATGTCACTTTGAAAATATGATACATACTCAAACCATGACTAAATGATCAAATTAGCCCTAGCCCTAAATACCAAAGTTGTTCATAATGATATCCTAAGCATGTTTAAGCAATTTGCAAGGTTATTCAATCATTTTATGTAGTAGTCACTCATAGAGCTAGTTAGTGCAATCACATGAAACATGCCTTAAAGGCTTGATTTAGAAAAGTGACTTTCATGACAATGTTCTAATTGCTAACCCAAGTGTGGTTACATGTTTTTGTGACTCACTTCTACCAAGTACATGTTTTCATTCATGGTCATTTGCAGATACACATGGAGACATGAAATAACGAGAAAGGTTGCATATGATAATGAAACATGCGATAACAAGTAAATGTTGCAAATATTTCAATCAAATGTTTCAATTGTAAATGCTTGTTTATGAATGTGTGATGATCATGCTCATGTTATGCAAGTCAAGTTATGCAAGGCTAACACCCGAGGTGTTACAGCAGGCGTGGTCGGTCAGGCCGTATAGACCTCGCGGCGCGTGATATTCTGGTGGCGTTTGGAGTCATAGGCCGTTGATCCTCCGAAGATCATGAGGGCGCCGTTCGGCGTTGGGAAGGCGTCGTCCTTCTCCTTGGCGTCATCTGTGGTGGGGGCAGGTTCCTTCCCCTGCTCCCCTTTGTTGAGGCCTCCGGACAAGTATTTGCGCATGAGGCCACAATCCTTGTATAGATGCTTGGCCGAGAAAGCATGGTTTGGGCACAGTCCCTCGAGCATTTTTTTGAAGTGGTTCGGAGTGCCCTCCATGGGCTTCCGACCACCCTTGCGGTCGGTAGCGGCCACGAGCGAGTTGTCGCATCGTTGCTTCTTATTCTTTCTTTTGGTGGAACGGTTGGAGGCGCCCTCGTCCCGCCTCGCCTTGCCATCGGAATGGTCAAAGATTGCTCCGACCACCTCCTCTCCTAAGGCATGGCTGGTGGCAATGTCCAAGAGTTCCTTGGTGGTCCATGGGCCCTTGCGTCCCAGTTTATGGACCAAAGACTCACAGGTGGTCCCGGATAGGAAGGCTCCTATTACGTCGACATCGGCGATGTTAGGGAACTCGTTGCACTGCCGGGAGAAGTGCCGGATGTACCCGCGGAGGGTTTCATCGGCCTTCTAGCGGCAGTTCTTGAGGTCCCATCGGTTCCTAGGGCGCTTGTATGTGCCCTGGAAGTTCCCCACAAAGATTTCCCTCAGATCCGCCCAACTCTGAATGGCATTGGACGGTAGGTGCTCTAACCATGCTCGCGCCGAATCGGCCAAGAATAGTGGGAGATTGCGGATAATGAAATCGTCATCATTTATGCCACTGGCTTGACAAGAAAGCTGATAGTCTTTGAGCCAAAGCCTGGGGTTTGTTTCTCCAGAATATTTAGGGATGTTGGTAGGCGGTCGGTACCTTGGTGGGAAAGCAGCGTTGAGGATGTGCCGGCCGAAGGCCTGAGGGCCTAGCAGGCCGAGGCTCGGGCTTCGGTCCTCACCGCTGTCGTAGCATCCGCCGCACCGAGGGTGGTAGCCATGTTTGGCTCCTTCTCTTGAGTCATTGTAGGCAAGTCTACGGGCGTCGATGGTGCTGCGTCCGTCACGGTTGTGGCCGAGACATTGATGCACTGGAACAGCGGTGTGCTGCCTACCGCCTGGAGATGTCTGGTGAACTGACGTGTCCTTGGTGGGGCGCACCGAGGGCGTGTGTTGGCTAGTGTCGAGCTCGCATCATGGAGACAATGAGCTTTCCGCCTGCTACGCCGCTGCATGCTCGAGCAACGTGCGAATTTCTCAGTGGGCTCGGTGATCCTCAGACGTCGCGGCCTCTGGAAGGCCGTGAAGCAAGGCCATCGCAGCGGCGATGTTCTGGCTTGCCCGAGTGAAGTGAGGAAGGGTCTCATCGTCGGTGAGGATCCTCTGGTGTACGTTACGGGTGGTGGCGCGTGCGTGCCCACCATCTCCGTGATGCTTGATTTCCTCATCGATCTTCCGGTACTCCCAAACAAGCTGTTGTCCGGCATCATCGATCTCCAGCTTCCGTGATCTCAGCTGCTCCATCCTTACATGAGATGGGGCCACTGCCTCCCCTTCGGTCCTGGCATCGGGGTTGCCTGTCGGGGTAGCCTCCCCCTCGGAGACGCTTTCAACGTGCCCCTCGGAGGTTTCCGCCATGAAGCATTCCGGGGAAGGGTGATGGCTCCCCCTACTAGAGTCAGAGCTAGAGGATGACTCTGTCTCCTCGGTGAGGAGTTTGTGGAGGGACTCTATGTCGTGTTCAATTACCCCCATGAACTCACTGTCCAAGGGCGGTTGAACCATGTGAAGTGCCACAAGGTGGCAAGCGGTCGCTGCGGCGTTGCAGAGACCGAACAGAAATGCTGTCGGGGCGCTCCGCACGTGGCGCTCTAGAGAGAGGTGCCCCTCTCCGGAAGGTCATGCCACGTCATCGTTGTTCGAAAGGGCGAGGTGATGCTGGTTCTCCCTAGACTGCTGGGGTCCAAGGGAGATGCCAAGCTGGCGCCCAAGCCTCTTGTGGTCGAGGACGATGGAGTGTGGAGACTGGATGGCGGTGTGCGCCCGTACCAACTCTCCTCCCATCATGATGACGAAATCTATGCTCCCGAAGCGCACGTGTGCGCCTGGGACCCAGCTAACATTGTGGTTAGCCATCCATGGCCCGGTTTGGAACGCGCAAAGACCCCTATCTGGCGCGCCAACTGTTGGTGTTTCGAACAAGCACTGGCTAGTAAATTTATAATTGATGCGCATTAGGCCCGGATGGTGCGCTAAAGGACACAAGGTTTATACTGGTTCAGGCTAAATGTCCCTACATCCAGTCTGTTGCTGCTCGTATTATTAGCACCGAAAGAGGTTCATAGTAGGGGGTACAAATGGTCAAGAGAGGGACTGGTCCCAGGTCTCTAATGGAAGGGTCGAAAGGGTGCCAAGAGCCTAGTGGCAGCTTGGTTGTGTGCGTGATGTGGAATTGAACTCTCTATGAGCTCGTCTGTATGCGAGTTGTTTGTCAAAAGTTAGTCCCTCTAGTGGGGAGCCCTGCCCTCCCTTTTATAGACCAAGGAGGGAGCAGGGGCTACAGATGAGAGAAAGAGGAAAATACCATGAGTATAGAAGGTCCTTCGAAGGATCCGGGTCTCCCTTTTTTTCCGCGCCTGCCCTGCATAACATGGCAGACTGTGTTAGGAGTGGCGTGGTTGTTGATCTTCGTGGGCCATGCCCTGGCCTTATTTAGCAAGTGGGCGCATCCTGTCCTGCCCCCACGGGCGGCGTGTCGGACAGAGTTGTCGATCTCTGACCCCGTGGGGAGCGGATGGCATGGTGGCTGCTCGTTTGCCACTGTAGAGGATGAGTGTCCCTCCTTGGAACATAGTGGTTGTCGTATGTCCATGTCGTGTTCTTCGCTCGGAGGCTGAAGGCGGCGCCTCCAACCCTGTAGGGTGAAGAGCACACGCCTGCAACACTATTCAGGCTCTGCCACACCTAGAAGGGTCTAAGCGCCCGTTCCGTCATGCCCTGATGGTACTTTCCTATAGGGGTGTAGGACATGGTCCTCGATGCCGCGGTTGACCCGAACGTCTTGTCTTACCCTGTGCCTATCATCATGGGGGAGCGGGTGCGGTTGTCAGGCGAGGCGAGGTCAGCCTTTGGTCATCGGGTGAGGCGAGGTCCGCCCTCGGATGTCGGGCGAGGTGGAGTCTAGCTTTTATCCGTTGGGCAAGGCCGAGCCTAGCCCTTGTGGGTCGGGCAGGTGGAGTCTATCCGTTAGCCCTCGGGGAGGCGAGCCGAGCCCTTAGCCCTCAGGCGAGGTGGAGTCTATCCCTTAGCCCTCGGGCGCAGTGGAGCCAAGCCCTCAGCCCTCGGGCGAGGCGGAGCTGTCCTCCAGCCATCGGGTGAGGCAGAGCAGGCCCATGGGCGTCAGGCGAGGCAGAACCAAACTCCCATCGTTCGGGCAAGAAGCGTAGCAGTGCTCTTGTCTCTTTGGGAGTTTTTAACGTTCAATTGTTATTAGTTCCACCTCCTTGGGTACCCCGGTATTAGGGCCCCGACACCTTCAAGAAAAAGAGAAGGAATCCTAGGTGCCACATGGGTACGCTTGATGGATCTCTATTCATTTGGTCCTGATCTTGGTATAGCCAGTCCTATCCTTCTACAACACTTCTATCTAGGTCTTAGTGAGGAATCTACACAATTCCTTGACATCATTTTAGGAGGTGCCTTCTTACATCTTTCTAATAGTGAGGGGAGAGCTATCCTTGACACAATCCTTGAAAACTCTCCCTACACTGATGTCCATGATGATTCTCCTAAAAAAGGACATTCCGACCCCAATCAAGAAGAAATTTCGACAGCTAAATCATTGCCAATTCCATCTAAAGCTTTAGCTGCCAACCCAACTCATGGACCATTCCTAGGGACACCAAAGGAAGAAGAAATTCATCCTTTGGAGCTTCCTTTTGAATTCGAGGAAGATCTCTCTCCTAATGTTGAGAACACCTTCAATCATTGAATCCAACAGAGATCTTTGGCATCATTGACCCCAAATCATCATCTTCCCTATTCATCTCGTGATTTGGTTGTCGAAGAGCCCCTCAAATCAACATCATCTTCCACCTCAGACTTCAATCTCCCTATGTCCCTCCTTGTTTCTTTGGTGATAATCCAAACCAAGGAGGCATTCTGAACCTTTTGGTTGACGTCAAAAGGGAGCATAAATCATCTGAGGTGAAAATTCCCATCCCAATGGAGGACGAGGATGGAAATCCACTCATAGAATGCCATAAATGAGAGATAATGGACAAATATGTTTGGTCTATGGACATTCTCGAGGGGTCAACTTTGGAGTCTAAGAAGGAGGATCATGTGGACGAACATCAAAGCTACATTCTAGAAGAGCCACAAGATCCACGCCTTCATGAGAAATCTCTAGTCAATCTTTCCTTGCGCTACCTACACCTATGAGAGTTACACCCATCCTATGCTTCTCTTTTATCAAATCCTCGAGAGGATGGTTGTGGATGCTTTTGTTTACCATAAGTATTCCAAAGCTCGTAGTTGCCTTGGTGCAAGTTCTTGCAGTTAAAACTACAAAGGTCAAGCTTATGACTTAAAACAAAGCACTACCGGGAGATAACCCATTAGCTTGCTATTTTCAATTCAATAAAGTTTGTTTAGTTAGTAGTAATAAATAAAAATAGTTTACCTTTTAAGTTATGATTTTCCTTTCAAATAAAATAGAGCGAACCCAATGAAAATTGAGCTTGATTGTTACACCAGCCAATAGACTCACTCATCGGTCGGTTTTGTAGTATCACCTTGCACTAGTCTTTGATGCAAATATTAAAATCATGAATCAAGACTTTTTGAGCAAGCATGATAAGTGACATCAAGAAGAAGGAATTCAAGTCAAGGACATGGTACAAATGTGAAATTCAGGAGTGAAGCTAACCGGGCATAGAATGCTTGGAAGCAAATGTGATGGTCCATTCAAAGTCATCATCATGAGCTGTCATGCTTCAAAACAACAAAGGTAACATCTCTAAGGTATATGGTTATTGTTTAAATCATTACATTTGACCCAATAAGCATGAATAATTGATATGATTGAACTTGTTTAGTTTTTCCAACACAATGGTGAAGCTTAGCTTTTCAATCATGCCTTCTTTGTATTCACAATCGTAGCCAACTCTTTTAAAGTTTTGTCACCTTGAAAGTAGAAGTGTGCCCAAAATGATTGTGCATATGTTCTTCTATCTTGTCTTGTTTGAATCCAACATAGGAAGAGTGTAGATTGAGATGTAAAAAATGAATGATCTTGTTCTACCTTTACATCCTCAACTCTACAACAAATGCTTAAATATGAACCTCTTCTAATGCAACCTGTTGTCATGTTGAGTTTAGATAAATTTTGTGACCTTATGAACTAGTGGCACTTCAAAGATTTGAACTATATCCTTCATAATTGCCCGTTTTGCCTTTTTGTGAAGAGAAACATGGAGCTATTAAAAAAAGTTGGACACATGAAGGTCCAAGTAAAATAATAATAAAAAACAAAAAAATATGGGCACATGAAGGTCCAAGTATATTAATTAAAAATATATTATAAAAAAATAATAGCTCCATGATCTCAAGTGTTATCTTGTGGGGGTCGATCATAAGGAGATCCGTTCACCACATTGCTTTGCTTGAGAAGTGTCACAACCTTCACTAGGAACATTGTTTAACTTAACAATATACATGACATAGGTATGTTTTTCCTTCACTTTGATCTCCCCTTTGGCATGATAAGTGTTTAGGTGCTATTGTTTCATTACCAATCATGCTATACGCCTCTGCTTGCTTTTCAAATAAGAGGAATATAGTTTTGGTTCACTAGTACATTTGTACTAGTAGAACCCTGCTGCCTTCACTCTTTGTGTCTTTGAATAAGCACAGATGCCAAAGGAACAGGTGTGGGGGTTAGGCAACCCAACCCTAGCTTAAGCAATTTCTCCTCTGATGAAAAAACACCGAGGCTACACATAGAAGCACTTCACATATCAACATCAACTCGTTGGACTTCATCTCATTATGTGATGCTTGTTTGTATCTCAGTACCCCTCTCCTACATTTATTTCCCTAAAAATGAATGACTTAAAAAGCCAATTATTTCATGTTATTAAAACTTGATGAACTTTAAAACATGACCCTAAGATTTTATTATGACTTATCTTATGAGATTGGCTTGCATAATCTTTATTCCTTGTCTTTCACTTAATTCTTGTGGGAACCTTACTCAATTAGGATAACATTACCTAAGTTGTTATGAAGTGTGATATAGTGATAACAGGACTAGTCCTTTCTAATCAAGTGTTTTGGAGACTCTTGTTTTGAACAAAATCTAAAACCATGGCTTCATAACTCCTCTATGGTATAAATGTCCTACTAGAGCCATAGGCAATATCTTGAAAAACCTACACTTTCTTGCTACTTAGATTTTGTTTTGAGATTTGTCAAATTGTGTGACCCAAGTGAGTGATACACCATGCTTACATGATCAAGATTACATACACTCCACCCATATATGCTTTACTCTTACACTGAGAGTAAGCAAAAACATGTTTTTCCACACTTATGCTATCCTCTTACACTGAGAGCTAGTGCAGACATTCCTTTCCACCACTCCACAAACATGCCTTTCCACCTCTCCACAAAACAAAGACTCCATGTATTCAAGATCGCTCTCCATTCTTCATACAAGTCTAAAAAAGACAGATGGGCTATATGTTGAAAAGAGAGAGAGAGAGAGTTGGAAAAGATGATGAAAAAAAGAGAGCTGAGAAAAAAATGTCGAGCAAAAAAAAGAGGATGAGAATCCAAGATAGCCCATGATCTCAATCATCTAGATTTCGAGAGAGAATCTTTAAGGAGTCAACCTTCCACTCATATCCACACACTTGCAAACTTGATCATGTTTGTATGTTGTTTTCCTCCATGGATCCATGCTTTGACTTTACAATATAAACATTCTAAGTATGCCTTTCAAGTTATCCTACACAAAACTCCACATAAGTTATAGTTGTAGGGCCTTGAGGCAAATTACGATCTTGGTGAGGACACATACACAAATACCATTGAGTGAGTTGAGAGAACCATATGAGGAGTAACATGAGCTATGTTTTGTTTTGAAAAAAAAATGTCAAAAACTCTACTCTCACTTGAGAAGGAGAAGTGATCTATGTCTTCAAGTCTGAACTGCTCCATTTCTCAACCGCCCAAGGTGATGTTCTAGCCACTTCAAAACCCATAGGTATGAGTATGTGACTTGGAATATCTTTTATGCTTGCATCATATCCTAAGAAAGTTGTGTATCAAATCCACCCGAATCTTAGCTTGGTCCTCTTTCTTGTTCGAATCCTTTACTCGGGACGAGCAAAGGTTCGGTGTGGGGGAGCGTGTTGACGGTCACTAACACCTATTTTGACCATCAACATTTCACCCAAAAGCAAGATAAAGTTAGGAAAATCATCATCACATGTGTAGAATTTGCTTTATAATTCACCTAGTTCCACTTGTACATGGAAATATATTTGTATGCAGGAATTTTGGCCAAAATGGTGACAAATACACACATAGGAAGCAAGTGGACATGGCAGGAGGCCTTGGGGCCACTTGGGCCCACCGGCTGGCCCCACAAGGGCACCGCCCGGCCCCCCCAAGTGCCACCTTGGCACTGGCCACGTCACTGATCCGTGGGAGCTGCTCAACAAGCTCTCCCATGCATTGATTTAAGTCGGTTGGCATCAATGGTCATGATGGAGTGGTCTTGGATCCATGTGTCCACTGTCATGGACTTGGAGCCCTCCAACCGACCTCCAAACCACTTGACCTGCCAAATTTTGACATGTGCTGACTTCACAACTACCTTTGGGAGCCAACCAAGGCCCTATGATCGAAAGGTGGTGAAATCAAGGGCCGGCCGGTGCTCTTACCACGCCGCCCGGAGGCCCACTATCACCAAACCACCTCAATTTTGGACAGGATGCACACTAGCACAAGTGGAGCAATGTGGTGCGTCCATTTATGGCGGTTCAAGGTCGGTTACATCCAAGGGTGGAGAAGGTTGATCATGCGGATCGCTGACGTGGTGCTGGAGTAGCCCCTACTCCACCTCAAGCTATAAATAGGACCCCTCTCCCTCATTTGTAAATGCACCATCTCATTCCATCACTCCAAGTGATGAGTACTAGCTAGGCGAAGTAATGTAGCTCTACTACTTAGAAGTAGAAGATAGGGAGAGAGTGAGGAGAAGCTTGGAGAAGGGCTAGGGTTGTCGGCATCCTCTCCACTTGTGCTTCGGCGGATGAAGCTCTTCTTTGAGTGAAGTCCGGCATCTTCTGTGTGGTAACTCTGCTCTTTTGCATTACTTAAGTATTATTTATATTATTATGTTTATTGGTTTTACTGCTTGGTTAGAGTGCTCTAGTCTCATTTTACCATGTACAGGATTAGAGTAATGAGTCTATAGATTAAGCATGGTGTTTAGGTTATAGCTTGCCTATGTTTATGGCTAGGCCTCTAGATAGATTGTGGTAGGTGGCACGTGGTGACAGCCCTTTCCATCCTTTGTATTCCGCCATGATAGGTCTAGTTATTAAATCGTAGGGCTCGTGGTACTGTTGTGCCTAATCAATCCTCTAGGTGAGGCTCAAGTGGAACCACATATATCCTCTCTACCTATTATTTTACCCTTGTTCTACCCTTGGATAAACTTAGTTCTTAGTCTAGTTCACTTCGCATTCTCTGTGGAAATATGATACCTTGGAATACTCTCGGATGAAAGCTACATTAGCATCCGTGCGCTTGCGGATTTAACTGTTTGCCATATCTAGTGTCAACATAGTGCTCCTAAACAATTTAAGCCATGTAGGTTTGCTCCAAGGGTAAGTGTGAAACCGAGCAACCCTACCATATGTTATACCTAGTGTATTCATGACACGAAATTAGAGGAACTAGATGCTAATTGAGATTACAAGAAATTTAATCTAGTTACCTAACATGGGAAGGGGAATTTGGGTCCATAATATTTACTAACTCACTTGGCAATGACATGATCTGATGTGATGCATGTTGGCATTTCTAAACACAATTACCAAGTATTGAGATAGAATCCATCCCCGGTAGTGTGCCAGAAATACCTTTATGATAGTTCTTAACGATTACAGAAAATATCCGCAAGCGCACGGAAATATCGTTGTAGCATTTCACCCAGAAGTATTTAGGGTATCGTTATTTATATTTTGCCAAAGGAAGGCATAGTGTAAAAGGTTCTAGCAAAGACATAGACAGGATAAGGCGACTACATACTAGACCAATACTCAATACAGGGTAAGCCATGATGGTTTTCAAGATAGTGTGACACAACCTTGAGCCAACCTCAAGGATAAAAGAGAAAGGAAGAATAAAAGAATGTTCCTAAGTGGAGTAGGCCTATCCTCATATAGCCATGCAAAGAACAACTATTAGTCAGACAAAATACAGTGTTAGAGCTAGACCTAAGTATAAGATGGACACGAAGATCTTCGAGCATTAGTCTGCCAACAAGCGTGAGAGACTTTACGAACTCCTATACAAATACCCAAACATGGGGGATTACATGGGACGGATAGGGTTGTCACCACCTACCACCTACCCCTCAATAGTGGAGCACCATCACATTTGAAGGTTCCCGTATACCCGAGCACCACACCCATGTATAAAGAAACAACACAATCCCTCCTGGCCTCCGACCCTACGGATCGACAAGCATAGGACATGGGCAAACCTGAAGGAACGATAAACCGCCACCTCAACTTAGCTCTAATTCTAATCATATAAGTTATATGAATGACTAAGCATAATGTTCTACATGCTAAGTTCATAACATAAAAACTATCTTACGTCATGATTAGCACTATCTACAAACGGACCGAAACGAGCTTCCACTTGAGTCTCGTTACCTAAGAGTACCATCGGCTGCATCCAAAATGATTTCTGAGCCTATGGTATGTTTGGGGCACGCCATGCACCTATCTTGTATCGACACTAACAGTGTCTCCATACGGACCAGAACGAGATTCCACATGACCCACGTCACCTATAAGTTCCATCGGGTGTATCCAAAACGATTTCTGAACCTATAGTACGTTCGATGCAAACCGTGGACCTATCTTGCACGGACACTAACACTATCTCCAAATGGACCAAAACGAGATTCCACAAGACCTATGTCACCTAGGAGTTCCATCGGGTGCATCCAAAACGATTACCGAACCTATGGTTCGTTCGACACAACTATGCGCCTATCTTGCGTCAAGATTAGCACTATCCCCAAACGGAACGAAATGAGCTTCCACTTGAGCCTTGTAACCTAGCAGTACCATCGGGTGCTTCCAAAATGATTTCTGAGCCTATGGTATGTTTGGCGGAAACCATGCACCTATCTTGCGCCAACACTAACACTATCTCCAAATGGACCGAAATGAGATTCCACATGACCCACGTCACCTAAGAGTTCCATCGGGTGGGACCAAAATGATTTTTTGAGCCTATGGTACGTTTGGCGCAAACCGTGCACCTATCTTGCGTCAGGATTAGCATTATCTCCAAACGGACCGAATCGAGCTTCCACTTGAGCCTCGTCACCTAGCAGTACCATCGGCTGTGTCCAAAATGATTTCTGAGCCTATGCTATGTTTGGTGCATACCGTGCACCTATCTTGCACCAACACTAACACTATCTCTAAACGGACAAAAAATAGATTCCACTTGTCCCACATCACCTAGGAGTTCCATCAGGTGTGTCTAAAATGATTTCTTAGCATGTGACACGTTCGGCGCAAACCGTGCACATATCTTGCAACAAGATTAGCACTATCTCCAAATAGACCAAAACGGGTTCTTCCACTTGAGCCTCGTCACCTAGGAGTACCATCGGCCGCGTCCAAAATGATTTTTGAGCCTATGGTACATTTGGGGCATACCATGTACCTATCTTATTTCAACAGTAACACTGTCTCCAAATGGACCAAAACGAGATTCCACATGACCCAATCACCAAGGAGTTCCATCGAATGCGTCCAAAACAATTTCTAAAATTGTGGTACGTTCAACGCAAACCATGCCCCTATCTTGCACCGACACTACCACTATCCCCAAGCGTACTGAAACAAGTCCACATGACTCATGTCACCTAGGAGCTCCATCGGGTGCGTCCAAAATGATTTTCGAGCCTGTGGTATGTTCGGCGCATACCGTGCACCTATCTTGCACCGATACTAACACTATCTCCAAACAGACCAAAACGAGATTCCACATGAGCCACGTCACCTAGGAGTTCCATTGGGTGCATCTAAAACAATTTCTAAACTTGTGGTACGTTCGGCGTAAATCGTGCACCTGTCCTACGTCAAGATTAGCATATCTCCAAACCGAGCTTCCACTTGAGCCTCGTCACCTAGGAGTACCATCAGGTGTGTCCAAAATGATTTCTGAGCCTATGGTACGTTTGGCGCAAACCATGCACCTTTCTTGCACTAACACTAACATTGTCTATAAACAGACCGAAACGAGACTCCACATGACCCACGTCACCTAGCAGCTCCATCGGGTGTGTACAAAACAATTACTGAGCCGATAGTTTGTTCAGTGGATACCATGCATCTAACTTGTGGCAAGATTAGCACTATCTCCAAATGGACTGAAATGAGCTTTCACTTAAGCCTTGTCACCTAGGAGTATCATCGGCTGTGTCAGGGTTATAACCATAGGGTCCCTCAAGGCGCCGATTAGTTAGCAGGTCGGGTGGCCCACGACACGCCATCCAGCAAAGGCCCAAACGATCAAGGCCCATCTAAAGTGAGCAAACCAAGCCAGGCGCTAAGGCCAGAGTCAGCCACGACCCCTTCCTCATGCCTTTGCCGCACGATGCTCGAGGGGCGCATGACCTCTCCCTCGTCATGACCCCTAGGAAGAATGGGGAGAGGTCTAGCCCAGCCAAGTGCACCTGTTCGGAGAAGAACAAGCACGCCACACCAACCTCGCAAGGGTCAAGAGGATTGTAGTCACCTCGGTCTAGTCAGACACCAACCCTGTGCCATGTAGATCGGACAAGACAACACCACCCTAGGGTGGTGATGATAGGTATGATGACCACCGACCAGATATGGCCCGACAAGACGCATGTACGACCCCACCCACTACGGGATGGGATCCATGACAAGGGCTTTGACTTAAAGGCCATCTAGACCAGTGGGGAACCATGACCCTATGATGGGGGTCATGGCCCTTAGCTCCTCAAGACAACCAGGCGATCAATGACCTAGGGGCAGCTACCAACTCTCGTACGACGCCCCAAGAAACTAGGAAATGAAGATGAAGGCCATGGTGGAGATTATATCACACAGGACGGCTGGTGAACCATCACTGTGCCTACAGTGCTGCCATGGCCGGCACAGTAAGCACCATGTCGCAATGTGGCCATAGGACCATGATGACAACCACGCCCGGATGTGCACCTCAAGACGGCGTAGCTTGCAAGCCAAGTTAGCTAGGACCTCCCTCAAGCTCATGACCCTTCGGTCAGGAGAACCTCCTTCATTGTATGTCCCCTAGCCCCGAACTCTATATAAGGGAAACCAGGGCACCCATCTTAAGACATTCTGAGTCCCCTACTCATTCACTCACTCTCCATCAAAGCAGGGCTCCTGAAGCTTCCCTTTGGGCTGCCCGTCTCCTAGCTCTAGCTCTTCTTCCTCTTCCACCATTCTTGCACCCCCCATTGTAAGAACTTCAGAGCATTCAAGTGAGGAACATGCACTCGATCATCTCTGAGACTAGACGTAGGGCTCTGGCCTGAACCAGTATAAATCCTC
Source organism: Miscanthus lutarioriparius (assembly GCA_904845875.1). Classification (NCBI taxonomy): domain Eukaryota; kingdom Viridiplantae; phylum Streptophyta; class Magnoliopsida; order Poales; family Poaceae; genus Miscanthus; species Miscanthus lutarioriparius. The sequence goes on from CAJGYO010000018.1 coordinate 45,602,615, forward strand.
ATGTCTTTTGGATGCTACCATCGACTTCCTAGAGCAGCATGGCAATCATATAAGTTTGCTAGTCTGGTTTATGAAACACCAGCAAGCTACGTCCAAAATCATTTCTGAGCCTATGGTATGTTTGGGGCATACCATGCACCTATGTTGCACCGACACTTACACTCTCTCCAAATGGACCAAAACAAGATTCCACATGACCCACGTCACATTGGAGTTCCATCGGGTGCATCCACAATGATTTCTGAAACTACGGTACATTCAGTGCAAACCATGCACATATCTTGCACCGATACTAACACCGCCTCCAAATGGACCAAAACGAGATTCCACATGACCCATGTCACCTAGGAGTTCCATCGGGTGCGTCCAAAATGATTTTTGAGCCTATGGTATGTTCGGTGCAAACAATGCACCTGTCTTGTGTCAAGATTAGCACTATCTTCAAACAGACCGAAACGAGCTTCCACTTGAGCCTTGTCACCTAGAAGTACCATCGGCTATGTCCAAAATGATTTATGTGCCTATGGTATGTTTGGCGCATACCATGAAACTATCTTTTACCAACACTAACACTATTTCCAAATGAACAAAAATGAGATTCCACATGACCCAAGTCACCTAGGTGTTCCATCAGGTGCATCTAAACTGATTTCTGAACATGTGGTACAATTGGCACAAAACGTGCACCTATCTTTCTTCAAGATTAGCATTATCTCGAAATGGACCGAAATGAGCTTCCACTCTAGCCTCGTCACCTAGGAGTACCATTAGGTGCGTCCAAAATGATTTCTGAGCCTATCGTACGTTTGGCACAACCCGTGCACCTATGTTGCACCGACACTAACATTGTCTCCAAACAGATCAAAATGACATTCCACAAGATCCACATCTCCTAGGAGTTCCATCTGGTGCGTCCAAAATGATTTTTGAGCCTATCTACGTTCGGCGCAAACCATGCACCTATCTTGCGCTAAGATTAGCACTATCTCCAAACGGATCGAAATGAGCTTCCACTTGAGCCTCGTCACCTAGGAGTACCATCGACAATGTGCAAAATGATTTCTAAGCCTATGGTACGTTTGGCTCATATCATGCACCGACACTAACTCTATCACCAAATGGATCGAAATGAGATTCCACATGACCCACATCACCTAGTAGTTACATCGGGTGTGTCTAAAATGATTTCTAAATATGTGGTACATTTGGTGCAAACCGTGCACCAATCCTACGTAAAGGGTAGCACTATCTCCAAATAAACTGAAACGAGCTTTCACTTGAGCCTCTTCACCTAGGAGTACCATCAGGTGCGCCCAAAATGATTTTTAAGCCTATGATACATTTGGCGCAACTGTGCACCTATGTTGCACCGACACTAACACTATCTCCAAACGGACCGAAACGAGATTTCACATGACCCATGTCACATTAGAGTTCCATCAGGTGCGTCCAAAATGATTTCTGAGCCCGTGGTACATTGGGCACAATCCATGCACCTATCTTGCATCAAGATTAGCACTTTCTCTAATCGGACCGAAATGAGCTTCCACTTGAGACTCATCACCTAGGAGTACCATCGGGTGCGTCCAAAATGATTTCTAAAACTCTGGTAGATTCAGCGCAAACCATGCACCTATCTTGCACCGATACTAACACCGCTTCCAAATGGACCGAAATGAGATTCCACATGACCCATGTCACCTAGGAGTTTCATCAGGTGCATCCAAAATGATTTTCAAGCATATGGTATGTTCGGCCCAAACAATGCACCTGTCTTGTGTCAAGATTAGCACTATCTCCAAACAGACCGAAACGAGCTTCCACTTGAGCCTCGTCACCTAGAAGTTCCATCGGCTATGTCCAAAATGATTTATGTGCCTATGGTATGTTTGGTGCATACCGTGAAACAATCTTGCACCAACACTGACACTGTTTCCAAATGAACAAAAATAAGATTCCAGATGACCCAAGTCACCTAGGTGTTCCATCAGGTGCATCTAAAATGATTTCTAAACATGTGGTATAATTGGCGCAAACCGTGCACCTATCTTGCTTCAAGATTAGCACTATCTCCAAACAGACCAAAACGAGCTTCCACTCTAGCCTCAGCACCTAGGAGTACCATCAGGTGCGTCCAAAATGATTTCTGAGCCTATGGTACGTTTGGCACAAATCATGCACCAAGGTTGCACCGACACTAACATTGTCTCCAAACGGATCAAAACAAGATTCCACAAGATCCACATCTCCTAGGAGTTCCATCTAGTGCGTCCTAAATGATTTTTAAGCCTATGCTACATTCGGCGCAAACCATGCACCTATCTTGCGCTAAGATTAGCACTATCTCCAAATGGATCGTAACGAGCTTCCACTTGAGCCTCGTCACCTAGGAGTACCATCGGCTATGTGCAAAATGATTTCTAAGCCTATGGTATGTTTGGCTCATATCATGCACCTTTCTTGCACCGACACTAACTCTATCTTCAAATGGACCGAAACAAGATTCCACATGACCCACGTCAACTTGTAGTTGCAATGGGTGTGTCTAAAATGATTTCTAAACATGTGGTACGTTTGGCGCAAACCATGCACCAATCTTGCGTAAAGGTTGGCACTATCTCCAAATGAACTAAAACAAGCTTTCACTTGAGCCTCGTCACCTAGGAGTACCATCAGGTGCGCCCAAAATGATTTTTAAGCAAATGATACATTTGGCTCAACTGCGCACCTATGTTACACCGACACTAACACTATCTCCAAACGGACCGAAACGAGATTTCACATGACCCATGTCACATTGGAGTTCCATCGGGTGCGTCCAAAATGATTTTCGAGCCTCTGGTATGTTGAGTGCAATCCATGCACCTATCTTGCGTCAAGATTAGCACTTTCTCCAATCGGACCAAAACAAGCTTCCACTTGAGCCTCATCACCTAGGAGTACCATTGGCTGCGTCCAAAATGATTTGTGAACATATGGTACATTTGGCGCATACCGTGCACCTATCTTGCACTGACACTAACACTATCTCCAAATGGACTGAAATAAGATCACATATGACCCACGTCACCTAGGAGTTCCATCGGGTTGTAACACCCTAAAGATTTATTTCGAATTTAGTAATTAAAGTTGAGCATTAAATTAATTTTTGTGGATTTTAACCTTGGTTAAATACTAATTTTTGGCTAATTAAAATTAACTATAAGATTTAGAAACATGTTTGTTGCATTCATGCTGAAGCATACTATTTTTGGTTGAGTGTAGGGCTAGGTTGTTTGAGGTTTAATTCAAATTTCATTTGAATTTGATCAGTCTTCAAAGCTCTGAAAATAGAAAAGGATTTCCTTTTAAAAAAACTTTCTTCTTTCTCCTTTCTAGCCTAGCACTAGAACTAGCCCAGGCCTGTTTTTCTTTTTCTGCACCTGGATTCTGGCCTTGGGCCCTTGCTAGCCATCTGACCCATTTCCCCCTTCCCTCTCCTTTATGCGCGCGTAGGCCTAGCTCGGCTTCGCCTAGCCCATCCCATGGCCTGCTCGGTGGCCTGAGTGGCGTAGCCGTGTCTATCGCGCACTCTCCCTCTCTTCTCTCACTATGTGGGGGGCCGCCTATCAGCCATGTTGGTAGCACTCGCTTTCTCTCTCTTTCTCTCTAGGTTCGATAGGGCCTAGCTGTCAGACGCCCGCGCCTTCTCCCTCGTCGCGCTGGAGATGCCGAGCCGGTGTTCATCGCCCCTATCATTCCCCGTTTCATGCTGCCCCTCAAACCTGCCATCAAGGAGGCCTTCATGCTCGGCCTTCAAGCTAGCAGTGATGACAGGAGGCAATGCAATGCCCGTTTCTGCTTCTACGGCCCCCGTCTGCCCTATAAAGCTCCTCTGCCGAGCCCCTTCCCTCCCCTTTGTTGTTGCCGAGCTCACACACACACCCCACCACTCAATTTGTCTGATTCAGAGCTCAATCATGGCCGAGGTCATGCCTGGGAGCTTCATCATGCTTCGTTTCAGCCGTAGGTCCCTTTTCCCTTTCTCTTTGGTCTCGAATTTCATGAAACCATGTTCACCGATGGCCTTTTCTCTCTAGTTCACCTCCGCTCGACGCCAATCGCTTAGGATCCTTCCCAGACACCGCGAACTTCTTCATTGTACGTGCGGTATACCCCTCGTCCTTCCCATCCTTTTAGTTTCGCACTTGGTGCATTGAGTCGTCGTTTTGGCGAGCTCCAGTACCACCGCCCATGGTGGCGCCATGGGGCCGTCGCCTCGACATGCTCCCCATCTTTGTTTTGCACCCCACTGAATTCGTGAGATCCCATGTGTAACAGAACCGACCAAATCATAAGAACGTAAGTACAAAAACAATCACCGAAGCGACCAATTCCTGTACTTAAGCTCCCATAATCCCGGTAGTCCGGAAATCACGAAGGATTTCAACCAACTCTCGACATACAAACCAAGATTGTAATGATTCAACACAACACATCATTCGTTACAACATTTCACAAGTAGCATTCGGATTACATCCATCAGAGTTCAAATAAAATATTACAAACCAAGTTTGAATACGCGGAAGCAACATAGTTTAGTACTTAACTCCATAGTTTCAAATACATTGCCAGATCAGAGTCATGTCCCACAAAAGCATTATTAGGTACGAGAACTAGTAGAGACCGCGCCCAACGGTCTAGTCTTCATCCCCAGCAGGGAGAAGGCAGTACTTGCAGCAACCAAAGAAGAACTGGTCATCTCAACAGGTGGGAAATAAACCCTGAGTACGAGAAGGTACTCAGCTAGACTTACCCGACAAAACAGAAATAAAAGACACCAAGGATCATGCAAGGCTTTTCAGGTGGGCTAGCTTGACTCAGTTGCATAAAAGAGCTTATGAGTATAGTAACCAATTTAAACTTATTATCAAGCTTATCATTACTTACCTGTCCACTAGATTAGCACCTGTACTAGAGCACTCACTTATTAGGAGCAAACAATATTAACCATAGCAGGTATAATAAGGCTGTCATCATCATATCATCATTTCCGAACCATTAAGTCATTAAGTGTATCTACATTGGAGATAAGCCCGTCAAGTTCTCACTAACCAGGAGAGACGGCGATTCGAATCGAATTACAACTCAGCTGAGGGGGTATTCCTAACTCTCACCCTAGCATACTTTGCAAGGGTAGCCGTGGGTCACCTTTGGAACATCTCAGGAACCAAATTCGCGGGTTCGATCAGCGCCAGCACTCTCAGGGATTACCCTTCTACCAGGACGATCAGGACTTTTAAATCACCTGCCCTTGGACTCACGCCTACGGCTCCCTTCCGAGGCGCACTTTATACTTATCGACTCCCGGCCTGAGGTGAGCTACTCGGCTTCGCGGTCGGTCTTCAGGCCGGCCAACTAAGAGAGAGGCATGCGTTCAACATAACAGGAAAGGCTCCAAGAATCAGTCCTTAAGCGACACAGACGGAGTCACTGCAAACCGGCAAGCCTCCGTCCGGTCTTCATTTCAAATTAAGACTGGTTCTTTTCCACGATAGCAAATATAGCCAACCGTGCCACATGTATCATCCTATATCTCGCAGGTGACAAAAATCACCCGACTTCTACAGCGTTTAAGCGTGGCTAAGCACTACTCGAGCTTTGAGCTACATAGGATTCAGGTAACAATATCCGGACAAGGAATGGGTAACCAATGCGACAAGTGTTTGCATTCAACACCTAAACTTAATGCAACAATATATATATAATAATAATACTATAATCAGAGTTCGGAAAATAGGAGGCTTAATATGCTCCGGGCTTGCCTTTCACAAAGTTGCAAGGACGGTGGTGGCACTCAACGGTGACCTCGTCTCTGCACTTCTCCCTGAAAATTTGCTCCTCCGAGAATCTCTGGTGTCATCAATTGCTTCTGCTCGTTCGAGTTCCTCAATTCTAGCAGGTTACTCCTTCCGTACACCTATTGCATGCCGATGCACAAGATAAATATCATGGATGCATAAGGAATGACATGATGCTCATGATGAATGAATCACAATGGGTGTTTATGAAAACATCATTTGGACACTCTGCCGTTTCGAGTAATTAGCTCTATTCAAATCACTTTAAGCATGTATCCAACTTAACTTAAATAACAAGAGCAACTTACCTAACTTGCATAACCTAAGATAAAGATGCTCATCTTCAGTTAAAGGCCTAACACCTAGGAACAGTACCATGAACTTAGAATAGTAAAGACATACTTAAAATAACAGTTAAAGCTTCATATGCAACAAGTAGTAACTTAATTCTATCATAACCAGAGTTCTATAACTCCAAATGACTTGCAAGAGGACATTCTGGAAAGCTTATGAAATTCTCTACAATTCATTTGTAAACATCAAAGCATGATTCTGAAGTTAACCAAATCAAATTCCAGTAGACCTAGAATCTGTCCCGCAATGACATGGTTGCTAACTTAATTATTTAATGATGGCGCAAAAGCCTATTTGACCAAACCAAGTTTACCAACTTGTTTTTCATACCTAAAAAACATCAGAAAGTATGGTGCTAACTTCTAAATAAATTACTTAATATCCTTTTCCCATTTATTTAGTTAATTAGGTGATTTAAGCAATATATAGTAAAACTATTCATAAAAATCTACAAAAATTACAGTAGCTATCTCATGTTGCACATAGACTACCATAAAAATTTCAAAGCCATTGGGCAAACATAACTTGCTGTATCCAAAATAACAGGTGGCATGTCCAAATTTTAGCATAATTAGGAAACCTTATTAACAAGTGTCAAGCAACAGATTTCCCGTTTTTCCTAGCATCTTTCTAGCATAAGAATAGCACCCATCAAATTTCACCTACACTGGATCTATAGAAAAATTATGAAAATTCACACAAGATCCACCCATTAATAAAAGGAAATTCTATAACTTAAAAACTACACATGCATTAGTTCTAAAATTTTTACCAGAGCTTCTGATAAGCAATAACAGACTGCCCACAAAATTTCATAATTTTTGGACCACAGATACTCAAGATAAAATTCAAACAAGTTTGCATGTATCCAAAAACACATTTCAAAGTCCTAATTAATTCATCAAAAATTTCTAAAACAGGTGCTCATATAATATTTTTGTTAAATACTAGACATGACCAGGAACCCAACAAAATTAGAACCACATCATTTGGATCTATCAAACTTGAGTTACCTATTTTTGAAATGGTGCACCAAAACTGTGAAAAATAGTTAAACAAAACAAAATAAAAACCTAACACCTTCGTGGTGGCCTGGCCCAACGCAGCCCACCCAGCGCCTGGCGCTGCCCAAGCCGACGGCGCGGCCGAGCCTGGACTCCCTTTGAGCCTCGGCCGACACAAGCGGACCATTTGTCGGCGTGAGATGCATGGGGAGGCGGAGGAAGACGACGGCGGGACTCGCCGTCGGTGGCTTCTCCGGCGAGACCAACGGTGCCTACGGGTTTGCCTCAACCTAGCGGACCTAGGGGAACCCTCATTCGTAGCTATTGACGCGACAAGGAGGGGTGGCGATGGCCACGGCGGCGCTCGCCCACGGCACGGCCGGCTCCGGCGATGATACGGCATCGCAGCCCTAACGGTGGGCGCTACGGGCTTCGGTGGTGTTTACTGGACCTAGCTGCAGGCATAGGAGGGGTGGAAAGGTCGCGCGGACAGCTAGCCACGTGGAGCGCCAACTCCGGCGAACTTCCGCCATGGCTGTGGTGGAAGGAAATGACGGATTCATCCTTACCAAGGCACAATCGACCTGGCTGAGGGGTGGGGGTGACAGAGGAGATCACGGCGGCGCTAGCAGCGAGATGGCCGGCGCGTTTTTACAGCGACGAGCAAGCGAGGAGAAGGCGGAGCAATGGCGGGCGGCTGCGGCTCGGTTGCTGCACGTGGTGGGAGGCGAGGAAAAACGAAATGGGACAGCGAGTGCGTTCGGCAGGCGCGCGGGGTGACTTCAGACACGGCTACGATGCCAGGAGGCGCACGGCGCGTGGCCAGTGCGAGCAGGAGTGCGGCGACGGGTGGCGGACACGCGGCGTCGTTTTTTCTGAAACTTGATCACTGTAGCTCCGATTCAGTGCTAATTCCGATGACTGACAGCGCCCATTCGACGATCATTAACTCCTAATCCGTGGCGATCCAGGTTAAGTCGTAGTTAACAAAGTTGGAGACCTACATGAGTACTACAAGTTTGCTAATTGGAGCTCGAACTAGTTTGGCTTGGTCAGTGAGATACAGTGCTCCAAACATCAGCTCATGAAACTGAAATCTGCTTGGGACTTAGAAAAATTTGCTAAGTATGAAATCAGCATGTACATCTGACTTGTGGGCCATGTTTGAGCATGTTCTAGCCATTTTCATGAGTTGGTCATAAAACAACTTTTGTTCCTTGATAAATTAGCTACAACTTTTGTAAAGAGTGCACAGCCATGCAAAGCTTCTAAGTTGGACTTTTGAATCAGTCAAACGATGACACTCCATGGGTCAATTTAAGTCAAACTTGCACTTGAGGACATTTTGGTCATTTTGGTCTACATGAACAATGTTCCAACAAGTAAACTAAGTATAGTTAAGGTGTATTAGACCATGATCACCCGTTTTACAAAGTTGTTATACCACTTCTACTGATCACATGTGATAAAGAAAGTAAAACAAGCAATTCATACATATGTTTCAATACAATGTTTCACATGTTGCATGACCTTGTTGTTATCCTATACTTGTCACATTACTACCATGTTGCCATGCTTCAAGATATGAGAAATTCATGTTGCATTCATATGTTGCACTACTACCATTCACAAGCAATCCAGTACGAGACAAACAGAATATGCGAATGTTTCATATGTATGTTTCAGGGAAAATGACATGATGAGATAGATGATGCACATGTTTATGAGACGAAATGCAATTAGTAGAAGCCAAACACCGAGTGTGTTACAGCCCTCCCCCCTTAGAAAAATCTCGTCCCGAGATTTGGAAAGCGTACCATTTAATATAGAAAGCTGGATAGTTTTCTTTTAAATAATCTTCCCGCTCCCAGGTTGCATCCCGTTCACTATGATTACTCCAAACTACCTTGTATAACTTAACCACTCATGTACGAGTCACTCTTTCTTGTGTATCCAGAACTTGCATGGGCTTTTCCTCATAAGAAAGATCAGATTTCAAGTTGACTTTTCTGGTTGTTATTCTTTCCTTAGGAATACGGAGACACTTCTTTAGCTGGGACACATGGAATACCGGGAATATAGCTCCCATCTCACGGGGTAGATCGAGTTTATAGGCTACTCTTCCACTTTTCTCGATAATGCGGTAGGGTCCAACATATCGAGGCTCAAGCTTCCTTTTAATTCCAAAACGCTTGACTCCTTTCATAGGGGATGCCTTCAGATAAACATGATCACCTACTTCAAACTCAATAGGTTTCCTTCTCTTGTCAGCATAGCTCTTTTGTCTAGCTTTGTCTTGGCGGTCATATTCTTCTGTATAGTTCGGACTTGCTCTTCGGCTTCTTTTACAAAGTCAATACCATAGAATCTTCTTTCCCCGGGTTCCACCCAGTTCAAAGGAGTTCTACACTTGCGACCATAAAGAGCTTCAAAAGGAGCCATTTTGATACTCTCTTGATAACTGTTGTTATAAGAGAATTCAGCGAGAGGTAACCAGTCATCCCAAGAGCCTTTGCAAGAAATAAGACAAGCTCTAAGCATGTCCTCTAGAATTTGATTAACACGCTTCGATCATCCTGCTTTGTTTATGGATGATAGGCGAATCATGGGATTAGATGAGTGCCAAGATTCTGATGTAAGCACTCCCAAAAGCGAGCCGTGAACTGAGGTCCTCTATCAGAAACAATGGATTTGGGTACACCATGGAGACGTACCACTTGTTGAAAATAAATCTCAGCATAATTGTGAGGATGATAGGTAGACTTGACCGGAATAAAGTGAGCAGATTTAGTTAGACGATCTACGATAACCCAGATAGAATCACAACCCTTGTTGGTAGTGGGTAATCCAACAATAAAATCCATACTAATTTCTTCCCACTTCCACCAGAATAGAGAGTGGTAACAGCAATCCGGGACCTTATGTGAATAGCCTTGACTCTGCAACAGTTATCACACCTTGCCATGTAAGCTACGATTTCTTTCTTCATCTTGGTCCACCAATAATACAGCTTGAGATCTTGATACATTTTACTACTACCAGGATGGATGGACAACTTATGGTAGGTTTTCAAAGTAAAAGTTTCGATACAATCAAAGATGGCATACTAGCCAAAGAAAGAAAGAAGGTAGAATGAACTAGAGACTAGTCGGGTGACTTATCTTGAATGTTGGTAATGTTGCCGACTATGTCGCTTAAAGGCCACTAATTGTGGATCTTCTAAACGAGACACTTTGTAGTACTGGTCACATACTTTGGTAAGCCTACTTCGGCTATCCGATACTAAGATTTAATGCCCACGACCGGGAGTGGTGAGATGGCGGGAGTAGCGTGTACCCTCGTGGCTTGAATGTGGCGGATTTGAGGTGTCTTTGTGCTCTCGGGTGGCGTGGAGACGGCTTAGTACGGGGAGGATTCGATGGCGAGGTTGATATATGCAAGATTAAGTTCTACATATGTCGTGTGATAAGGAATCCCAATTGGGACTTGAATCAATTCAATTGTCGGTGCTCATGGATATGGAGACTCGATTCATTACGTAAGCAATGCAGGACTGGTGAATTACTAAAACATGAGAAAAGAATGGAATGAGAAGGATTGGAACATGGGATATGAACACTTAGTTGGAGATATTGAACTAAAGTACTTAGGAGTAAAACTTGAAACTAGGGTCAAGAATAGTAAGCTTTAGGCAAAGAACTTTTGAATCTTTCTACATCCTTACCTTGACCCAACACCTGCATCCCTAAGACCTTCGCCCTTTTTTTGTCGGGTCAGTCTTGTTGAGTACTTTTGTACTCAGGGTTTGTTAACCCTTGTTGCAGGTGAGTCGCATGCGCAGGCTTGTTTTGGTCCCTGCTGCATGTCAGTGTTTGAAGTCGATGACGATGAGGAATGATGAATGGCCTTTGGACAAGGCACTAGTTTGTGTGAAATAAATAATGTTAATGTAATATTATCCCGCTACTATGGTTGTATGACACTTATGGTTATGTAAGTTTGAAACAACTCATTTGTAATATTAAAACTTAAGTCTTCCGCTTTATAATCTCTGGTATGTATATTGAAAACTATTGTAATCTATAATGACTGTGATTGGAATCCTGTTTGGAAAAGATTCGTGGATGATTCGGGTTTCCCGAGGACACCCGATAGACCTGTTAAGTTGTTGGGACTTGTGTACGCTATCTGAGGTCTGTTGAGACATCGATAGGTGCACATAGGCCCGATTTCTTAGGAGGTTCTGCCATAGCTGGTATCAGAGCAAGTCCTATCTAAGATCATTGTAGGTTGCTTTTGAAAACCTTCAAACGGATTTGGATCAAAGAAATTAAACTGGATATTTTGAGTTCAAATTTCTTTCTTCTTCCCTCTAATCTAGCCTCAATCCTTTCTTATTTGAAAGTTTGTGGCAGATAATATGATTAGGTTTGTCCTATGTATTAAAAATCTAGTACTTTTGATTGTATAAATCTTTTGTACTCAGATTTGTAAGATCGATTCATGCATCATGCTTGAACACCTTGCATAATAATTCCCCTTAAAAGTGGTTGGGTAAGTAATGTCAATCCCATTCTTGCTAACCTCCATTATCCTCAAGCTATCCTTATAGTCCTACCCTAACTTCTACAGGCTATGGCAAAGACTAAGATAACCGCACGCAAGTCCACTGGACCTCACGGAGTCCCTCGTCACCAGTTGGCACCACGTAACCGTGAGCTTGGTGAAGGAAGTTCCAAGACCCTAGGAGATGAAGGATCTTCAAGCAATCCTGCCAACATTGAGAACCTTACCAAGGAGCTCAACACTCTTCGTCGAGCTCATGCCAAAGATCAAGAGAAGCTGGCGGAAATGGAAAGGGACATCACCAAGAATACCGAGTTGCAGAATGAAGCCTGGACATGAGAGGATGTGGCCAATGAACGCATCTATGAGTTGGAGTTCTATGTAGAAGACCTGGAGATGGACAACGCCATTCTTCACGAGAATGTTCACATGATGTACGTTCAACTTCATCCTCCTCATGGGGATGGTGAAGTTATAGATGAAGAAATGATTGTGGATCCAGGAGAAGTCGAGAATGATGAAGAGGAGGAGGATCCTAAGGAGTTAGTGTACTTCTCCAATGAAGACGAGGGTTCGTCCAATATGGGCACGGATGCCGATGACTAAAAGCTCGAAGTAGTAATAGTTCCTTTACTGCTTTCCTAGTAAACCAAGGTTGTCTTGTGGGATACAAGACATGTAACATAAATAAGAAACCCTTTGTAGCATGAAACCTTTTAACTACTTTCAATAAAATAATAATGTAAATAAACATGTCTCTCTGACAGATGCCTCGCATTAACACCCGAACTAGTGCTAGTACTTCGCAAGACAATGATGAAGTCCCAAATCCTCCACCAATGCCTTCGAGTATGGTAGATGCCATAACTGCACTCGTCTATGCAACGGCCGAAAATGCTAGGTTGTTAAGGGAAATGGCTCAGAACCAACAAGCACCACACCCTAATCATGGCTGTCGTAATAATGGAAATGACGAGACAACCTATATCGATTTTACTGACACACGTCCGCCTGTGTTCTCTAAGGCAGAAGAGCCTTTAGAAGCTGACGATTGGCTTCGGACAATGGAGCAAAAGTTTGAGCTGATTTGCTATACCGAGATTCAGAAACCAAGGTTTTATGGCAAAGAACTCCGAGGAGTTGCCGGTGCTCATTAGGCAAATTGGTTGTCAGACAAACCCGCTGGTCACCAAATCACTTGGATGGAGTTTAAGGATGCCTTAAGGGCACACTATATTCCAGATGGTGTGATGACCATGAAGTTAGAAGAGTTCCTGGATCTTAAGCAAGGGGAGCATCCGGTGATGCACTATGTTGGGCGTTTCAATCACCGTCGCGATAAGATGCTATAGAGTATGTAAATCTTGACGGGAAGAAGAAGAATCATTCATTTCATGAGAGGTCCGAACACCAAACTTCAGACCATGATGGCAACTTGTGGCAACGCAACTTATCATGAGATCATCAACATTGCTATCGCTTCAGAGGAGAATTACCGCCGACACAAGGAGGCGAAGAAAAAGAGAGCATTTGCTTCCGGATCGTCGAGTGGAAAGCGTCAAAAGGTGATCTACCATCCTCAGAATCATGGCCGTGCACCATTCCGCCCACAACAAAGCCAAAGCAGGCAGCAAATCTTTATTTGCCCTGCAACTAATACGCCTTATACTCATCAAGCGCCGCAGCAGCAAAACAATTCAAATAATGCAAACCGCAATGTTACTCCCCAGAATCACAATTATCCATGCTATAATTGTGGTAAACCCAGACACTTTTCCCGAGAATGTCCGTATCCTAGGAAGAACAATCCTGATGCACCCAAAGCCCCTATTACTCAAGCTCAGAATTAGTACAAGGGCAACGCTCAGAATAGTCAGAAAGGTCAGGCTGAGAAGAAATCTAGAAGGGTCTTCTATACTCAGGTGGAATCTATTCCGTAAGGAGAACCAAAGAATGATTGGTATGTTTCCGTTGCTAAGCACCTGCAATTACCTTATTTGATTCCGTGCATCCCATACATTCATCAATCGTACATTTGTTGTGAAGCATGGGATAATTATTGGGGAAACAAAAGAACCATATCATATACAATGCCTGGGGGGCGACTCAGTACAAGGATATAGTTCAAAGATGTACCTATTGATTTGGGAGGACATGAGTTCCCTACCGACATCTTGATATTAAAGGATCAAGATATAGATGTGATCCTTGGTATGAACTAGTTAACTCAACATGGGGTCAACATCATAGATGTCCTGCGTAGAACCATAAGAGTAAATGTACACAGCAGCAAACCAACTTCTCATCCAACTTCCCTTTCCTAAGAGTACAGTTGGAGCATGTCATGTACAACTACTGTTGAAGAAGCCGAGAACATTCCTGTGGTATGTGAATTTACGGATGTTTTTCCCAATGATCTGCCTAGACTGCCACCAAATCGAGATGTGGAGTTTAGAATTGACTGAAACCAGAACGCGGCACCGTGTCCGAGAAGAGCATATAGGATGCCACCCAAAGAACTAGCGAAATTAAAATGCAACTACAAGAGTTATTAGACAAGGGTTTCATTCAACCCAGTTCATCACCTTGGGGATGCCCCTTTATCTTCGTGAAGAAGAAGGACCAAACCTTAAGGTTATATGTTGACTATCGGCCGTTAAATGAAGTCACCATAAAGAACAAATACCCCTTACCCCGAATTGATTTGCTTTTTGATCAACTTATGGGAGCTAAGGTGTTCTCGAAGATAGACTTGAGATCGGGCTATCATCAGATTAGATCGACGAGAAGATGTGCCAAGACAGCGTTTACTACCCGATATGGTCTATATGAGTATTTAGTCATGTCTTTTGGGCTGACCAATGCCCTGGCTCATTTCATGTACCTGTTGAACTCAGTTTTTATGCCCGAGTTGGATAAGTTTGTAGTGGTATTCATTGATGACATTCTTATCTATTCTAAGAGCAAAGAAGAACATGCGGAACATCTCCGCATTGTTCTACAACGATTAAGAGATCACCAATTATATGCCAAATTCAGCAAATGTGAATTCTAGTTAGAGGAAGTACAATTTCTAGGTCATGTGTTATCTGTTGAAGGTATAGCCGTTGATCCAAGCAAGGTAGAAGAAGTCCTTAACTGGAAAGCACCTACCACTGTTCATCAAGTTCGTAGTTTTCTTGGGTTGGCAGGTTATTACCGTCGGTTCATCCCTGACTTCTCCAGAATTGCGAAGCCAATTACTGGACTGCTGAAAAATCAAACTAAGTTTGTATGGTCAACTGGATGTGAGGAGGCCTTTCAGACATTGAAGAAGTTGCTGACAACTGCACCAGTATTAGCACAACCTAATATCGAGAGGCCATTTGATATCTATTGTGATGCATCTGGAATTGGTATTAGCTGTGTTCTTATGCAAGAAGGCAGAGTCATAGCATACGCTTCTAGACAACTCAAGAAGCATGAAGAACATTATCCCACCCATGATCTTGAATTAGTAGCTATTGTTCATGCACTCAAGGTTTGGCGACATTATTTATTGGGCAATATCTGTCATATCTATACGGATCACAAAAGTTTGAAATATATCTTCACTCAGTCAGAGCTGAATATGAGGCAAAGAAGATGGTTAGAACTTATCAAAGATTATGACTTAGAAGTGCATTATCATCCGGGCAAGGCTAATGTGGTTGCCAATGCCCTGAGTCGCAAGAGTCATTGTCATTGCCTGATTGTAGAACCTATGCAGCGAACATTGTGTCAAGAGATGGAGTATCTAAATTTACAAATCATAGAACAAGGTTCCCTATCCAATATTGCAGTTGAGTCCACTATCAAAGATCAGATCATTGCTGCTCAACAGAAAAGTAAGGGCATAGCCCATATCAAGGATAAAGTTAGATCTGGAAGATTAACATGTTTCAAGATTGATGAATCAGATGTCGTATGGTTCAAGGATAGATTGGTAGTACCCAAAAATCCGGAGCTACGAAAGCAGATTCTTGATGAAGCTCATTTTACCAGATACTCCATTCATCCAGGTAGCAACAAAATGTATCATGATCTGAGAATGAGACATTGGTGGACCAAAATGAAAATAGAAATAGCTCAATATGTGGCCAAATGTGATACTTGTCAGAGAGTCAAAGCGATTCACATAAAGACTGCGGGTCCATTACATTCCTTGCCAGTTCCATCTTGGAAGTGGGAAGATATCTGTATGGACTTCATAGTAGGGTTGCCTAGGACATCTGCAGGCTACAATTCAATATGGGTTATTGTTGATCGCCTAACCAAGATAGCTCATTTCTTACCAGTCAGAGATAAATATCGAGCGGAGCAGTATGCAAAGCTTTATCTTAATAGAATCTTCAGTCTGCATGGGGCACCCAAGACCATTGTCTCTGACAAAGGGTCATTGTTCATATCCAAGTTTTGGAAAAGTCTACATGAGTCTTTGGGAACTAAACTTATCCATAGTTCTGCTTATCATCCGCAAACAGATGGACAGATGGAAAGGGTAAATCAAATTCTTGAAGATATGTTAAGAGCATGTGTTCTCTCCTATGGTGCTATGTGGGATGAATGCCTTCCCTTAGCTGAATTCTCATATAACAATAGCTATCAAGAGAGCATTAAAATGGCACCATTTGAAGCATTGTATGGCCGTAGATGCCAGACACCTTTACATTGGTTAGATGTTGGAGAACATTGGTTCTTTGGACCGGATGTGGTCAAGGAAACTGAAGAGAAAGTTAAACTCATACAAGCTAATATGAAGGTAGCTCAATCCCTACAGAAAAGCTATGCTGATAAGAGGAGGCGACCGCTAGAATTCATAGTGGGAGATCATGTCTACCTCAAGGTATCGCCAATGAAAGGAGTTCATCGTTTTGGGATTTGGAGAAAGTTGGTGCCCCGTTATGTCAGTCTGTTTCAAATCCAACAAAGATGTGGACCAGTCGCTTATCGCGTCAAGCTACCAGATCACATGTCAGCTGTGCATGATATTTTCCATGTATCCCAGTTGAAGAAGTGTCTTCAAGTACCTGACCAAGTGATCGACTTTGGTGATGTAGAACTGGCACCTGATTTGACTTATGCCGAGTACCCCATTAGAGTCTTAGATCAGAAAGATCGAGTCACTCGAAGGCATACAATCAAGTTCTACAAAGTACAATGGAACCAGTACACTGAAGAAGAAGCTACTTGGGAGTCCGAGGATTACTTAGAAGAAAACTTTCCTGGCTTCTTTGCTTCTCTCTAGTTGCAATACCTTGTCTATATTGTAACTTGTTTCTTTTGTCAAAGGAATGGAAAAACCCCTCACTAGTCTTTTGAATAAAGTTATGATGTGTTAGCTTGACACATTTCCTTTTCCATTACTTAGCCTTAAGTTTTAAATCTCGGGACGAGATTTCTTTAAGGGAGAAGGGTTGTAACACCTCTGGTGTTTTGACCTAGCACTAAAATTTGACATGTCATCATATGCATTGCAAAGCATTCATAGAGTAGAAAATTTTGAATGCATTCACTAAATAAGGTTTATTTCATAATGTTGTTATTTCATGTGATGTGATTCAAAACCCTAAATAAAGATCATGACTACAAGGGTCAAAATTCATGTGATCATGTGAGGTCATATGTCATTTGACTCAAATAACCCTAATGGGCCATGTTACTGGTCAAAAATCAAAGTTAAAGTAAAAGAAAGACAAATCAATTTTGAATTCAAATTCAAATTATAAAGGTCCTTTTTGCCCCTTTTGACTAATTCAAAATTCATGAGGAATTTGGGGTTGAGGCAAAAAGCAAAGTTGAAGATTATTTTATAAGGGTCAACTTTGGTATTCAAAGTTTTTCAAGTTTACATATAAAATTTGGAGTAATTTTGAAATGATTCAAATACTCAAATGCACCCCAAATTCAAATTTCAAAATGGAGGCAAAATTTGAAAATGTTCCTAGAAGCAAAGTTGTAGAGTTTGAAAAATTGAGCAACTTTCATTTTTGGAGATTTTCAACTTCTTTAGAAAAATTGGGAGTAATTTGTAAAATGAACTCAGTGGCAAATATGTAATTATTTCAAAAATCAAGATAACTACAGGGCGCCACCGCCTCACCGCCAGCGTCCTTTCTCCGGCCTTCCAGGCGCGCCTGCGACCGCCCTTGGCTTCACGCTGGCACGGGGAGCACGCTGCGTGTCGAGTCCGCGCGCTCCTGGCCGAGCTATAAGACCCAGACGACGCCGTTCACTTTTCTTCCTTCCCTCTGCTTTTCTGACACAGCCGTCTCAACTCCGGCGAGCTTCTCTCATCTCCTCAGCGCAAGCAAGCCCCGTAAAAGCCGTGTTCTAGTTTTGCCAGCTCCTCGCGCATCTGACCGAGCTGTTGCTACTGCCTAATTTCGCCGAGAGCTCGCTGTCCACGTTCATCTTCCTCGCGGCCGGCGACCTCAACGGAAACGTCGATTCACCGTGGCCAGCCTCATCCGGTGAGCCGTTGCCCTCGATTGTTGGCTCTCTGGTTTCGTCGCGATGCTGTAGTGCTCATTCCACTCTTGCCTGCTCGTTTTGCCCACTGTAGTCGCCGGAACTCCATCGTCGACGAGGTCCGCTCCGCCGTGATCCCGGTCACCGTCGAAACGCGTCACCAGAGCTTCTCCAGTCCCGTTTGTTGCTTCAACACGATCGGGGTGAGCCACTGATGCTTCCTGTACTCTCTATTTCACCGTTACCGGCCTTGCTTTGCCGGCGTAACGCTGCCGTGCCACCGCGTCCGCCATGGCCGGTGTCAGCCTTATTCCATGCCGCAATCAACCTCCAAAGTGCCACTAATCAATGCGCCTAGCTCTTTGTGAACATGTTAGTGGTTTGGCCGTCGCTGTTGGGCTCATCGTCGGCGAGTTTGCGCCGGTCAGCGCCGTCACAGCCACAGTCAAAGCCCGAGGTTGGGGATGACAGGTGGGGGCCGGCTGTTAGTGAGAGCAAGAGAGAGAATAGTGCCTTTTGTTATTTTCTGATTTTGAATAGTGCTAAATCTTTAGAAATTTGTAGGAAAATAATCATAGCTCCAAAAATTCTGAAAAATTTTGTGTATCCTCTGTACATGCTCTAGTTTGGTTTAAAAATTTGAAATTTGAAATTTGAATAAATTTTTAATGTTCAAATATTTAGTCCATTAATTAATAAATGCAATTTCCATGATTTTTGTAGGCCACTGTATAATTCCAAAAATTTTGAAATTTGTTTTGGTACACTAATTTGTCAGGAGGAAGCTTACATAAAATTTTGAGGTCATTTGGACAAGATCATTTTTGGGCTTATTTCCAAATTAATTCAAAAATAAATAAAAGCAAACCCTAAGTGTTTGATTAGTGTTTGATCTTGTTTTGATCATGTTTTGTGACTAGTAGGGTTTCAAGATCCATTTGGTCAAATTACATGTGTGGTTCTTGAGGTAGGATTACAAGTTGGTTTTGTTGGCTTGCAACTGTACCATGAAGGAAAATCATTTGCGGGGTGTTTTTACATTTCATGTACCGTGAAAGCATCATGTTTACATTATCATCATGTTAAAGCATTTGTTATCATTTCATGTAGAACCCGAGAGTGAAACGATTCTAGTTGAGCAAGTCCTGGAAGAATCCCCGGTTGTCACGGGATTCGATAATTGTGGTACTGATCCGGAACCTGAGATCGTCAACGAAGGCAAGCCCCGGTTTATGCATTAAACCATTACCTTGTTTACTTTGAAAAGTTTATCACCTACGTTACCTATTGCATTAAGTTGATTTACTTCAAATGTTGCCTACGTGATGCATTGCCTACCTTGTTAATTGTTTACCTTCCTTGAAGATGTTTTCATTTACAAAGGCGTAGAATGCTTAGAATGCTTATGGTAGGTTTTCAAAGTAAAAGTTTTGATACAATCAAAGATGGCATACTGGCCAAAGAAAGAAAGAAGGTAGAATGAACTAGAGACTAGTCGGGTGACTTATCTTGAATGTTGGTAATGTTGCCGACTATGTCGCTTAAAGGCCACTCATTGTGGATCTTATGAACGAGACACTTTATAGTACTGGTCACATACTTCGGTAAGCCTACTTTGGCTAATCCGATACTAAGACGAATGCCCACGCACTGGGAGTGGTGAGATGGCGGGAGTAGCGTGTACCCTCGTGGCTTGAATGTGGCCGGATTTGAGGTGTGCTGTACTCTCAGGTGGCGTGGAGACGGCTTAGTACGGGAGGATTCGGTAGCGAGGTTGATATATGCAAGATTAAGTTCTACATATGTCGTGTGATAAGGAATCCCCAGCTGGGACTTGAATCAATTCGAATTGCCAATGCTCCGTGGATATGGAGACTCGATTCATTACAGAAGCAATGCAGGACTGGTGAATTACTAAAACATGAGAAAAGAATGGAATGAGAAGGATTGGAACATGGGATATGAACACTTAGTTGGAGATATTGAACTAAAGTACTTAGGAGTAAAACTTGAAACTAGGGTCAAGAATAGTAAGCTCTTGGCAAAGAACTTTTGAATCTTTCTACATCCTTACCTTGACCCAACACCTGCATCCCTAAGACCTTCGCCCTTTTTTTGTCGGGTCAGTCTTGTTGAGTACTTTTGTACTCAGGGTTTGTTAACCCTTGTTGCAGGTGAGTCGTATGCGCAGGCTTGTTTTGGTCCCTGCTGCATGTCAGTGTTTGAAGTCGATGACGATGAGGAATGATGAATGGCCTTTGGACAAGGCACTAGTTTGTGTGAAATAAATAATGTTAATGTAATATTATCCCGCTACTATGGTTGTATGACACTTATGGTTATGTAAGTTTGAAACAACTGGTTTGTAATATTAAAACTTAAGTCTTCCGCTTTATAATCTCTGGTATGTATATTGAAAACTGTTGTAATCTGCAATGACTATGATTGGGATCCTGTTTGGAAAAGATTCGTGGATGATTCGGGTTTCCCGAGGACACCCGACAGACCTGTTAAGTTGTTGGAAACTTGTGTACGCTATCTGAGGTCTGTTGAGACATCGATAGGTGCACGTGGGCCCGATTTCTTAGGAGGTTCTGCCACACACTTCTGGCACACAAATCCCTTTACCAAACCACACTGTTCCCTGATCATCCATATGGAATCCTGGTGCTTTACCAATCACTATAGGCTCAGCAATGTCCTTGATTTTCTTATCATCCAGCTGTCCCTTATGAATCTCTCGCTCTAAGGTAGGTTCCACCTCTAATTCCATAGTATTCGCCACAATACTCAAATTCAAGTGTTCAAACTCTTCACATAACTCCCTAGGTAATTGAGTTGCATAAGCCATGTTGACATAACTCTTCCTACTCAGAGCATCTGCTACTACGTTAGCTTTATCCGGATAATAGTGTATCTCCAAATCATAATCCTTGATTAACTCTAGCCATTTGCGCTGCCTCAAATTCAGATCTGACTGTGTGAATATATACTTCAAACTCTTATGGTCCGTATAAATCTCACACTTATGACCAATCAGGTAATGTTTCCAAATCTTGAGAGCATGTACTACAGTTGCTAACTCTAGATCATGAGTTGGATAATTTAACTCATGTTTTCTCAGCTGTTTGGATGCATAGGCAACAACTCTACAATCTTGCATAAGAACACAACCAAGACCTCACCTTGAGGCATCACAATAGATAGAGAAACTTTTAGTAAGATCAGGTAAGGTGAGCACTAGGGAAGAACTCAGTCTCTTCTTCAACTCTTCAAAACTAGCTTGACACTCTTTAGACCACACAAACTTAGCATTCTTCTCCAATAGAGCAGCCATAGGTTTTGCTATCTTGGAAAATCCATCGATAAATCTCCTATAGTACCTAGCCAAACCAAGGAAACTCTGAATCTCACTAACATCCTGAGGCAGATTCCAACTCAGCACATCTCTAACTTTCTTGGGATCTACCGCTACTCCTCCATTAGAGATGATGTGGCAGATTCCAACTCAGCACATCTCTAACTTTCTTGGGATCTACCGCTACTCCTCCATTAGAGATGATGTGGCCAAGGAAAGATACTTCTTTTAGCCATAACTCACATTTACTAAACTTAGCATAGAGTTGATGTTCTCTAAGCTTTTGCAAGACTAGCCTCAAATGATCCTCAAGCTCTTCTTCATTCTTAGAGAAGACTAATATATCATCAATAAACACAGCTATGAACTTATCAAGATACTCCATGAATACTTTGTTCATCAAATACATGAAGTATGCAGGTGCATTTGTCAGACCAAAAGACATAACTGTGAACTCATATAGTCCATATCGGGTCACAAAAGTGGTTTTGGGAAGGTCAGAACATCTAATTCTCAACTGATGGTATCCAGATCGGAGGTCGATCTTGGAAAACACACAAGCTCCTTTCAACTGGTCAAACAAGTCATTGATTCTAGGTAGTGGATACTTGTTCTTAATTGTTACCTCATTAAGTGATCTATAATCTATACACATTCTTTGTGTTCCATCTTTCTTTTCTACAAACAACACTGGTGCTCCCCAAGGTGAAGAACTAGTTCATACATAACCCTTATCTAGCAGTTTCCTTAATTGTTTCTTAAGTTTCGCTAATTCATTCACTCCTATTCTATATGGTCTCTTAGCTATGGGTGCAGTTCCAGGTAAAAGTTCAATTATAAACACAATATCTCATTCAGGTGGCATACCTGGTAACTCATCAGGGAAGACATCTGGATACTCATTTACTATCCATATATCTTCTATGGATGTACCCTTTAGTTGGTTAACCCGATAGATTTCTAAAGCTGACTGTGTTGCTACATACTCAACTTTCACCCTAGATGGAGCGGTTAGAATCACAGAACTGTTCTCACAATGTATAACTGCCTTTCGTGGCCTCAACCAGTCCATACCAAAGATAACATCAATTCTAGATGAGTTTATGACTACAAGGTTGGCTTGAAATTCTACCCCCTTATGATGAGACTAGTAGCTAAACACACCCAACTTGCTTTCATTTCCCCTCCGGGTGAGTTTACTAACATGGGTTTCTTCATAACACATACAGGTATGCCATGCTTCTTTATGAAAGTATATTCTATGAAAGAATGTGAAGCACTAGAATCGAAAAGAACTATAGCTGAGTTTGAGTTGACCGGAAACATACCGATCACCACATCAGGTGCCTCCTGAGCTGTCTCTATGGTCACATGATTGATCTTTCCACAAACATAATTCTGTTGTACATTAGCCAACTTCTTAGGACATCTATTGGAGTAATGTCCTAGTTCACCATAGCTAAAACATTTGTTGTCATTGATAGCATTTGGAGCCTTTGGTGCGCCATTCTTTGGTGGAGCATTAGGAACATTGCCCTTCACAGGAACATTGTTAGCTTGTCACGATGCTTTGATCGGTGCCCTGTATTATTGCCGTCATTGCACACACCGCTGGGTGGCTGCTAGTTACGGTTGATCAGGCTTGACTGACCTTGATAGCGCTGCTATAGGTAAGCTTGCTGAGGAATAGTGCGGACATGAGTGTTGCTCCTAGACTGCTGCCCTGAATTTGCTCTTCTTGTCCTCCATTTGACGGCGCTTGTTCTCTACAACCAAGGCCTTGTCCACTAGCTGCTGGAAACTAGCAAAGGTACGAGACAACAGTTGGTACTGAAGACCATCATTTAGACCTTCCATGAACAACTCCAACCTCTTATCACCATCTTCCACTTCAGTAGGTGTGTACCATGACAATTGTATGAATTTGTCACCATACTCAGCCACGGTCATGCCTCCCTGTTTGAGAGCAAGGAATACCTTCTTTTTCAGTTTTATCAACCCAGCAGGAACATGGTGAGAGTGGAAAGCATTGTGAAATTCTTGCCAAGTTATGGGGTTAGCTTCCGTATGGCCAAAGCGGAAAGACTCCCACTAGTCAAGTGCAGTCCCCTGTAGTTGCCCAGCTGCATACTACACTTTCTCCCTATCATCACATTGTGCAATCTCAAGTTGTCTCTCAACTGCATGTAACCAGTCATCAGCTTAGAGAGGGTCAATGGAATGCTTGAAGATAGGCAGATGTCCCTTCAGAAACTCTCTGCTCTTGTCTCTAACTTGAGGGGGTGCATTCCCATTTCCATTCCCATTGTTCTGCATGTTGTGAGCCATCTACTACAGCAGTTGAGTTTGCATCAACATCAGTTGCTCCATAGTGACAGTGGTGGTGGCGGCAAGTTCTCGCCCCTTGATTATTCCTCCTGGTGTTCACCATCCATAGATACATCATATAAGTCTCATATGTCCAGGATATGTAATATTTAAGAGATAACAGCATGCTTAAGGTAGATGATACCGAATTTTTCTGGCGAGTTGGTCAGACAGCAATGCAGTAAAATGAACATATCTTGCTCTCTGCTTATCATCTGAATGTGAAGTTTCCATTTCTGGAAACCTTATAAAATTCTATAGAACTTTTATTTAGAACACATTTCTAGATTCTGATGTTTAGTTAGGCAAAAATAGATGACAAGCAGTACTGCTCTAGATTCCTGACAGCATAGAAACATCAATCTTGCAACAGCTATATCTCACAAACCGTAACAGGTATTGAGGTGATTCTAGAGCCAAAAGAAAGATATAGAAATCTAATCTTATCCATTAAATTTTCATGACCATTGAACATCCAGGACATGAGATATGAACTGATAAATGTGGACTGCTCAGAATGATACAGAACGGACAGCAGGATAAAAAGAAACCCAACTATTTATTCATATTATGCTTAAGCCTTAATCTTAAACTAAATGACTATGGACATGCCCACAAATCACCACAATCATGACAAAAATCCAAATCAAACATTATCTATCATGACAATCATCCAACCACTTAAGTGACAATTGTTGAACCGTTGAAAAGGAAAAAACTAAACACACTCTCGCACATCTATGTGTGTTTATTACATATTTGGGGAAACCTCCTATGGGTCAATGTTGGTGCTGTTGTTGGGGTCTCCATGGCCTCCTCTGTTCCTTGGGGGAAACTCAGTAGGAATACTTGGTGCCTCCACATCAGGACCACCTTGCTGCTGCTTCAACATGGCATTCTCAAGTGCAAGCTGTAGGTATGCCTTACCCATGGCATCTAGCTCATCCAAGGTCTTGTCCAAGTCAGTGTTGGTCTAGGCCAAGCTCACCAAAGTAGGCCTAAGCCTGAAGTTCTCCTCCCCAAGTGGAGCAACGATGTTGTAGGTGGATTGACCGCTCCGACGGCAAGGAAGATAGCGATCCTCGTACCATGCAATGTCATCGAAGTGGCGGTCGCGATAGACCACCAACGCCTTCCTGGCAGCATCTCGGATGGCAGCTGCATGTGTGAGCTCTGCTGTGATAGCACGGTGGATGTAGCGCACCCGACTCCCTTCACGAATATACACCTCCATCTCATAGAAGCCGGTGTAGTCAGGGTGGGTCCAATGCTCCGTCCGGTACTGCATGGTGCACCTGGTGTGGTAGCGGCATACAAGGGAGAGAAGCTTTGGATGGTAGTAGGCATCACCATGCAGATCATAGTGGATCTCCACTGTCCACCCCTTAGCAAGTAGTGCGGCATGGTAGTCATCCTCATCGTCACCTCCACCATCTCCTCTGTCTCCACCATCATGACCATCATCATCTCCATTATCACCATCATCATCACCACCGTCATCTCCACCATCAGAGTAGGAGTTATCAGGATCATCTCCATCATCGGGGTCACCAGCTCCATCTTGACCCCCTACTGCTCCTCCTGTTCATCCTCCTCTATGGGCTCCTCATCAAGGTCCTCTATCTCTAGGGGCTCCTCGAACATGGGCTCCTCTTCAGCCTCCTCATCCATGGGGTCCTTCATGGGCACCTCCATGGGCTCCTCCTCCATGTCCCTCAGTGCCTCGACTAGGTGCGGGGGAACACGCTTGCCAAGCGTGAACCTCATCCTCCTTGTTGACATCACAATGGCGCGCTTGCGGGCTGTCAACTTGGTGTGGGCCATCTATAAGATTGAAGAGGTTGAGTATTAGAACAAGGATAATTTTTGTAACAGATAATAGATAGAATATAAGCAATAATTTTATAGTAAATTAATAACAACAAAATAAAGGTGATATGATCCTAAAAATGTCCATTTCTATCTAGGTTGATCGTCCTACAGTCAGTTAAAGCTTTGATACCAATTTGTCGCACCTAATTTTGCATAGCAAAATCAAGTACTGATATATGTGCGCCCAGGATGTCCAAACACACATATAAACTCAAATTGTAATAATATCAAAGTAAAGTACTTTATTACATCACATATCTAAACGCAAAGTTATCACATAGTTTTGCTCATCAGCTACAATATTACATAAAGCGGAAAACTAAACCCATGTTGCCACAGGGACT
Source organism: Miscanthus lutarioriparius (assembly GCA_904845875.1). Classification (NCBI taxonomy): domain Eukaryota; kingdom Viridiplantae; phylum Streptophyta; class Magnoliopsida; order Poales; family Poaceae; genus Miscanthus; species Miscanthus lutarioriparius. Next base: position 45,628,809 of record CAJGYO010000018.1, read on the forward strand.
CCAACTGGTGGACTTCAATCTAGTAGTCCTGGACATCTTTAGGGAACTCCTCTTATATGACATCTGTTACCCATTTAGGATTTTTATTGAATGTGAAACAAGTGTAAGCGCACCATGCTTAGCAAGTATAACAAAGGGATCTAGAGGCTCAAAGGCTAGACACAGTTTGACTGTGGTTAGCAATTTTAGTTGGTCAAGTTTTATTACACCTGAATCACTATTTTAGTGAATAAACCAACCCAAGTTGTATTAATAATTAATCAAGATTGAGTCAATCCCAAACCAACCATGGTAACCACTAATCATGAAGGATCCAGGCCATTCATATCCGTGAGCCCGGTTGTTATAACAGGTTAAATATATTTGCTAAAATTGTACAACTTTACCCACCGAGCCATGATTCCCAATGTCGGGGTTGGCAAAGCCCACACCGCCTCTACCAATGAAGCGTAGTAGGGTTTCACTACATAACCCTTCGCTAGTCGCATTAACAAGTCATAGCTGCTAAGGTTTCAGCCGTCTAGCCATATGTGGCCCTCCTCCAGGAGTGGCACTCAAGGTCGCAACATAGTACACATCCTAGAAGGAAAGGAAATATACCAACTAGTGCCCCCTCTTGCCCTAATAGAAAGCTACAGATGAGCTAGTACAATCTAGATACTAGGCTAAAGTCAGAGCCATTTGACACTCGGGGTTGTATAGAACCTCCTAGGTGTCCGCTTCAGGATTGAGTCCTTATGGAGAGGCACTAGAGCACTCAACCCAGTACTCTAGCCCCCTAAAAGTACCATTTTAAAATGTTGCATATACCTTTAATCATGTTTAATATTTATTTTAGGTTATGCACTGCAACAACTATCCAAAATGCATCCCAAAGCATAGGTAACAAGGATATGTAGTACAAGAAATAATCTAGGTAAAGTCCTTAAGGGCGATTCAATTTTAAACACATGCATATGTATGAATTATAGAGTTCATAGGTACATGGGGCCTTTGCTACACTTGCCTTCCTCAAAGTTTCCTTCATGGTATTGTTGGTCACCCAACTGATCCTCAGCAACCTCGAACTGATCACCCTCTAAACGTGTTCCAATTCACAAACCAAGCATCCATTCTAGTCATCACATGCATATAAATATACTTCTATTAGAATAGTATAACAAATAGTAAAAAACAGAGATTGAAAAAATTATAAAACTAATCTACATGCTGCTGTGAACACATGAGCAAAAGAATCACTCTAATCGGCTTTAAAACGCAAAAGTTATGTATAATACAAGTTTCAATGGCATTTCTGTAAATAAACCAAACTCAATTTTGAATTTAAACTAATAAAATCTGAATTTTAACGTGTTCTGGATGGCGCATACTATTATTCAAAAACACAGGGGCTAAAACAGATAAATACAGGACTAAAAGTAAATGCTTTTGAACTGATGTTGGACTGTGGGTTGATTTCGGGAAAATAGAAGGCCTAAAGCGCAAAGTGCACTCGGCTGACCGTGGTTTGACCACGTTGCCGCTGACTGGGGGTGACGTGGTGCGCGCTGGTTGGCCCGGTGCACTAGGTGTGCGGTGGGCGCGCTGACGTGGGCGCACTGTGCCGCGTCCATGGTCCATGGTGGACCGTTCATGATAAGGACATGAGCTCCATGCATACGACCATGCTTGGAGATAGAGGTCGAGGACATCAGCGAGGTTGTCCTAACCGAGAAGGAGGCCCGAAGCTCATCCGGTTCGAGTCACCAAGGTGGAGGCCCAAATCAAGTTCGAGGCCATCTCGGGTTCCAGGACCAGTCTGTCATAAAACTGGTCACACAGGCGCGTACAAGCTCCGTTTTCGACGATCCACATATGGATGGAAAGATAATTAGATAAGGAAGCCAATGAAACTGATCTCACGTCAAAAGCCCTTCGAAATCAACGGAAATCATCAAAACAAGTTAGCGTCCAGAATCTGCCAGGGTGCTGCAACACCGTCTTTTGGTCTGTTGGACCGTGTATCGTGTTTTGGCCCATTAGGGGGCGCGTCTAGGGGGGTGACGCCCAAGATTCTATAATTAGCAGCCGTCGCTCTCCTTAGGGTTTGGGTTTTGTTTAGTTCTTGATTTCCTCATGAAACAGACATCGTTTTGCTGCAACTATGTTGCCAAGGCCGCTTGCTGTGAACCAGGTCCCCAGTTCTTGATCTTGTTCGCCTGTGGCAATTAGTCCTTTCAAATAAAGACTTCAACTCCTTATTATCATAAGCCTCATATTTATTTACAATTTTAGATTGTGTTCATCCCGTTCTTGCTTGTGTTCTCGATTTGCTTGCAGGAAAGCCTTCTCGGCGAGGTCAATCACGTTCGCGTGGTTGATAACCAACGGAGCAGTGGTGTAATAGTTACGAGTGTCCGAATTAGTCTTGGTTCGAAGCCTAGATCGTGAACATCGAGTCTCCACCAATCGACGCTATCATACCTATCGGAAGATCGGGCCTTGTCTACATCAGTTCATAACCCCAAAGGGGTACATTCTAATCATGACCGTTCAACCCAGATCAGACAGCAGGAAACAAAGGGAAATGTTACCCACCGCCTACACAGTGGCGCCGGGGAGCCTTCCATGACCGGCAGCGAGCCGAACACCACGGCGAATGCCAAAATGGCGTTCCTAACCACCTCGTTCGAAACTAAAAGCAAGGAAACGATGCATGGTGTAACACCCTCGGTGTTTGGCTTCTACTAATTGCATTTGGTCTCATAAACATGTGCATCATCTATCTCATCATGTCATTTTCCCTGAAACATACATATGAAACATTCGCATATTCTGTTTGTCTCGTACTGGATTGCTTGTGAATGGTAGTAGTGCAACGTATGAATGCAACATGAATTTCTCATATCTTGAAGCATGGCAACATGGTAGTAATGTGACAAGTATAGGATAACAACAAGGTCATGCAACATGTGAAACATTGTATTGAAACATATGTATGAATTGCTTGTTTTACTTTCTTTATCACATGTGATCAGTAGAAGTGGTATAACAACTTTGTAAAATGGGTGATCATGGTCTAATACACCTTAACTATACTTAGTTTACTTGTTGGAACATTGTTCATGTAGACCAAAATGACCAAAATGTCCTCAAGTGCAAGTTTGACTTAAATTGACCCATGGAGTGTCATCGTTTGACTGATTCAAAAGTCCAACATAGAAGCTTTGCATGGCTGTGCACTCTTTACAAAAGTTGTAGCTAATTTATCAAGGAACAAAAGTTGTTTTATGACCAACTCATGAAAATGGCTAGAACATGCTCAAACATGGCCCACAAGTCAGATGTACATGCTGATTTCATACTTAGCAAATTTTTCTAAGTCCCAAGCAGATTTCAGTTTCATGAGCTGATGTTTGGAGCATCAGTATCTCACTGACCAAGCCAAACTAGTTCGAGCTCCAATTAGCAAACTTGTAGTACTCATGTAGGTCTCCAACTTTGTTACCTACGACTTAACCTGGATCGCCACGGATTAGGAGCTAATGATCGTCGAATGGGCGCTGTCAATCATCGAATTGAATTGAGCAATCGAATCGAGCTACAGGTGATCAAGTTTCGTAAAAACGACGCCACGTGTCCGCCACCCGTCGCCGGACTCACTGCTGCATGCCACACGCGCCGTCGCCTCTGGCGCGTCGTGCCGTGTCTGAAGTCACCTCAGCACTACCGCCAAACGCACTCGCCGTCCCATTTTGTTTTTCCTCGCCTCCCACCGCGCGCAGCAACCGAGCCGCAGCCGCCCGCCATTGCTCCACCTTCGCCTCGCTTGCTCGTCGCCGCAAAAAAACGCTGCCATCTCGCCGCTAGCGCCGCCGCCGTGATCTCCTCTCACCCCCCCCTCGGCCAGTCGATTGTGCCTTGGTAAGGATGAATCCGTCATTTCCTTCCACCACGCCCATGGCGGAAGTTCGCCGGAGTTGGCGCTCCACGCGCCACCAGTCCGCCGCGCGACCTTTCCACCCTCCTATGCTGCGCAGCTAGGTCCGGTAACACCACCGGCCCGTGGCGCCCACCGTTAGGGCTGCGATGCCGTGTCGTCGCCGGAGCCGGCCGTGCCGTGGCGGCGCCGCCCGCGTGGCCATCGCCACCCCTCCTTGTCACGTCAATAGCTACGAATGAGGGTTCCCCTAGGTCCGCTAGGTTGAGGCGAACCCAGTAGGCACCGCTGGTCTCGCCGGAGAAGCCACCGACGGCGAGTCCCGCCGCCGTCTTCCTCCCTCCTCCCCATGCGTCTCGGCCGACAAGCGAGTCCGCCTTTGTCGACCACCGAGGCTTAGGCGGGAGTCCAGCTCGGGCGCCAGCGCCGTGCTTGGGCAGCAGCGCAGCTTGTGGCTCATTGCCTTGGTTCAAAGGCCACCCACCAAGATGGCAGTTAGGTTTTTATTTTGTTTTGTTTAACTGTTTTTCACAGGTTTTGGTGCACCATTTCAAAAATAGGTAACTCAAGTTTGATAGATCCAAATGATGTGGTTCTAATTTTGTTGGGTTCCTGGTCATGTCTAGTATTTAACAAAAATATTATATGAGCACCTATTTTAGAAATTTTTGATGAATTAATTAGGACTTTGAAATGTGTTTTTGGATACATGCAAACTTGTTTGAATTTTATCTTGAGTTTCTGTGGTCCAAAAATTATGAAATTTTGTGGGCAGTCTGTTATTACTTATTAGAAGCTCTGGTAAAAATTTGAGAACTAATGCATGTGTAGTTTTTAAGTTATAGAATTTCCTTTTATTAATGGGTGGATCTTGTGTGAATTTTCATAATTTTTCTATAGATCCAGTGTAGGTGAAATTTGATGGGTGCTATTCTTATGCTAGAAAGATGCTAGGAAAAATGGGAAATCTATTGATTGACACTTGTTAATAAGGTTTCCTAATTATGCTAAAATTTGGACATGCCACCTGTTATTTTGGATACAGCAAGTTATGTTTGCCCAATGGCTTTGAAATTTTTATGGTAGTCTATGTGCAGCATGAGATAGCTACTGTATTTGTTGTAGATTTTTATGAATAGTTTTACTATATATTGCTTAAATCACCTAATTAACTAAATAAATGGGAAAAGGATATTAAATAATTTATTTAGAAGTTAGCACTATACTTTCCGATGTTTTTTAGGTATGAAAAACAAGTTGGTAAACTTGGTTTGGTCAAATTAGGCTTTTGCGCCATCATTAAATAATTAAGTTAGCAACCCTATCATTGCGGGACAGATTCTAGGTCTACTGGAATTTGATTTGGTTAACTTCAGAATCATGCTTTGATGTTTACAAATGAATTGTAGAGAATTTCATAAGCTTTCCAGAATGTCCTCTTGCAAGTCATTTGGAGTTATAGAACTCTGGTTATGATAGAATTAAGTTACTACTTGTTGCATATGAAGCTTTAACTGTTATTTTAAGTATGTCTTTACTATTCTAAGTTCATGGTACTGTTCCTAGGTGTTAGGCCTTTAACTGAAGATGAGCATCTTTATCTTAGGTTATGCAAGTTAGGTAAGTTGCTCTTGTTATTTAAGTTAAGTTGGATACATGCTTAAAGTGATTTGAATAGAGCTAATTACTCGGTAAACGAGTGTCCAGTGATGTTTTCATAAACACCCATTGTGATTCATTCATCATGAGCATCATGTCATTCCTTATGCATCCATGATATTTATCTTGTGCATCGGCATGCAATAGGTGTACCGGAAGGAGTAACCCTGCTGGAATTCGAGGAACTGAACGAGCAGCGTGCAAATACACACCGAGATTCGGGAGGAGTAGCCTTCAGAGAAGTGCCGACGAGGTCGCCGTTGAGTGCCCCGACCACCGCCCTTGCAACTTTGTGAAAGGCAAGCCCTTAGCATATTAAGCCTCCTATTTTCCGAACTGCGATTCTGATATTATTATTATATATATATTGTTGCATTAAGTTTAGGTGTTGAATGCAAACACTTGCTGCATTGGTTACCCATTCCTTGTCCAGATATTGTTACCCTGAATCCTATGTAGCTCAGGCTCGAGTAGTGCTTAGCCCGTCTTAAACGCGGTAGAAGTCGGGTGATTTCCATCACCGCGAGATATAGGATGATACATGTGACACGGTTGGCTATATATTTGCTATCGTGGAAAAGAATCGATCTTAATTTGAAATGAAGACCGACGGAGAGGCTTGCCGGTTTGCAGTGACTCCGTCTCAGGTCGCTTAAGGACTGATTCTTGGAGCCTTTCCTGCTCATGTTGAACGCATGCCTCTCTCTTAGTTGGCCGGCTCAAGACCGACCATGAAGCCGAGTAGCTCACCTCGGGCCGAGAGTCGATAAGTATAAAGTGCGCTTCGGAGGAGCCGTGGCGTGAGTCCAAGGCGGTGATTTAAAAGTCCCGATCGTCCCGGTGAAGGGTAATCCACGAGAGTCTTGGCGCCGATCGAACCCGTGAATTTGGTTCTGAGATGTTCCAAAGGTGACCCACGGCTACCCTTGCAAAGTATGCCAGGGTGAGAGTTAGGAATACCCCCTTAGCTGAGTTGTAAGTCGATTCGAATCGCCGTCTCTCCCGGTTAGTGAGAACTTGACGGGCTTATCTCCAATGTAGATACACTTAATGACTTAATGGTTCGGAAATGATGATATGATGATGACAACCTTATTATACCTGCTATGGTTAATATTGTTTGCTCCTAATAAGTGAGTGCTCTAGTACAAAAGCTAATCTAGTGGACAGTAAGTAATGATAAGCTTGATAATAAGTTTAAATTGGTTACTATACTCATAAGCTCTTTTATGCAACTGAGTCAAGCTAGCCCACCCGAAAAGCCTTGCATGATCCTTGGTGTCTTTTATTTCGCTTTTGTCGGGGGTAAGTCTAGGTGAGTACCTTCTCGTACTCGTGGTTTATTTCCCACCGCTGCAGATGACCAGCTTCTTCTTTGGTTGTTTGCAAATCGCTTTTCTCCCTCTTTGGGATGAAGACTAGACCGTTGGGCGCGGTCTCTACTAGTTCTCGTACCTAATAATGCTTTTGTGGGACATGACTCGATCCGCAATGTATTTGAAACTATGGAGTTAAGTACTAAACTATGTTGCTTCCAAAGCATTCAAACTTGGTTTGTAATATTTTATTTGAACTCGATGGATGTAATCCGAATGCTACTTGTGAAATGTTGTAACGAATGATGTGTTGTGTTGAATCATTACGATCTTGGTTTGTATGTCGAGAGTTGGTTGAAATCCTTCGTGATTTCCGGACTCACGGGATTATGGGAGCTTAAGTACGAGAATTGGTCGCTTCGGTGATTGTTTTTGTACTTACGTTCTTATGATTTGGTCGGTTCACATTACGGTGGCATCGAGCAAGATTTGACACTAAACACGCTCATTTGTGTATTTAAAACAAAAGTATTTGTGAAAATCCTAAATTAAATACTAAGTATTGCCGGTGGTCATATCCCTATGCCCAAATAAGGACTCTTAGGTGGCTTATTAAAGTACTAACTTGGGGTTCCTGCTTGTTCTGTTTCAATCGTCATACGGCGTGCTATTATATGGATGCCATCCGCTTGGGTGGTAATGTTTGGATCAAATACCTCTACGCCCGGGTAAGTGGGAGTTAGAGAGCATGACCGTCCAATCGTCGGTCTAGGGGAGAGTAGTTGTGGTTGCTCGCATATTTACATGTTCAATCATGTATCTATGAGAGTACTTAAATGTGGGTATCTCTGACGGTAGTAGTCGTGATACTAGAGTATGTGCATCGTGGGATGTATGTATGAAAGTATTTAGTTATTGCACCTTTTATGCATTTTGGGAAATTACTAGGCTGAAATGAAATTTTCTGCAGGTACACCAACAACAACGTATCGTTGTAGATCGACTAGCTACCGTATATGAGAGAACGTATGTATGCCACCGTATATTTCGCTAGCCTTTAAATTTTTCTAGGATGGTGAGGACGTCTTTGATCGTGCATGCATCATGTTCAAGCATACATGGCATTTCTTGCATTACTCCCTCCTTTAAAATATGATTGTCCCGACTAATTAAATTTCGTATCCCTTAAATGATTCTCCCCTTACGTTGTAACTTTTTGCTACAGATGGCGCCAAGACGAAGCTCACTTCGCTCATGCAAGTCCGGCTGGAGGCAAAGCGCCTCGTCACCGTTTAGCTCCTCGTGAGCCCCGGCCCCGAGCCTCTTGAGGAGGAAAGGCCGAGGATAGAGCTAGCTCGGGTGACTGCTGAGAGGAATGCGGCTTAGCACCGCTTGGAGCAAGTAACACAGGAAAGGGACCAAGAGACCCTTGAGGTTCAAAGGTTGACAGTTGCTCACCGCAACTGTGAACGCATGTTGATTCACGTGATGAACCAACGGAATGAAGCCTAGCACGAAGAGAATGTGTTGAGAGCGCGACAGGTAGAGCTAGAGCAGCAAGTGGCAATTGCTGAGGAGTACAATGACAATCTCCATGAGGAGGTTCACCTGTTACACAATCAACTTCACCCTCTCCTGCCACCTGAGGATGAGGATGAGATGGGTTCTGGTGTCATCATGGCTGAAGGTGATGATGACATGGAGGTCAATGGACCTGAGGACATTCCACCTGATGAGGAGGAAGATGAGGAGTTAGAGCCTGCTAGTGATGAAGATGGAGGAGAGATCTTCGACACTGACTCCGAGGATGAGGCGTAGTTTAGCTTACTACTTAGCTAATGCGCAAGAGCTAGTCTTTTGTTAATCCTCATGCATGAACGAGTAGCTTTGGAATAAGTGATCGTTGGGATGTAATATCGAACCATAAATTATCTTTGGATGTAAGTTTGGAACCACTATGGCTTGGATGTAACCTATCGAATGTATTATGCTCCACGTATGTGAGCCTTTGATAAATTCCGTCTTTGCGGTCTATGGATCACGTTGTTGGTTAAGTTCATCGCATTTATGTGTCCATTGACGCGCTTGATGAGTTGTGTGGTTGTGATGAATGATTGTGCCTCTGTTGATAATATAAATGCATTCCTCCAATGGACTCGGTTTGGGCATAATTATACGATTCATCTACAAAAATTTCCACATCGTCGATTGCTCATTGGCTATACATTTTGCGGATGGCTCATAACCTTCGTCATGGTCGTGGCATGGGAAATGAGGAACAACCACCTCATACACCGCCCACACCGGTAATTAGCTAATGCAGAGCATGGGCCAGGGAAAGTCAACAGATGTTAGGCTGAGAGGCTATGCGTCGATGGCTAACCGTGAGGATCGTCATGTCCGCTTAAGGACCCGAGCCAAACCAAAGACAAAGCAGACTTTAAGGACTTCATGGATACAAAGCCTCCTATCTTTCGTGGAGGCGGAAGAACCATTACAAGCTGATGAATGGTTGAGCACGATAGAGCAAAGGTTTGGATTGCTCCGTTTGATCAAGGTATGAAGGCCACATATGCAGGACACTAGCTCCAAGGCCTACTGCAGTATCTGGTGGACACATCACAAGACCACCTTCCCCGCAAACGTCGAGATAGTTTGGGGTCGGTTCAGCAGCTTTTCGGGACACTTTATCCCTCCCGGTCTCATGGCCATTAAGCATACCGAGTTTATGAAGCTCACCCAAGGCAACAAGAGTCTCAATGAATACCTCCAGGCATTCAACAACTTTGGCGAGGTATGCTCTGAGTTTGTCGACATCGACGCTAAGAGAATAGCTAGCTTCAAGAGGGGACTTTCCCTAAATTGATGAAGTCAATGGGCAACTCACAAGTGTGTCACCTTCAATGAGTTTATTAGTGACACTCGACTCAAGAGAACAATGATAAGATATATGCCGCTTCCAAGAACCGCAAAAAGAAACTTTGAGGCGGTGCTTCTCGATCTAAGGCACCAATAGTATCCAAGGCCCAATGCATCATTCCACCCAATGCTAATGTCCTGCACCGCCCACCTCGAAGAAGAATCAAGCTAAAACTGGTTTTCGCAAGGGTACACAATTTTCTTGCCAAAGAATACCTCTGGCAAGGTGGCAGCTCAATGTCCCACCAAATAACAGCCGTGTTGGAACCAGAACCAGCCCGGTCATTGGGCAAATAGGAGTCCCCATCCTCCCAAGAATGCTCAAGGAAACGTCCGTCAGGCGTGTTCATTACACTCATCAGGAGGAAATTCCTCGCCGGTGAAGTGGTCACCGCTGGTAAGTTTCTTGTTAATGATCACCCTAGCAGCTTGTGCTCTTTGATTCGGTGCTTCACAATCCTTTGTGAGTTCTACTTTTGCATCTAAGCATAAGATGAATGTGATTACAATTGTCAAGGGTGATTATTGTATTAGTGTCATTGGGAATAATATCATGACTAACCAAGTAGTAAAAGATGTAAAGCTTGAAATTGGGGATCGAGAGTTCCTTACGGATCTTGTAGTGCTACCGGGGGTAGGAATTGATATAATCCTAGGAATGAAGTGGATGAGTGGGAATGGAGTGTTGATCGATACGTCAACCCGTGTGGTAATGTTGAGGGATCCTGTGGATAAGAAGGGTTTTCTAGTGCGCTTACCTCGTGATATCTCTATTCACAATACAGTCAATGCTACCCTAGCCAAAGCCATTGAGGATCTACCAGTTGTCTGTGAGTTTCCAGATGTCTTCCCTGATGACTTGCCTGGATTACCTCTGGACCGCGATGTAGAATTCAAGATAGAACTCATTCTGGGTACGGCTCCTATATCTCAAGGCCCTATAGAATGCCGTCCAATGAGTTGGCTGAACTAAAGAGTCGATTGAATGAGCTATTGAAGAAAGGTTTGATTCGCCTAGTTCTTCTCCTTGGGGTTGTCCGCTATCTTTGTGAAGAAGAAGGACGAATCTTTGCGCATGTGCGTAGATTATCGCCCCCTAAATGTCATTACCATCAAGAACAAATACCCTCTTCCTCGCATCGATATTCTGCTTGATCAGCTCTCTAAAGCTAAGGTATTCTCCAAGATCGATTTGAGGTCCGTTACCATTAGATCAAAATTAAATCCCAAGATATACCTAAGACAGCTTTCTCTACCCGTTATGGTTTGTTCGAGTACCTTGTCATGTCCTTTGGGTTGACAAATGCTTCGCACACTTTATGTACCTGATGAATTCTGTATTCATGCCAAAATTGGACAAGTTTGTCGTCATGTTTATTGATGATATCCTAGTATATTCTCAGAATGAAGAAGAGCATGCTGAACATCTGAGAATTGTCTTAACTCGGTTGCGTGATAACCAGCTTTTATGCTAAGTTCAGCAAGTGTGAATTCGTTGAACAAGATACCTTTTCTAGGTCATGTGTTATCTGGTGATGGAATTTCGGTTGACCCTACGAAGGTGCAAGAAGTCCTTGAGTGGAAGGCACCTACTACGGTCACAGGTTCAAGTTTCTTGGGATTGGTGGCTATTATCGCCGCTTTATCCCGGATTTCTCAAAATCGCCAAGCCCATGACTCGACTACATCGCAAAAAGATGAGAAGTTTGTGTGGACTCCGAAGTGTGAAGAGGCTTTCCACACTTTATGGACCTTGCTAACCTCTCGCTCCTCAGATTAACACAACCCGACATCGAAAAGCCTTTTGATGTCTATTGTGATGCATGTGGCACCGGTTTGGGGTGTGTTCTATGCAGAAGGCCGAGTAATTGCTTATGCTTCGCGCCAGCTTCGAAAGCATGAAGTCAACTATCCTACCCATGACTTAGAGCTAGCCGCAGTTGTTCATGCCCTGAAGATTTGGAGACATTACTTGCTGGGTAATGTGTGCAACATCTATACTGACCATAAAAGCCTCAAGTACATCTTTACTCAACCCGAGTTGAACATGCGTCAACGGCGCTGGTTAGAATTGATCAAGGACTACAACCTTCAAGTGCACTACCATCCTGGTAAGGCAAATGTGGTTGCAGATGCCTTAAGCAGAAAGGCTCATTGCAATTCCTTAGTTAGTGAAGACTTTCATCTGTCACACCTCCTTCATCCTGTAGTACTTCACAATATCACTGTGGATTGCTCTCTTAGAAGTCGAATTATCGAACTCCAGAAGACTGATGTGGGTGTGTTTCATATCAAACGGAAAATGAAAGAGAAAGAGACCAAGCACTTTAGGATCGATGACAAAGGAATTCTCTGGTTTAATGATAGACTTGTGGTACCCAAAGACAATTATCGAATCCCGTGACAACCGGAGATTCTTCCAGGACTTGCTCAACTAGAATCGTTTCACTCTCGGGTTCTACATGAAATGATAACATATGCTTTAACATGATGATAATGTAAACATGATGCTTTCACGGTACATGAAATGTAAAAACACCCCGCAAATGATTTTCCTTCACGATACAGTTGCAAGCCAACAAAACCAACTTGTAATCCTACCGTCAAGAACCACACATGTAATTTGACCAAATGGATCTTGAAACCCTACTAGTCACAAAACATGATCAAAATAAGATCAAACACTAATCAAACACTTAGGGTTTGCTTTTATTTATTTTTGAATTAATTTGGAAATAAGCCCAAAAATGATCTTGTTCCAAATGACCTCAAAAATTTATGTAAGCTTCCTCATGACAAATTAGTGTACCAAAACAAATTTCATAATTTTTGGAATTATACAGTGGCCTACAAAAATCATGGAAATTGCATTTATTAATTAATGGACTGAATATTTGAACATTAAAAATTAATTCAAATTTCAAATTTCAAAATTTTAAGCCATACTAGAGCATGTACAGAGGATACACAAAATTTTTCAGAATTTTTGGAGCTATGATTATTTTCCTACAAATTTCCAAAGATTCAGCACTATTCAAAATCAGTAAATAACAAAAGGCACTATTCTCTCTCTTGCTCTCACTGACAGCCGGCCCCCACCTGTCATCCCCAACCTCGGGCATTGACTGTGGATGCGACGGCGCTGACCGGCGTAAACTCGCCGACGATGAGCCCAACAGCGACGGCCAAAGCACTAACATGTTCACAAGAGCTAGGCGCATCGATTAGTGGCACTTTGGAGGTTGATTACGGCATGGAATAAGGCTGACACCGGCCATGGCGGACGCGATGGCACAGTAGCGTTACGCCGGCGAAACAAGGCCAGTAACGGTGAAACAGAGAGTACAGGAAGCATCAGTGGCTCACCCCGATCATGTTGAAGCAACAAACAGGACCGGAGAAGCTCTGGTGACGCGTTTCGACGGTGACCGGGATCACAGCAGAGCGGACCTCGTCGATGATGGAGTTCCGGCGACTACAGTGGGCAAAACGAGCAGGCAAGAGTGGAATGAGCACTACAGCATCGCGATGAAACTAGAGAGCCAACAATCGAGGGCAACGGCTCACCGGATGAGGCTGGCCACGGTGAATCGACGTTTCCATTGAGGTCGCCGGCTGTGAGGAAGATGTACGTGGACAGCGAGCTCTCGGCAAAATCAGGCGGTAGCAACAGCTCAGTTGGATGCGCGAGGAGTAGGCGGAACTAGAACATGGCTTTTACGGGGCTTGCTTGCGTTGAGGAGATGAGAGAAGCCCGCCGGAGTTGAGATGGCAGCGTCGGAAAAGCAGAGGGAAGGAAGAAAAGTGAACGGCGTCGTCTGGTCTTATAGCTCGGCCAGGAGCGCGCGGACTCGACATGCAGCGTGCTCCCCGCGCCAGTGCGAAGCCAAGGGTGGTCGCAGGCGCGCCTGGAAGGCCGGAGAAAAGACGTCGGCGGTGAGGCGGTGGCGCCCTGTAGTTATCTTGATTTTTGAAATAATTACAGATTTGCGACTAAGTTCATTTTACAAATTACTCCCAATTTTTCTAAAGAAGTTGAAAATCTTCAAAAATAAAAGTTGCTCAATTTTTCAAACTCTACAACTTTGCTTCTAGGAACATTTTCAAATTCTGCTTCCATTTTGAAATTTGAATTTGCGGTGCATTTGAGTATTTGAATCATTTCAAAATTACTCTAAATTTTATATGTAAACTTGAAAAACTTTGAATACCAAAGTTGACCCTTATAAAATAATCTTCAACTTTGCTTTTTGCCTCAACCCCAAATTCCTCACGGATTTTGAATTAGTCAAAAGGGGCAAAAAGGACTTTTATAATTTGAATTTGAATTCAAATTTGATTTGTCTTTCTTTTACTTTAACTTTGATTTTTGACCAGTAACATGGCCCATTAGGGTTATTTGCGTCAAATGACATATGACCTCACATGATCACATGAATTTTGACCCTTGTAGTCATGATCTTTATTCAGGGTTTTGAATCACATCACATGAAATAACAACATTATGAAATAAACCTTATTTAGTGAATGCATTCAAAATTTTCTACTCTATGAATGCTTTGCAATGCATATGATGACATGTCAAATTTTGGTGCTAGGTCAAAACACCAGAGGTGTTACAAAGTGAAATCTATTAGGGAGTGTATCTTGAGGGAAGCTCATGACTTAGCTTATTCTATACACCCGGGAAGTACTAAGATGTATCTTGATCTTAGAGAGAGATATTGGTGGTATGAACTAAAGAGAGATGTAGCTGAATATGTGGCCATATGCGATACATGCCAAAGAGTAAAGGCAGAGCATTAGAGGCCAGCAGATTTACTTCAACCTATGAAAATACCCGAGTGGAAATGGGAGGAAGTTGGAATGGACTTTATAGTGGGCTTACCCCGTACACAAAAGGGATATGACTTAATCTAGGTAATCATAGATCGGTTGACCAAAGTGGCACATTTTATTCCTGTCAAGACTACTTATTCAAATGCAAAGTTAGCAGAGCTATACATGGAAAAGATTGTATGTTTGCATGGGGTACCGAAGAAGATTGTTTCTGATAGAGATACATAGTTCATATCTCATTTCTGGTAGAAGTCGCATGAGTCTATGGACACAAAGTTGAACTTTAGTTCAGCGTATCATCCATAGACAGATGGGCAGACTGAGAGAATGTATTAGATTTTAGAGGATATATTGAGAGCTTGTGCTCTACAGCATGGGACAAGCTGGGATAAGAGTTTGCCTTGTGCTAAATTCTCTTATAATAATAGTTACCAGAAAAGTCTCAAAATGGCACCATTTGAAGTGTTGTATGGAAGAAAGTGCAGGACACCACTATTTTGGAACTAAACAGGGGAAAGTCAAGTTTTCGGTCCAAAAGTTTTACAAGAGGTAGAAAAAACAGGTACAAACAGTGAGGCAGAATTTGAAGGTTGCACAGTCTCGTCAGAAGGGTTATGCTAACACTAGATGAAGGGATTTGGTGTTTGAGATTGGTGATTTTGTTTACCTCAAAGTTTCACCTATGAGTGTAGTTAAGAGGTTTCATACTATGGGAAAGTTGTCTCCTAGGTATGTGGGACCTTTCAAGATCATTGATAGAAGAGGAGAAGTTGCTTATCAACTAGAGTTACCTAAGCAGCTCTCAAGTGTTCATGATGTCTTCCACGTGTCACAGTTTAAGAAATGTTTAAGGGTACCTGAGGAACAATTACCTTTGGATGAGCTTGATATCCAGAAGGACCTTTCTTATAAAGAACTCCTAGTGAGAATTTTGGAAACAGTTGAGAGGGTTACAAGGAGTAAGGTTATAAGAATGTGTAAAGTTCAGTGGAACAGACATTCTGACGATGAGGCAACTTGGGAAAGAGCGGATGATCTAAGATCTGAGTATCCCTATCTTTTTCAACCATCCAAATCTCGAGGACGAGATTCATCTTAAGGGGTAGGTTTGTAACACCCTAAAGAATTATTTAGAATTTAGTAATTAAATTTGAGCATTAAAATAATTTTTGTGCATTTTAACCTAGGTTAAATAGTAATTTTTGGCTAATTAAAATTAACTATAAGATTTAGAAACATGTTTGTTGCATTCATGCTGAAGCATAGTATTTTTGGTTGAGTGTAGGGCTAGGTTGTTTGAGGTTGAATTCAAATTTCATTTGAATTTGATCAATCTTCAAAGCTCTAAAATTAGAAAAGGATTTCCTTTTAAAAAAACTTTCTTCTTTCTCCTTTCTAGCCTAGTACTAGAACTAGCCTAGGCCTGTTATTCTTTTTCTACACCTAGAATCTGGCCTTGAGCCCTTGCTGGCCATCCGGCCTATTTCCCCCTTCCCTCTCCTTTGTGCGTGCGTAGACCTAGCTCGGCTTTGCCTGGCCCATCCCATGGCCTGCTCGGTGGCCCGAGTGGTGCAGCCACGTCCGCTGCACGCTTTCCCTCTCTTCTCTTGCTGCGTGGCGAGCCCCCTATCAGCCATGTTGGCAGTGCCCGCTATCTCTCTCTTTCTCTCTCTGTTCGATAGGGCCCAGCTGCCAGATGTCCACGCCTTCTCCCTCGTCGTGCCGGAGATGCCGCGCCGGTCTTCATCGCCCCTTTCATTCCCCGTTTGATGGCACCCATCAAACCGACCATCAAGGAGGACTTCATGCTTGGACTTCAAGCCAACAGTGACGATGGGAGGCAATGCAGCGCCCGTTTCTGCTTCTACCACCCCCGTCCACGCTATAAAGCTCCTCTGCCAAGCGCCTTCCTTCCCCTTTGCTATTGTTGAGCTCACGCACACACCCCACCACTCAATTCGTCTGATTCAGAGCTCAATCATCGCCGAGGTCATCCCTGGGAGCTTCATCGTGCTTCGCCGTGGCTGTAGGTCCCTTTTCCCTTTCTGTTTGGTCTCAGATTTCATGAAACCATGTTGATCAGTGCCCTTTTCTCTCTCCAGTTCACCTCCGCTCGATGCCAGTCGCTTTGGATCCTTCTAGGACGCCACGAATGCCTTCACTATACCCACGGTATACCCCTCGTCCTTCCCGTCCTTTCGGTTTCGCACTTGGTGCACTGAGTTGCCATTGTGGCGAGCTCTAGTACCGCCGTCCATGGCACCGCCGTGGGGCCATCGCCTCGACATGCTCCCCGTGTTTGTTTTGCACCCCACTAAGTTCACGAGATCCCTGCATCGTTTCCTTGCTTTCGGTTTCGAACGAGGTGGTCGGGAACGCCATTCCGGCGTTCGTTGTGGTGTTTGGCTCACCGCCGGTCATGGTAGGCTCATCGACGCCACTATGCAGTTGGTGGGGAACCTTTCCCTTTGTTTCTTGCTGTCTGATCTGGGTTGAACGGTCGCGATTAGAACGTACCCCTTCGGGGTTATGAACAGTCCACCATGCACCATGGACGTGGCGCACCGTGCCCACATCAGCATGCCCACCACACCCCTAGTGCACCGGGCCAACCAGCGCATGCCACGTCGCGCCCCGTCAGCAGCGACGCGGTCAAACCGCGGTCAGCTGAGCGCACTTTGCACTTTAGCCCTTGTGTTTTCCCAAAATCAACCCGCAGTCCAACATCAGTTCAAAAGCATTTACTTTTAGTCCTGTATTTATCTATTTTAGAACCTGTGTTTTTAAATAATAGTACACGCCGTCCAGAACACGTTAAAATTCAGATTTTATTGTTTTAAATTCAAAATTGAGTTTGGTTTATTTATAGAAATGCCATTGAAACTTGTATTATACATAACTTTTGCTTTTTAAAGCCTATTAGAGTGATTCTTTCGCTCATGTGTTCATAGCAGTACGTAGATTAGTTTTATAAGCTTTTTAATCTCTATTTTTACTGTTTGGTGCACTATTCTAATAGAAGTATATTTGTATGCATGTGATGACTGGAATGGATGCTTGATTTGTGAATTATTACACGTTTTGAGGGTGATTAGTTCAAGGTTACTGAGGATCAGTTGGGTGACCAGTAGTACCAAGAAGGAAACTTTGAGGAAGGCAAGTGTAGCAAAGGCCCCATGTACCTATGAAATATATAATTCATACATATGCATGTGTTTAATATTAAATCGCCCTTAAGGACTTTACCTAGATTATTTCTTGTACTACATATCCTTGTTACCTATGGTTTGGGATGTAGTTTGGATAGTTGCTGCAGCGCATAACCTAAAATAAATATTAAACATGATTAAAGGTATATGCAACCTGTTAAAATGGTACTTTTTAGCAACTTTTAGGGGGCTAGAGTACTGGGTTGAGTGCTTTATTGCCTCTCTATAAGGACTCAATCCTGAAGTGGCCACCCAGGAGGTTCCGTACAACCTTGAGTGTCAAATGGCTCTGACTTTAGCCTGGTATCTAGATTGTACTAGCTCGTCTATAGCTTTCCATAAGGGCAAGAGGGGGCCACTAGTTGGTATGTTTCCATTCCTTCTAGAATGTGTACTATGCCTCAACCATGAGTGCCACTCCTAAAGGAGGGCCGCATACGGCTAGATGGCTAAAACCTTAGCCGCTACAACTTGTTAGTTATGACTAGCGAAGGGTTATGTAGTGAAACCTTGCTACGCTTAGTTGGTAGAGGCGGTGTGGGCTTTGCCAACCCCGGCATTGGGAATCACGGCTCGGTGGGTAAAGTTGTACAATTTCTGCAGATATATTTAACCTGTTATAATAACCGGGCAAACAGATATGAGTGGCCTAGATCCTTCATGATTAGTGGTTACCATGGTTGGTTTGGGATTGACTCAATCTTGATTAATTATTAATACAACTTGGGTTGGTTTATTCACTAAAATAGTGATTTAGGTGTAATAAAACTTGACCAACTAAAATTGCTAACCACAGTCAAACCGTGTCTAGCATTTGAGCCTCATAGATCCCTTTGTTATACTTGCTAAGTGTCGGGGACCTAATACCAGGGTATCCAATGAGGTGGAACTAATAACCATCAAACGTTGACACTTTTGGTCAGACAAGAACACTACTGCGCTTCATGCCCGAACGACAGAAGATTGGTTCCACCTCGCCTCGACCACCGAGGGCTAGACTCCACCTCGCCCGATGGCTAAGGGCTGGCTCTCGCCTCGTTTGACGTCTGAGGGCGGGCTCCGCCTCGCCCGACCCCTGAGGGCTAGGCTCCGTCTCGCCCGATGGCTAAGGGCGGGCTCCGCCTCGCCCGACCCCCGAGGGCTTGGCTCCACCTCGCCCGATGGCTGAGGGTGCGTTCCACCTCGCCCGACATCCGGGGGCAGGCTCCGCCTCGCCCGACGGCTAAGGGCTAGACTTCACCTTGCCCGATGCCCGAGGGCGGCCTCGACCTCACCCGACGACTAAGGGCTAGCTCCGCCTCGCCCGACGACTGCACCCTGATCCTTCATAAAGACGAGCACAGGGTACGATAGGACATTCGAGTCAACCACAATATCAAGGGCCATGCTCTATGCGCCTGCAGGAAGCGGTACCATTAGGATATGATGGGACGGGCGCTTTAAGCCCTTTCCGACATAACAGTGCCTGAATAGTGTTGTTGGCATCGACTTTTGTCCCACAGTGTAGTATGCGCCGCCTTTAGCCCTCGGGCGTGGATACTAACACGGGCATACGACAACCACTACCATCCAAGGAAGAACTCACATCATCTATAGTAACAGCGTATAGTCATTTCCCATCTACCCCCCGCAGAGTCATGGCTCGGTGCCCTGACACCCCACACCGTCTGCCGGGGGAGGACAGGACGTAACCACTCATTGAAGCAAGGCCAGGGCATGGCCCTGTCAGGGTCAGCAGACACGCTATCCCTACCATGATCTGCCATGACAATGGAGCAGGCTCAAGGGAGAAGGAAAGCTTGGCACCTCTGAAGGGCGACTTCTACTGTAGGTTTTTTCCTCTTTCTTCCATCTATAAACCCCCTGCTCCCCCTTGGTCTATAAAAGGGAGGGCAGGATACCCCACGAAAAGAGAGAGATCAGTTCGACACACACAACACATCACACATACAGCCAACCAGCGACCAAGCTCTTGGCATCCTTTTGACCATTCCACCAGAGACTTGGGACCGTTCACTCTCTCGACCATTTGTACCCCCTACTATGAACCTTTTTCGGCACAAATAATACGAGCAGCAGCAGACTGGATGTAGGGACATTCAGCCCGAACCAGTATAAATCTTGTGTCCTTTAGTGCACCATCCAGGCCTAACGCGCAACAATTATAAATTTACTAGCCGGTGTTTGCTCGAAACACCGACAGTTGGCACACCAGGTAGGGGCCTTTGCGCGTTCCAAATTAGGCCTCGGATGGCTAGCCACACAAACAGCTAGGTCCTGGGCACACACATGTGTTTTGGTGACCTGGACTTCATCGTCACGGTAGGAGGAGAGTTGGCGCTGGCCCACGCCGCCATCCAGTCTCTCCCCTCCATTAGCTTCGACTATGGGAGGCTTGACAGCCAGCCCGACATCACCCTTGGACCCTAGCCATCTAGGGAGGACCTATGCCGCCTCACCCTCTCTTTGGAACACTCCGCATGGAGCACTCCGACGGTGTTTTCGTTCGGTCTCCGCAAAGCCGCGGCGACCGTTATCCACCTTGTGGCACAACGCATGATCCCGTCCCCCGCGAACAATGAGTTCGTGGGGATGATCAAAAGCATTACATAATCCCTCCACGGCCTCCTCATGGAAGGTCCGGGGTCGGACTCTGGCTCTAACTCTGGCAGGGGGAGCCATCATCCCTCTAGGGAATGTTTCATGGCGGTAACCTCCGAGGGACACATCGAAAGCATCTCCGCGAAGGAGACTACCCCGGTAGGCAACCTCGATGGTGCAACCAAAAGGGGGACAGTGGCCCCACCTCATGTAGGGGTGGAGCAGCTTAGAGCCCAAAAGCGAGAAATAGACAAAGCTGGACATCAGCTTGTTCGGGAGTACGTGGAGGTCGATGAGGCGATCAAACGCCATGGAGATGGTGGGCACGCACGCGCCGTGGCCCATGACGCAAACCGAAGGATCATCGTCGATGGTGAAACCCTTCCTCACTTCGTTCGGGAAAGCCAAAACATCGCTGCTGCAACGACCTTGCTTCATGGCCTTCTCGAGAGGTCGCAACGCCCGAGGATCGTCGGGTCCACCGTGAAATTCGCACGTTGCTTGAGCCTACGGCGGCAGCACAATAGGTGGAGAGCTCGTTGTCTCAGTGACACATGCTCGACACTAGCCAACGGACTCCCTCGGTGTGTCCCGCCAGGGATGCATCAGTCCACCATGCACCGCAAGGCAGCGCACTGTGGCCCAGATACATCAGCGTCTCAACCGTAACCGCGATGCGCGCAGCACCCTCGATGCCCGCAGATGTACCTATAGCGACCCAAGAGAAGGAGCCCCCTGTGGCTATCACCCTCGTCGTATCGGATGCTATGACAGCGGTGAGGACCAGAGCTCAAGCCCCGGCCTGCCAGGCCCTCAGGCCTTCAGCCGGCACATCCTCAAACACTGCATTCCCACCAAGGTATCGACACCTACTAATATCCCTAAGTACTCTAGGGAGATAAACCCCGGGCTTTGGCTTGAAGACTATCAGCTTGCCTGTCAAGCCGGTGGTGCAGATAATGACGACTTCATTATCCGCAACCTCCCACTATTCTTGGCTGATTCGGCGCGAGCATGGTTGGAGCACCTGCCGTCCAGCGCAATCCAGAGTTGGGCGGATTTGAAGGAGATCTTTGTGGGAAAGTTCCAGGGCACATACAAGCGCCCTAGGAACCCATGGGACCTCAAGAATTGCCGTCAGTAGGCCGGTGAGAACCTCTGCAGGTACATCCGGTGCTTCTCCCGACAGTGCAACGAGCGCCCTAACATCACCGACGCTGACGTGATAGGAGCCTTCTTGTCTGGGATGACCTGCGAGTCCTTGGTTCATAAGCTGGGACGCAAGGGCCCGCGGACCACCAAGGAACTCCCGGACATCGCCACCAGCCATGCCTCGGGAGAGGAGGTGGTCGAGCGATCTTCGATCGCCTTGAGGGCAAGGCAAGGTGGGACAAGGGTGCCGCCAAGGCACCTCCAATCGTTTTGCCAAAAGGTTGAATAACAAGCAATGGCATGAGGACTCACTCATGGCCATTGCTGACCACAAGGGTGGTCAGAAGCCCATGGAGGGCACTCTAAACCACTTCAAAAAAATGCTCAAAGGGCCATGCCCGAACCATGCCTTTCTCGTAAAGCATCCGCTCAAGGACTGCAGCCTCATGCGGAAATTCTTGTCCAAAAGCTCCAACAAAGGGGAGTAGGGGAAGAAACCTACCCCCACTGTGGACGATGCCGAGGAGAAGGACGACGGCTTTCCAATGCCGGACGGCTGCCTTATGATCTTCGGAGGCTCAGCGGCCTACGACTCCAAACGCCGTCAGAAGGTCGCACGACGCGAAGTCTACACGGCCCAACCGGCCACACCTCCCTTCCTCCGGTGGTTGGAATCCACCATAACCTTTGATCAGTTCGACCATCTGGATACCGTCCCGCACCTAGGGAGATATCCACTTGTGGTTGACCCAATCATCGGCCCAAAGCGACTCACCAAAGTACTGATGGACGGAGGCAGCAGCCTCAACATCATGTACACCAAGATGTTCGACGTGATGGGTGTCGACTAGACGTACCTTCACCCAACCTAAGCACCTTTCCAAGGCATCATGCCCGGGAAGCAGGCCATGCCACTCGGGCAGATCGACTTGCCTGTTACCTTTGGGGACCAGTTCAATTATAGGACTGAGACCCTCACCTTCGAGGTGGTTGGGTTCCCCAGAACCTTCCACGCAATCCTAGGACGACCATGCTACACGAAGTTCATGGCCATCCCCAACTACACATACCTCAAGCTAAAGATGCCGGGCCCCCACAGGGTCATCGCCGTCGGCACCTCCTTCCAACGGGCCTATGAGTTCCAGGTCGAGTGCTGCGGCCACGCCACAGCAATTGGCGCCTCCAGGGAACTCGCCGCCCTCAAGGAGGAGGTCGCCAAAGAAGTGCCCGACGCAAAGAAATCGACCAGGTCGTTCGAATCGGAAGAGGGCTCCAAGGGGGTCCTCATAGATCCTAGCAGCTCTAAGGGTAAAACGGTATGCATTGGTACCACACTTTCCCCCGAATAGGAAAGCACGCTCGTTGACTTCCTCCACAGCAACAAAGACATCTTTGCGTGGAAGCCCTCGGATATGCCAGGCATTCCGATGGAGGTCGCCGAGCATACCTTGAAAATCCATCCAGGCTCCAAGCCGGTGAAGCAACGCCTACATCGCTTCAACGAGGAAAAGCGCAAGGCCATCGGTGAAGAGATAGCAAAACTGTCGGCCGCTGGATTCATCAGGGAAGTACACCACCCAGAGTGGTTAGCCAATCCTGTTCTTGTACGAAAGAAGAGCGGGAAATGGAGGATGTGTGTTGACTATACGGTCCTCAACAAGGTGTGCCCAAAGGATCCGTTTCCTTTTCCACGCATATACCAAATAGTCGACTCTACCTTAGGGTGTGAAACCCTTTGCTTCCTTGATGCATACTCTGGCTACCATCAAATCACGATGAAAGAGTCCGACCAACTCACGACGTCTTTCATCGCCCCCTTTGGATTGTTCTGCTACGTTTTAGTGCCGTTCGGTCTGAAGAACGCTGGGGCAATGTACCAGCGATGTATGCTCAGATGCTTCAGGGACCTCATCGGGTGGACCGTTGAGGCCTACGTTGATGACATCGTAGTGAAGTCCAAACAGGCTGACCACCTCATTGCCAATCTTGAGCAAACCTTTGTGAAACTGCGGGCGAATGGCATCAAACTCAACCTCGAGAAATGTGTTTTCAGGGTCTCGAGGGGTATGCTGCTCAGCTTCATCGTCTCCGAGTGTGGCATCGAAGCCAACCCAGAGAAAATCTCAGCCATCGCAAGGATGGGCCCGATTCAGAACATAAAGGGGGTTCAGCGAATCACAGGGTGCCTCACCGCTCTCAGCCGATTCATCTCATGCCTCGACGAACGAGGACTCCCCCTTTATCGGCTCTTGAAGAAAGACGACCGCTTCGAGTGGACATCCGAGGCCCAGGAGGCGCTTGACATGGTCAAACTACTTCTGACAAGGCCCCCGATCCTAGTTCCTCCAAGCGACGGAGAATCCCTCCTGCTATACATAGCGGCCACCATGCAAGTGGTCAGCGCTGCTCTGGTAGTAGAGCGGGACGAAGAGGGGCATGCCCTCAAGGTGTAGAGCCCTATGTACTTCATCAGCGAGGTACTATCTGACTCCAAAACTCGCTACTCCCAAATCCAAAAGCTCCTTTACACCGTCCTCATCACCAAGAGGAAGCTGCGCCACACTTCGAGTCACATCCCGTGACGGTTGTGATGTCGTTCCCCCTTGGTGAGGTCATCCAGAGCCAGGACGCTAGGGAAGAACTACAAAGTGGGCACTCGAGCTGATGGATCAAGGCATCACATATGCCTCCCGAACGGTGATCAAATCCTAGGTATTGGCTGACTTCATCACCGAATGGACCGAAGTCTAGACACCACCGGTGGTCGTCGATCAAGGGTACTGGATGATGTACTTCGACGGATCGCTGATGAAAAATGGGGCCAGTGCGGGGCTGGTCTTCGTATCACCCCTTGAGGTCCACATGAGGTACATGGTTCGGCTCCCTTTCCCTCATCAAATAATGTGGCCGAATACGAAGCACTCATCAATGGCCTACTCATCGCCATCGAGTTTGGCATCCGACGCCTCGACATTCGGGGTGACTCTCAGCTGGTCGTTAACCAAGTCATGAAGGAGTCAAGCTGCCACGATGCTAAGATGGCTGTGTACTGCCAAGAAGTCCGATGGCTGGAGGACAAGTTCGACGGCCTTGAACTCAATCACATCCCATGGCACCTCAATGACACGGCCGACACACTTGCAAAAGCGGCATCCAGCCGAGAGCCAATGCCAACGGGCATCTTTGCCAGTGACCAACACAAACCATCGGTGCGCTACGAAGGGTCAGAGCGGGTCAACGAGGACCCGTTTGATCTGGCCCCGGGGGCTAACCAACCAATGGCCCCATCCGACCCTGAGGTCATGGAGCTTGAAGAGGATCCAGCAACAGAGCTCGACCCTCTGGATGACTGGAGAACACTCTACCTCGACTACCTCCTCCACAACACACTACCGACGGACAAGACAGAAGCTCGACGGCTCACACGTCACGCCAAGTCCTTCGTTCTTGTAGAGGGCAAACTCTACAGACGAAGCCACACCAGGATCCTGCAGCTCTGCATCCCCGTCGAATAGGGGAAGCTTCTGCTGGGCGATATCCATGGTGGGGACTGTGCCCACCACACCGCACCTAGAACCTTGGTAGGGAATGCATTCTGACAGGGCTTCTACTAGCCCACTGCAGTAGCCGACGTTGAGCGAATCGTACGCACCTGTGAAGGGTGCCAGCACTACGCTCGGCAAAGTCACCTCCTGGCCCAGGCACTCTAGGTGATCCCCATCACATGGCCCTTTGTGGTCTACGGGCTCGACCTAGTGGGGCCTCTCAAAAAGGCACCCGGGGGCTACACCCACTTGCTTGTCACCGTAGATAAGTTTATAAAATGGATCAAAGCTTGACCGATCTCCATGATCAAGTCCAAGCAAGTTGTGCTGTTCTTCCTCGACATCATCCATCGCTTTGGAGTACCGAACTCCATCATCACAGACAATGGCACGTAGTTCACCGGCAAGAAGTTCATTCGATTCTGCGATGAACAACACATCCGGGTCGATTGGGCCGCCGTCGCGCACCCCCGAACGAATGGGCAGGTTGAGCACTCAAACGGCATGCTCCTACAGGGCCTCAAGCCTAGGATCTTCAACCAGTTGAACAAATTCAACGCATGCTGGGTCACCCACCTCCTTGCGGTGCTCTAGAGCCTAAGGACAACTCCCAGCTGGGCCACCGACTACACGCCTTTCTTTATGGTCTATGGTTCCGAGGTCATCCTCTCGACGGACCTCGACTATGGAGCGCCAAGAATCAGAGCGTATGACAAACAGGGAGCCGAGGCATCCCACGAAGACACCATGGACCAACTAGATGAAGCCCGCGGCATCGCCCTCCTCCGTTCGGCCAAGTACCAGCAGGCGTTGTAACGGTACCATGGGCGACGGGTGCGGACCGAGCCTTCAACGTCGGGGACCTTGTTTTCTGCCTCGTATAGAGCAACAAGGACCGCCACAAGCTCTCCCCACCTCGGGAGGGGCTGTACGTCATCGCGGAAGTACTCCGGCCAGGCGCCTATAAGTTGAAAACCATCGACGGCGAGGTCTTCACCAACTCTTGGAACATTGAGCAGCTACGTCGTTTTTACCCTTAAATAAACGCATACTTTTCTTATCAGTTTTTGTCTTCAGAAATCCCCAATCTTTAGCGACCTCCGACCCCTGCAAACTACAAGGGGTCGGACCTCACTCGGGGGGATAATATAAGTACATTTATCTGACAAAACACTCTCTATGTTATCTATGCAAACATTCTCTAAGTCTTCCCTCTTTTCTCACGACAAGTCCTCAAGGCTAGGATTTCTGGAAATAAAATCTGAGCGTAACTGGTCGGACGATGGGAAGCCCATGCCCCAGCGGCTACGGCCTCCTTACTCACCGGCATAATCAGAATTGGCTCGCCCGCACTCCCTATTTTTTGCGACTTTAGCTATGAGAAGGGTCAAAAGGCACCAAAATCTCTTTTACAAAAAGAGGGAGAAAAACCGAAAGGCTGTTTGCCATTGCGAAAGTTGAAAACTTATTCATTTTTTTGCACAAAATTCATTGCTTACAAAGTGATTTCATCACAAAAAGGACTAATGTACTCATAAATACAAAAGACTGTTCACTCAGGGGCTCCCCCACAAACTTATTCAATTACAGTATTTGACCAGCTCTACTACGAGTACTGCTATGGTCGCCGCGCCACGCTCTCCATCGGTGATGTCCTACCGCTCCATAGGATCCTAGAAGGCATTGTCATCTGCAACATCTAGCACCACGTCAGCGACTGTGGTGCCCTCCCCGAGGCATCTAGGGACTACGCCATCGTGATCAGCCGTAACCCCGACAACGGCGCCTCCATCGGGGCATCTAGGGACTGTGCCATCGTCATCAGCCACAACCCCAACAACAACGCCTCTGCTAGGGCATCTAGGGACTACGCCATTGTCATTAGCTGCAACCCTGACAATGGCGCCTCTGCCGGGGCATCCAGGGACTATGCCATCGTCATCAGCCGCAACCCTGACAACGGCGTCTGGGCGGGGGGCGTCTCCCACCAAAGAAAGGCCACAACGAACAACGGCAAAGCCGACGATGCTCGGCACCCTCTAGTGCCCCTCCTCCTTCGACAACAGTGGCCCCTTCTCAGCAAAGGTGGCCTACACCATATCATCTACGTTGGATGACCTCCAGCTCAACATCACGCTCTGGATTCAAGAGCGGATCTATGAGTTTTTCTCTCCCCAGCATTACCCTCTCTCACTTAGGAACCACTGCGACACATGAACGCAATTGATGGAAAGGAAGGAGAAGAGGTAGCGGCTCAGAGGCAGGCGAAGGAGTGGGACGAGAACTCCCCCCCTCCCTATTTAAGGAAGAGGTGCAGCAGCTGAGGAAAGGCGAAAGGTTGGGACAAAAACTCTCTGCCTTCCCCTATTCAATACAGATGGGAAATCAATGCTAACGGGAATCCGAGGGGACGTGCCTGGACTGATGGGACGTGCCTTGGTCGATGAGACATCGCCTGGTCAAACAGAACGTCGCCCGAGCATGGCCCACCACCACCACGCGCTAGGCACGAGGATCGGGGTGCATCGGCATGTAGGTGACTCTCCGCTTCCCTGGGCAGGACCATAAAACGACAGAACCCCCACCCAGGGGGGCCCAACGGGCCTCTTGGGTCGATTGGACAGCCAAGGTAAAACAATGAACGAACCACCGCTGAAAGATAAGCACCTCTGTTACTTACTTCGCGTGTTAATTTAATTACCGAGCGTCCAAACCCGGCAACAGCAGGGGCACGGACTTTGCTCGGGGGCTGCCGAGGGTGTCTACTTGTTTAGACATCCTCATCGCCTGACCCCTCCTTATGTTTAAAATCCAGGGACGTGGGGTGCGGGTGTCGAACCCTAAGTAGAACTGGAGGAACCGCTAGACCCTACGCCCCGGCGGTAATGGGGATTTTGTTCACCAGCATAATCAAATTCATAGTTCCCCGTACCCCGAGCTCCTGCATCCCCCTTCTCGAGAGGGGTTTGGAGGGGTCTGCCTATAGAATCTCCTTGAATTAGAAGCTATCAGGTTGCTTAAAGTCAATCGAACGGCTCGAACTGCCATCAAGAGACGGAGACGAAAAATCATGATGCTCGTGCAGGTCACGCCGGCCCCATCGCAAACATCGGACTTGAAACCCGCACGGACATGTCTAGTAAGAGCTTCTCGTCACTCATACCACCGAGGTAACGTTACCGACCCCCGCTTTCGTTTCAATTAAATCACACATTAATTCCATCATCCAAACATTGCATATGCGATCTTCGCATCTCAACACTTCGTGTTGCGCCACAAAGCGGCGCCCGCCTCATTTGATATGAGCGGCGACTAACCGAGGTTCGAAGGCCGGCCCGCAAAGGGCTCGAGGCCACCTTGTGTCAAACAGAGCCTGGGGAGAAAAACCATGATGAGCCCCAACGGCCTTACCCGACCCCGCTCAGAAGCGGACAAAGACATCTCGACCTTTCTCATTCGATTCTAACCCTGAGCCAAACCCACAGAATCTCCATGGAGGAGAGGCCAATAGGCCACCTGAGCCTACCGAATGACTCAGGCATCTACCGGGAAGCGGGTTAAGAAGTAGTGGGATGCCACATGAGGGCTCTGCCGACCCCGTCAGCGAATGATGGACCCGGATTCCACACAAACATACCCATTAGTGAGCTCATTGAGCACGACACTCGAGCTGTTGAGGCAAGTGTCATCAACTCAGCCCCGTCCAGTTGTGGAAACCGAGGACGGGGTGACGCGTGAAACATGGTTGATCCCTAACAGACCCTAAGGGGCTCAATAGCTCGAGCCGCTCGATCCGAGATTGAGAGACCAAGGTTCGAAGGCTGACCCGCGAAGGGTCTAAGGCGGCCTCGCGTCCAACAAGAGCTAGGGAGAAAACACAGATGAGCCTCAGCGGCCTTTTGCCCAACCCGCATTGAGGCAGGAAGGGTCATCTCAACCTTCTAAGTTTGATCCAGCCCCTTGCCAAGCCCATAGAGTCCCCATTAAGGGGGAATCTATTGGAAGGCAGGTCAAGGAGCAACGGAACACCGCCCAAGAGCTTTTCCGATTCTATCACAAAGTAGTGGGATCAGATTCTTTTCGAACATTCTCATTAGCTAGCTCATTAGGCACATCATTCGAGCCATTGAGGCAAGTGACATCGCCTCAATCCCTCCAGTTGCGAAAAACCGCGAAATAGGGCGACAGTCACAAAACAAGCCGGCCCTTGACCGAATCCCCACCATGCGCGGGGGCTCGGGGAAGTCCGGGCCAGTGACAAGACCAAACGCGCGGTCACGGAACCATCGCCAAAATCCAAAGTAAGGGATACATGCGAATTCAAGAGCAAGTTCACTACCCTCGTTTCGATCTCCAGTAACATCCGGCCCCAGCAGTCGCAAGGGGTTGGATCTCACTCGGGGGGCTGATAAAGGTATGAATACCTCCTTTTTTCAAAATAGTCGATGTGTAAGACCTCTTCCTCGCGTTAAAATTGGTGGCAAGGATTGTGGGAACAGACGAACGAGCGTGCCCGGTAAGATTGCAAAAAGCCCATGCCCCGACGGCCATGGTAACTTTGCTCACCAGCACGATTGAAATTTCCCCCCAAACACCTCGGGCCCTACAGTCTTAATGAATGGAAATATCGGATTGCATAAACCTTTTTTCAAATACAAAAGGGAAAAAGTAAGCTCAAACGAACCAAACAAAATTGCAAAACGAAATCATGAATCTGTTTTCGGACACGAAAGTACCGACACTTGTCCACATATTACAGATAAATGTTTATCAAACTTATTTAACTAACTACTTCCTCGAAGGGAGAACCATGTCTTTCAGCCTGTTCACCAGGTTCCGCGCAATGGGAGTCACCGCCTTCTCAATCTCATGTAGCTCGGAGTCTTCATAGCTAGGCGCGAAGACAAAGCTCATTACCTCCAAGTTGATCGCCCGATCATAATGAGAGCGGGCAACAGTGAAGGCTTGGGTGATCCTGGCATGAAAGGCGTCCTCCTCAAGCTGGCCCACCTGCGCCATGATACCTACGGCATGAGCCGTAAGTGAGCTGGTTTCCTCCGGCTGCGCCACCCCTAGGTCATCGAAGACCACCCCGATGGCGGCACGTAGAAGATCATGCTCGTCACTCTTGGCCTGAAGAATCCCCCACACTTCGGCGAGCTCCTTGCCTAGGGCGGCAGAGATGCTCTTGGCCTCCAACCTTTGGGTCACCGCGACTCCAAGATCCGCCTAGAGAGAGTTGACCACCTGATACGCCTCGTTGTGCTCTCGAACGGGCCGATCATGCTTCGAGCGGACCGTGCCATGCTCCGAGCGGAGCCTTTCTACAGTCTAGAGCAGCTCGTCTCGCTCCTTGTGTAGCTAGGCAATCACCTCGGCATCCTGATCTGCCCTCCATTGTAGCACCATGGACCTGTCCTTTGCTTTCAGCTTGAGATCCTGCTCCATCTGTAGCTCCGCTAGGAGCTCGACGGCTCGCTGGCTGGCAATGGCGTCCTTCTGGAGTAGCTCATCCCACTCCTTTCGGACCCTGGCGGCCGCCTCCTCGTCCTGCTTCACCCTTGCCGACAGTTCCTCGAACATCCCATGGATCTCCTCCATGTCCCGACGCGCCTTGGCTTCCCACAGCTGGGCGGCAGCAAGCTGCGCGCCTAGATCTCCTCATAGCCGGGCCTCCTCCATGAGGTGGTCCCTTTCCACCTTTTGCTCATGGAGGAACCAGGATTGGTCCTGACTACGAGCAATGATGGACTGAAAAGAAGACCGGTATCAAAAATACAAAAATACAAAAATACGTGAAGAAAGAAGAAAGCAAGGGAGAAGATCAAGCGAATACCCGGCTAGTGGGAACGATGACATCACGCAGGACACCCCTGGCCTGGCTCAAGGCATCCATCATAGCCGAGAGCCCAATGTCAAGATTCTCCCGCTCCATGCTCTCGGCAGCATCGTCGAGCGAGAAGAGAACCGACATTGGGTCTTGAGGAGCCATCCACTGGAGCGGTGGCTCACCCCACGCAGGTGAGTGGCTGCCCCCCGACATTAGGGCTGAGGTCGACCCCTCGCTGGTCCTTTCCACCACTGCCATGGTGCCCAAGGACCCTTCGACCGTGTCCCCCCCCCCCGTCCGGCCCACCTCGGGCTCCGTCACCTGGGCCATCAGAGGCGTGGATTGCACCGCCCCCTCGGACACCACCGTGGCCGTGTCCGGCTGCTCCTGACTTGGCGTGGTCGTGACCACCTCCGCTTGCGACGCCGGGGCCTCGACTTGCAGCACCATGCCAACCGCAGAGGGTGCCACAAGCGCGGGTGGTGGCCTCGTCTGCTCCAATGTAGGCAGCGGTGTTGCCTCCACCATCGTCTGCTCACAACCCCCGAGGGCGCTTCTTCAGCCCGGTGCCTGCTTGACCCGCCGATGGTGCGGGTGTCACCACAGGTCGCACCGGACCAGCCAACGAGGCTGCAACGTCAGTTCTGCTCCTGCCTGAAACAGGGGCGACATTGGGGGATGGCGTCCCTCTCGCCTGAAGAGCAACGCTCTTCTTGGGCGCTAGCACCAAAGAATGGCCCCATCGCAAGAATCTACAAGAGGTAAAAGGCATAAGGTCAAAACAGAAAAACAAAAAAAGGAGAGAAAACAGGGGAATCGGTGACCTACTCTGGCTCTTTTGGGTGGCGGGAATGTTTTGGGGACAAACCCCTAGATCCCTGCTCCAACTCGTCTGGACAGGACCGTTTCGAGCCTGCTTCCTGCTCCTGGGCAGTGGGGGCTCGTCTCCCTTATCTCCGAGGGCACGGTGGCGGAGCCACCCCTCTCTGTCAGCACCTCAAGGGCGATGGCAGATCCGCCTCCCCCCATCCACTAATCCTCCGTCGGCACCCTAGGTGAGGCGGCGGATCCTCTGGCTCCCACCGGACCCAAGGACGCGCCTGGCTCCGTGGGCCTTATGGACTCACTTCCCCCCATGTGGAACGGGAAGGGTCCCTACATAGACAATTGGGTGCCTGTCAGCGAATCCTTGCCCTCCAGGACATCCCAATCCACATTAGCTACTACCTCATCAAACGCGTCGTCGTCGTCGTCGTCACCATCACTACCTGTCTCCTCTCCTCGATCTCGTGCTTGCTGCTTCTGTAGCATCTCCTTCTTGAGCTCCCTTGTCCTCTTATCCCACTCAACAGCGGTGCAATTCGCTGCCGCTAGGATGCAATCCTTCGGCAGCAGAGCCGGGCTATCCTCGAGGATGAGTCTCTTCAGCTGGTCCTGCTATCCCGAGGTCAGCATCAAGGGGTCAAAAATTCAAGTAAAGAGAAGGTGTGGGAAAGGGCAACTTATGAAATCGATGAACCCTGGTTCTAGCTGCATTGGAGAATGTCCCAGCACCGGATATATGAAGTCAAGGACAACGCTGGCGGTGTCCTTCGAAGGCTCCATTGCCTCCTTGATTCGCTGCGCCACTTCGGTGGGGGGGAGTGCTTCATCAGTGAGCGTTGTCCCTTCAGGTGATGCCCCGGGCGCCATTAGGTACAGGGGGAGCGCGTGGCTCATTAGTGGCGCCACCCTCCATGCGCGGTAGGCGCCAATGATCCCTGATCCCTTCACACCCCTATCCTTCAGAATTTGGAGGGCAGCGAGATGGTTCTTGATCCTCTTCTTATCTTTGTCTGGGACACCCCACTTCCATGACCCCGGGACCTCTTGGATGAGGCGCCCGGAGTACACCAGCAAGGGCACGTCCATGTCATCATTGACGTAAAACCACTACGAATGCCACCCCTTGTTGGAGGTCGACAGACGCATCAACGGGTAGTCATTCGCCCGGTTGTTGCACAGATGAATGCTGGCACATCCCATCGGCATGCTCAGCTCCTACTTCCCAACCCGCTTCTTCGACAGGTTGATGGCAAAGAAATGCCACCACAGATCGAAGTGGGGACTAATCCCTAGGAACCCCTCACATAGGGCGATGAACGCCATAATGTTCTAGATCCCATTGGGATTAAGGTGCTGCAGCTCCACCTGGTAGTACTCCAATAGCCCCCGAAGGAACTTATGAGCGGGCACGGCGAATCCCCGCTCGTGGAAAGAGAGCAAAGGACATGACATACCCTTTAGACAGTGACAGCTCATCCTCATCACTAGGCAGCCGCCACTCCTCGACGGCGGACAATGGGTGAAGGAGGCCATGGCAGACGAGGTCCTCCAGGCGCTGAGGGGTGATGCTGGATCTGCACCACGGCTCCATTGAAACAATGGGAAGGGGGTGGATGCGAGCTCGACAGCGGCTGCGATGCGAAAGCGAGCCTGACGGCGGTAGGAGTATAGGTGCGGGAGGCTCTGGCGATTGGCAGCGGAGGTGGTAGATACGAAGGCGAGGAGACGAAGTACGAAACCCTAGGGGCGAACCCCGTGGTTTTATAGGGGCAATAGATGCGAGAAGGGCAACCGTCTGCCTCGATCTCTGAGCCCGCCATGACACACCACCACATCACGTCACCGGATACGCGCCCGTGATCCCTATCCTTTCCCACCAAAATCGCGTCGGATAGTTTGCCTTCCCCAAGCAGACCAGGACTCCTTTCCCACTGAGGGAATATGGGTCAGAAGGCCTTTTCTCTGGCGTACCTAGGCATAGAAGTCCAAGGGCCGGCCCAATAGTCTTGACGGCCGTTGCAACAAGGGATGGGCCCACAAGCGACCAAGACTCAGGAACACGAGCATTAGTGGGGCCTCGACCCGCAGTCGAGCCCCAGCCAGGCTGACCCTGGATGAAATCCCCGTGAACGGGATACCAGGGTTTCCCTTAAAACTATTTAGTTGACAAAGACCGAATCTCACTGCCTTACCTGTAACACCCCAGGTGTTTGGCTTCCACAATTGCACTTGCATTTCATAAACATGAGCATCATTCATCCATTTATGAGTTCATATTACATGAAACATGCTCTTGAAACATTGTAACATATGGTCATGTATCATGTATGTTTGTTTATGAAATGAATAGGGTGCAACACTCAAGTGCAACATATACAACACACTTTAGTGAAACATGGTTAGTTAGTACTATGCAACAAGATCATGAAACATGTGAAACATGACTATGAAACAATTGTAACATTTCATGTGTTTTTCATTGTTTCAGTACATACCTTGCTTTATTCTTGTGTGACCAAGGTATGGTGTGGCTAAATATCATTCTAAGAACCTTAGTCATACTTAGAATGTCATTAGGAACAATGTTCATGTTGATCATTTTGCCTAATTAGGTTTCCAAGTCATGGTTGACCAATTTGGACCCCTAGAGCTCCTGTGATTGACTGTTTAAAAAGTGTAGCTTAGCATGTTTGCATGTCTGAGCAACCTAAAGAAAAGTTGTAGAGAATTATATGTGGAACAAAAGTTCTTTTATGGCCATCTCATGAAAATGTGCACAACATGTTCAAAAATAGCCCACAAGTCAGGGTTGAAAGCTGTTTCAACAATTGAAATTTTTTCTAAGTGCTAACTCTGAAAAACAGTTTCATGAACTCGACTTTGGCATGATTTTACTCTCCATCCTTCGCAAATTAGACTTTGGTCTCTAAATAAGTTTTGTAGCTGGCACATAGGTCTTCAACTTTTGTTTAGGGAGTTTGCGCTAATGATCAAAGGATTCGGAAATCCATCGTCTCCAAATGGCGTTGTCAGTCGGCTTCATCAGGCCTGATGGCCGTTCTGACCGACCGGTCATGGCCGACCGTGGCCAGGAGGTTGCCGCCACGTGGCCACCACGCGCCTTGCTCATTCTGACCACGCCACGCGCTGGCCGGCTTGAAGTGGACGACGCCTGCTGCCTCTCCACTCACCTGCACGCGCTCTACCTTCCCCATTCACAGCCGAAGCACTGCAGCGCACCGCCGACGCCATCGCCACCACGGCCACGCCGAGCTCGTGCCTCGTCGTCGTCGCGTCTCCACTCTATTCGAACCACCCAAAGCTCCATCATAGCCTCTGTTTGCTCGTCCACCTCGCCGTTGTGCCTGTGAGTCAAGGGTGAGGCCACATTTCTTCTTCCCCGCGTCGGAGCGCCATTGCCGCCGTGGTTCCGACGAGCTCTCACGCGCTCGCCGTCGTGTCTCACCTCGCTCTATCTCGCTCATAGCTCGGCTTTGAGCTCCTCTATCTCGTCGTCATATCCACGTAGCCACTCGACTTTTGGTATGGCCGCTTGGTCGTTCTGCCGCCGTCCGAGGCTCGCTGGAGTTGCACCTCCCGTGGCCACGCTTGAGCACTTCACCTCAGCCTTTAGCGGTAGCATAGATAGGTCCGTCGTGATCCCTGGAAGCTTACGCGCGCCTTGTCCGGTCACCAAATGCCGGGGTTCGCCGGAGCTCCGCCACGCGTCATGGCTGAGCTGCCGTGCGCCATGGCCGGCGTGCTTAGGGGCTGCTAGGGTCTAGGCTTAGGGTATCAATCGACGCGGGGTAGCTTGGGGCACATGCCAGTGCCTTCGGTTTCGCCGGAGTCCTCGTCGTCGGCGAGCTCCACCGGTCCCCGTCGAGCGAACCGCCGTGCTCTGTTTTTCGTATCGCTGACGTGTGGGCCAGCTGACATGTGGACCCCGCCTGTCAGTCACTGAGAATTGAAAGCCAGTTCAATTATTTCCAGTTTTTGTGCTGTTTTGTAAATTTCGTAACTCCAAATTGCTAGATCCAAATTGGGTGGTTCCAATTTTGTTAGACTCACAGTTAGGTCTAGTATTTAAGAAAAATATGTCTTGAGCACATTATGTAGAAATTTTGGATGAATTAAATAGGAACTTGAAAAGTGCTTTTGAATGCATGCAAATTTGTTTAAATCATATCTTGAGTTTTTGTGATCCAAAAATTATGAAATTTTGTGGGTAAGCTAGTCTTGTATAGTAGAAGCTCTGGTTAAAATTTGAGAGTCATTGCACGTGTAGTTTTTGAGTTATAGATTTTCCTTTTATCACTGGTAGATACTTGGGTGAATTTTTGTAAATTATCTATGAATCCAATGACCATGAAATTTGTTGGAGAGTGTCCTGGTACCTTAAGGATGCAAGGAAAAATATGAAATCTGTTGCTTGACACTTTTCACTAAGGTTTCCTAATTATGCCATTTTAAGCCATTCTGCCTTACCATTTTTGTGTAGGTTGTTATACTTACTCAAATGGTGTGAAATTTTTATGGTAGTCTACTTAGAGCATGTAGTGTCTACTGTAATTTTTGTAGAATGAATGGGGCAGTTTTCATATATGTTTACTATTTCCCCTAATTAATTAAATAAATTAAGAAAGGTATTAAAAGAAATGTTTTGGTGATGGACACCCTACTTTATGGTGTTCTTGTGATATGTGTGATATGTCAGTAAAGTTGGTTTTGTCCAATTAAGCGTTTATATCATAAGTTAACAATTATTTGTTTGCATCATGTCCCTCTGGACAGATCTGTGGACTTTGGAAAGTTCCCCATGATAATGTGGTTTTCTGTGCTTGTGATGAATACAAAATTTGTAGATAATTTATGTATCTAGCTCATGTCAAAATTTGAGGGCATTTGGCCCAGTAGTTGAGAAACTACAGCTGTTTAAAGTTAGGTTCCTGTTTTGCTTACTCTCTGCCTTGTGAGGACAGAGTTCTGTTGAATTATGAATTCGAGCTGGTAAAGGTTTGAATCATGCTTGGAGGTCTAAAAATGAATTGTAGACAATTTCATAAGCTTTCCAGATTGTCTTGTTTCATGTCATTTGGAATTATAAATCTCCAGTTATGGCTAGTTTACTGTACCGCTACATAGTCTTCATTTGCTGAAATACAAATGCTTGAGTGAATGTGTTGCAATGTAATCGTTGATTGTTTAGGGGTAGCCTAACTTGAGAATATGCTTAGGTGCAGGTGCTAGGTCATTAACTGAAGATGAGCAATTATACATTAGGTTGTATAAACTTGGTAAGTAAAGTGATTTGAATAGAGCTTAAGTTGGAATATGCAAACTACAGCGAACATGTGCATTGCCCGAGCATCCCTGACATTCGTTCATGTGCATCCATGATATTTATCTTGCGCATTCATGCAATAGGTGTGCCGGAGGGAGTGACGTTTCTGGAGTTCGAGGGAGCCGACCAGGAGGAGGAACCCGAGGTGCAGAAAATCGACGGGCGATCGCCATGAGGATTTGCCCGAGTGCCCCGACCACCACCACCTTCCTCCCTCCCGAAAAGGCAAGCCCCGAGCATATTAAGCCTCCCATGTTTTTACAAATACTTTGAGTACCTTTTATTGTTGATGATGCATTAAGTATAGGAATTGGTTGGAACCAATTGCTGCATTATATATCCTTCCTTGTCCAGATATCGCACTTGAATCCTATTTAAGTTCAGGAACAGGTTATATGCTTAGCCATGCTTAGTGCGGTAGAAGTCAGGTGATTTCCTGTCACCTGCGAGCTTTAGGATGAGGTGGATCACGGTTGGCTATATTTGCTATCGTGGAAAAGAACCATGTGATTAATGAATTAAGACCGGGCGAGTCTTGTGTAGGTTTGAACATAGTGACTCCGTCTGAGTCGCTTAAGGACCGATATCTGTCAGATGTCCTCATGTCATGTTGAACGCAGCCTAACACTTAGCTGGCGGATAAGTCGTTCCGACCGTGAAAGCCTAGTAGCTCGACTCGGGCCGGGACGCGAGCAAACGGCGGCATTCTAGAGGTAGTAAGGATGTGCGGAGAGCCATTGGAATAAGTCTAAGGCGGGTTAGAGTCCCGAACAACCTTGGCAGAGTGGTTCTCCGAGAATGTCGATCCGATCGGACTCATGACTCTGAATCGTACTAAAGGTGACTTGTTTGCGACTCGACGGAGAAGCGGGGTTTGTGTTTAGGAATACCCTCCAAATTGGATAGAAATCGATTCAATCGCCGTCTCTCCGGGATAGTGAGAACTTGACCGAAAGCAAAGGCAACGTAGATTCAATTAATTTAACGATATGGTTAAATGGAGGATGATGATAAGGTTGCCACAATAAATACCTGATATGGTTATTAATGTTTGCACCCTAATAATATGATTGCTTAGTATAGGTGCTAATATAGTTGATGAGTTAATGGCTAAAAAGTCACTTTGTAGTCTAGGCTAAGATTTGATCATTGTTACTTATGCTTTTCTGCAAAAAGAAAGTGTCAGCCAGATCCACTACATTGAGCTTTGCATAATCCTTGGTGTCATTTATTTTGGTTTCTGGCGGGTAAGTCTAGCTGAGTACATTCCCGTACTCAGGGTTTATTTCCCTCTTGTTGCAGATGACCTTCTATATCAGGGATTCTGTAAGTATTGTCTCCACCCGGCGGGTGATGAAGACTAGATCATGGGCATGATCTCTGTTCCCTTATCTGAATGCTTTTGTGGGCTGTGATCGGCGAACCAGTATGTGTATTTGAACTCGAGTGTGTGAGTTAAACTATTTGCTTCCGCATGTTTTACAAGACTTGTTTTGTAATAACGATGACTCTGTGATGATGTAATCTATTTTCGAACGTCTGCGAAATGTTGTAACGTACGATATGTTATGTTGAATTACTGTGATCTTGGTTGTATGCAAGTTGGTTTGAAATCCTTCGAGATTTCAGTTGACTACCGGGTTTATATGGGCTCAAGTTCGAGAATTTGATCGTTTTGGTGATTGTTTTTGTACTTGTGCTCTTATAAATTGGTCGGTTCTGTGACAGCTGGTATCAGAGCTAGATTCAACATTAAACATGTCTTACGGCTATTTAAAACAAAAGCTTTTGTTGTAAAAACGGTTTTCCAACTTATAGTTATATATAAGTGTTCAAAAATCAAAAAAAAATTATGGTATACTGGTGATCACATCCTTTATAGCCCACTTAAGGACTTATAGGTGACTTATATATAATTACTAACTTGGGGGAATTGATTGTTTCTATTTCATCGTCCATGCGGCGTGATATTGTATGGATGCCATTCGTTTGAATGGTAATGTATGGATCAATTGCCTCTACGCTAAGGTAAGTGTGAGTTGTGAGAGCATGACCGTCCAACTGTCGGTCTAGGGGAGAGCTAGTTGTGGTTACTGGAGTATTTACATGTTGTATACATGTATATATGAAGGTACTTAATTGTGGGTACATTTGTCGAGTAGTTTGGATCTCGAAGTATATATATCGGGGGATGTATATATGGAGAGCATCTTAGTTACTGCTTGTGTAATTAGCATTATATCTTGTTGGGTTGGGCTGCAATGAAGTTTCTGCAGGTACGCTAACAACGCACCGTGTAGATCGACTAGTTACCGCTAATTGAGAGAACGTATGTATGCCACCGTATATTCCGCTAAAGCTTAAATTTTAATAGGTTTGTGAGGACGTACGGAACGCGCATGCATCATATTCACTCATGTCATTCATATTGCATTACCCTCCCTTATAATTGCTTACCCCAAGTGTTAAGTGCAATCTCTCAGCAAAATAATCCTCTCACGTGAATTGCATCCCCTTTTGATACAGATGGCCGCGCCCGTGTTTCCTACTGGTAGCAGCACCTTTCTAGACTAGTTCGGTACTCCCACTTTGCTCTGGAGGGTGCTCAGTTCAGTTGGGTACCCAGAGGCACCCAGCTACACGTGGAGGCAGGCGGTACCATTGGGAGATGTACCATGGTACGTCGTGACCTTCATCATGCCGCAAAACCCCACAAGACCATTGTGGCATGGGTGGAGCATTGAGATTGATGGGCAAAGCCCATGGGAAGCCGCGCAGGTTGCTGCCCTAGATGTGCTGATGGATATAGCATAGAGCTTCGAGGATGAGTTAGTGGGTGGACCTGCTTCATCCATTCCCCGAGTGTCTCCTACTGAGGCTGAGTGGACTCAGGACGTTAGTCAGGCCTTGGTTCGAGGCCATGGCGAACGGGTGCAGAGCAACAACGCTGGAATGAGTGCTATGATGGTAGTCCTAAAGCTTTGTCGAGTCAGGCAAAACACCCTTTCAAGTGTGCTTGATGAAGCCGGCAAGGCAATGGAAGCTAAGCACAAGTTCAGGTTGCGTGCCCGCAAGTATTGTCGTAAGGCGAATGCATGTGGGAGAGCTCAACGAGAAGTTGATGAGATTCGTGGGATTGCAAATTATCGTCTGCAACAGTGGGGTCAAACCGCACGCGAGGGAGACGAGCTTCATGACCAGCTGATGAAATTCACTATTGAGAGAGATGAGGCTGCACAAGAGTTGGATCGTGTGACACGTCACCGGGATGCAGCTTTAGAGTTAGCAGAAGAAAGACATCGGGGTTGGATTTTGGCCAACCACAACGCCTTTCAGAGGGAGCAAGCACTGCAAGGACAGCTTGAAGAGCTTCAGGTTGAGCACCATCAACTGCACAACCGTCTATTTCCTATTCCTCACCCCATACCAAGGTATCCAAATGTGGGTGGACCTCAAGTGATTGAGGCCGATGAGGAAGAAGAGGACGTGCAGATGGTTGACAATGCAGCTGAGCTAGAAGAAGAAGAAGAGGAAGACCCAGAAGAAGTCCAAGGTGTCTCCGATGTGGACAACGATCACTTCGACATGTAGTTCGTTAGCAAGTCTCGCTAGTATAAGCTTTTGCAGTCATTGATGTAATGGACTTAAGTACGATGACTGATGTGGGATGTACTCTTTTAATTCGAACTCGGCATGTAATGTACTTTAATTCGCTCCCTTCGGGACGCGTATCGTAATGGTTAAGTTTCAAAACTTGTCATGATGGAATGCACTGCGTATGGCGCTAGTAATCTACTTGATGATGTGGTGATTGGAGAATGAATTATTACCTCTGTTATTGTATGAAGTTTTCATTCTCGTCAAGAATTCAGTTTGGCACAATTACATTGTTCCTCTCCAATGCTACCGACATCATCAATAATTACTCGGTTGCGCATTGTGCGATGCCCTCAGACTCGCTCCGCCGGTGCGGGTGATGATGATGATGATCTTCCACCGCCACCACCATCCACACCAATGGAATTGATAGCAATGCTTGCGGAAGGACAGCGCACTATGGCTATGGAGGCCTCCGTCGCATGATTGCAAATCGGGATGGTCGTGGTCCACGCCAAGGACCGGAACCAAATCAATACAATGATTTCAAGGATTTCCTTGACACAAAACCCCGATCTTCAAGGAGGCCGAGGAGCCTCTACAAGTCGATGAGTGGTTGAATACTCTCGAGCGTAAGTTCCGTCGCTCCGCTTGACCGAGGTGTCAAGATCGAGTACGCATCTCACCAACTGCATGGGCCACCGGCATTTGGTGGAGTCATCATCGGTCCACTATGCCCGCTAATGCCCAAATCACCGGGATGGCCAAGTCTGCTTTGTGGGAAATTATATTCCTCCTGGTCTCATGGCGATCAAGCATACAGAGTTCATGAAGTCGACTCAAGGGGAACAAGAGCTTGAATGAATACCAGTAGGCTTTCAATAACCTTGCAAGGTATGCTCTGAGTTTGTTGACACCGATGCCAAAAAGATCGCAAGTTTCAAGCGGGACTTAGCCCCAAACTTATGAAGACCATGGGAAATTGCAAGTGTGCTCATTTTAATGAGTTTGTGAGTGATGCTTTATCGCAAGAGAACAACAATGCTGTGTATGCTACTTCAAAAGTCGTAAGAGAGCCTATGAGGCGGTGCCTCACAATCCAAGGCTCCGTCACGCAGAGGGCTCCATTCCATCCTCCAGTATGTCACCCGCTAAGTTTCATTTAACCGTGAAGAAGAATCCCCAAGACCGGTTTTCAAGGCATTTACATTGCTCTTCCCAAGGGCACTACCGGTCGAGGCGCGTTCTAGGGCTCCTCCAAGCAACATGCCGTCTTTGAATCGCAACAAGACAGAGCCATCGGGCAAGGGAATGCCCCTACCCTAAGAAGAATAACTACCAAGGTGGTCGTTAGGGGGGTGAACCACACTAATATTACTGAGATTCCTTCAGAGAGGTAGTGATTCTTTGGTAAGTTTCGATCGATCAACACCCCGCAGCTTGTACTATTTGATTCAAAAGTTTCGCATTCCTTTATTAGTCCAAAGATTTGCATCCAAGTTTATGCGTAAAACATATACTATTGAGGGTGAGGGTTCTTGTATTAGGGCTGCCAGTGGTGTTATCCCAACCAAGTCGGTAGTTGGGGAAGTACAATTTGAGATAGAGGGCGAAGTTATCGAGGTTGATCTTGTAGTTTTATCGGGCTGGGTATTGATGTGATATTGGGAATGAATTGGATGAGCAGCACGGGGTGCTTATTGATACATCGACTAGAGTAGTCATGCTTAGAGATCCCAAAGAATCGTGAAGGTTTTCTCGGTGCAACTACCGAGGACATC
Source organism: Miscanthus lutarioriparius (assembly GCA_904845875.1). NCBI lineage: Eukaryota > Viridiplantae > Streptophyta > Magnoliopsida > Poales > Poaceae > Miscanthus > Miscanthus lutarioriparius. The sequence goes on from CAJGYO010000018.1 coordinate 45,671,345, forward strand.
AATCTTTCTTGTGCGGCTAATAATGCGTGCAAGCAAAGGCTATTGTAGATATCCCTATAGTGTGTGACTTTCCGGATGTTTTTCCCGATGATTTGCTCAGATTACCCCGATCGGGACGTGGAGTTCAAGATAGAGTTGCTTCTGGTATGTAGCTCCTATCTCTAGAAGGCCATATAGAATGCCTCCCAATAAACTAGCTGAACTTAAGACCCAGCTTGAATGAATTTCTAAAGAAAGGCCTTATCCATCCTAGTTCATCTCCGTAAGGGGTGCCCACTATCTTTGTGAAGAAGAAAGATCAATCCCTACGCATGTGTGTAGATTATAGACCCTTGAATGCGATTTACAATCAAGAATAAGTACCCTTTGCCACGTATAGATATCTTATTTGATCAGTTATCCAAGGCAAAAGTCTTTTTCCAAGATCGATTTGAGATCCGGGTATCATCAAATCAAGATTCGGCCGAGGATGTTCCAAAACCGCATTCTCTACCGGATACTGGTGCAGATGAGTATCTTGTTATATCTTTTGGATTGACTAATGCCCCGCACATTTTATGTATCCGATGAATTCAAAGTTTTATGCCCGAGTTGGACAAATTTATGGTGGTATTTATAGATGATATCCTGGTCTATTACGAGAATGAAGAAGATCACGTTGAACATTTGCGGGTGGTTCTCACTAGATTGCGAGAACACCAAATTGTATGCGAAGTTCAAAAATGTGAATTTTGGCTTCATGAGGTACCTTTTCTTGGACACGTGTTGTCCGATGGTGGAATTATGGTTGATCCCACCAAGGTGCAAGAAGTATTGAACTGAAAGCTCCCATCTCGGTGCACGAGGTTCGGAGTTTTCGGGGTTGGTTGGCTATTATCGTCGCTTCATCCCGATTTCTAAAATAGCCAAGCCTATGACTCGATTGCTCGCAAAAAGACATGAAGTTTGTCGGACTCCAGTGTGATGCGGCTTTCCATACCCTACGCGAACTCTTCTAACATCGGCTCGGTTTTTGGCACAACCGGATATCGAGAAACCTTTTGATGTGTTCTGTGATGCATCGTATTGGGTTAGGAGGTGTTCTTATGCAAGAGGGTAGAGTCATTGCTTATACCTCTCGCCAACTTCGAAGCATGAAGTGAATTATCCAACGCATGACTTAGAACTTCATTGCAGCTTGTTCATGCCTTGAAGGCCCGGGAGACATTATTTACTTGGCATTGTGTGCAACATCTACACCGATCATAAAAGTCTCAAGTACATCTTCACTCAACCCGAGTTGAATATGCGTCGAAGAAGATGGCTCGAGTTGATCAAGGATTATAACCTCCGTGCACTATCACCACAGCAAGGCAAATGTCGATAGCGAGATGCCTTAGCGGAAAGTCTCATTGCCACTCTTTGATTGAAAGTGATGTCCATTTGTCGAAGCTCCTTCATCCTCAGAAGTCATTCACAACATCACTTTGTCGGTTGTACTCTCTGAGTCGAATTATCGAACTACATGTAAGACGGATGCGGTGTGTTTTTCACATCAAGCGCAAGATGAAAGAGCAAGAAACCAAACATTTTCGAGTTGATGAGGAAGGCGTGTTATGGTTCAAGGATAGGTTGGTAGTTCCGAAGGATAGAGAGCTTAGAAATCAAATCATATCCAAGCTCATTCCTCTAAATTATCTATTCATCCCGGTAGTAGCAAAATGTATCATGATTTGAAGCCTCGATTTTGGTGGACCAAAATGAAGAAAGAGATCGCCGCTTATGTGGCTAGGTGTGACACTTGTTGTCGAGTCAAGGTCATGTGCACATGAAAGTGGATTACTTCACCACTCTCGATTCCAGGTTGGAAATGGGAGGAGATAAGTATGGATTTTATTGTCGGACTCCCTACTACTCGGAGGAACTTTAACTCTATTTGGGTGATTGTAGACCATCTGACCAAATCAAGACACTTCATTCCTCGTCTCAGATAGACTTTCGTCCCACCGACTATGCGGAGTTGTACTTTAACCAGATAGTCCAACTTCATGGAATCCCTCGTACTATTGTCTCGGATAGAGGGCCACAGTTCACTGCTCGCTTTTGGGAGCACTTACACGGATTATTAGGAACTAAGCTAGTAAGAAGTTCTGCCTATCATCCACAAACCAATGGGCAAACTGAACGAGTGAATCAAATCTTAGAAGATATGTTGAGAGCATGTGTCATCTCTGCTAAGGGCTCATGGGAAAAATGGTTACCCCTAGCTGAATTCTCGTACAATAACAGTTATCAAGAGAGTATAAAGATGGCACCGTTTGAAGCTTTGTATGGTCGACAGTGTAGAACTCCGTTGAACTGGGTAGAAGCCGGTGAAAGGAGATATTATGGAATTGATTTTGTTCAAGAAGCCGAAGAACAAGTCCGTACTATCCAAACTCACATGGCCGCAGCTCAAGCTAGGCAGAAAAGTTATGCTGATCGACGTAGAAAACCTATTGAGTTCGAAGTTGGAGACTTCGTTTATCTGAAGGTCTCACCTATGAAAAGTGTCCAACGCTTCAGTGTGAAGCGAAAGCTTGCGCTGAGATATGTTGGTCCATTTGAAATTATTGGACAAAGTGGTAAAGTGGCGTATAAGATTCAATTACCTCCTGAGATGAGTGCTATCTTCAATGTCTTTCATGTATCCCAATTGAAGAAATGTCTTCGCGTCCCTAAAGAGAGAGTTCCATTGGGGGATATCGAGTTAAAATCTGATTTGACCTATGAAGAAAAGCCGGTTCGAGTGATTGACACTCGTGAGTGAGTGACTCGGAGTCGGGTGGTCAAGTTCTACAAAGTCATGTGGAGTAATCAGGGTAGTGAACGCGATGCAACGTGGGAAAGGGAAGATTATTTGAGGGATGGTTATAAGGAATTCTATCAACAATGGTACTCTTTTCAAATCTCGGGACGAGATTTTTATAAGGGGGTAGGGCTGTAACACCCCAGGTGTTTGGCTTCCACAATTGCACTTGCATTTCATAAACATGAGCATCATTCATCCATTTATGAGTTCATATTACATGAAACATGCTCTTGAAACATTGTAACATATGGTCATGTATCATGTATGTTTGTTTATGAAATGAATAGGGTGCAACACTCAAGTGCAACATATACAACACACTTTAGTGAAACATGGTTAGTTAGTACTATGCAACAAGATCATGAAACATGTGAAACATGACTATGAAACAATTGTAACATTTCATGTGTTTTTCATTGTTTCAGTACATACCTTGCTTGATTCTTGTGTGACCAAGGTATGGTGTGGCTAAATATCATTCTAAGAACCTTAGTCATACTTAGAATGTCATTAGGAACAATGTTCATGTTGATCATTTTGCCTAATTAGGTTTCCAAGTCATGGTTGACCAATTTGGACCCCTAGAGCTCCTGTGTTTGACTGTTTAAAAAGTGTAGCTTAGGATGTTTGCATGTCTAAGCAACCTAAAGCAAAGTTGTAGAGAATTATATGTGGAACAAAAGTTCTTTTATGGCCATCTCATGAAAATGTGCATAACATGTTCAAAAATGGCCCACAAGTCAGGGTTGAAAGCTGTTTCAACAATTAAATTTTTTTCTAAGTGCTAACTCTGAAAAACAGTTTCATGAACTCGACTTTGGCATGATTTTACTCTCCATCCTTTGCAAATTAGACTTTGGTCTCTAAATAAGTTTTGTAGCTGGCACATAGGTCTTCAACTTTTGTTTAGGGAGTTTGCGCTAATGATCAAAGGATTTAGAAATCCATCGTCTCCAAATGGCGCTGTCAGTCGGCTTCATCAGGCCTGATGGCTGTTCTGACCGACCGGTCATGGCCGACCGTGGCCAGGAGGTTGCCGCCGCGTGGCCGCCACGCGCCTTGCTCGTTCTGACCGCGCCGCGTGCTGGCCGGCTTGAAGTGGACGACGCCTGCTGCCTCTCCACTCACCCGCACGCGCTCTGCCTTCCCCATTCACAGCCGAAGCACTGCAGCGCACCGCCGACGCCATCGCCACCGCAGCCACGCCGAGCTCGCGCCTCATTGTCGTCGCGTCTCCACTCGATTTGAACCACCCAAAGCTCCATCATAGCCTCTGTTTGCTCGTCCACCTCGCCGTTGTGCCTGTGAGTCAAGGGTGAGGCCACATTTCTTCTTCCCCGCATCGGAGCGCCATTGCCGCCGTGGTTCCGACGAGCTCTCACGCGCTCGCCGTCGTGTCTCACCTCACTCTATCTCGCCCATAGCTCGGCTTTGAGCTCCTCTATCTCGTCGTCATCTCCGCATAGCCACTCGACTTTTGGTATGGCCGCTTGGTCGTTCTGCCACCGTCCGAGGCTCGCCGGAGTTGGACCTCCCGTGGCCACGCTTGAGCACTTCACCTCAGCCTTTAGCGGTAGCATAGATAGGTCCGTCGTGATCCCTGGAAGCTTACGCGCGCCTTGTCCGATCACCGAATGCTGGGGTTTGTCGGAGCTCCACCACGCGCCATTGCCGAGCCGCCGTGCGCCATGGCCGGCGTGCTTAGGGGCCGCTAGGGTCTAGGCTTAGGGTATCAATCAACGCGGGGTAGCTTGGGGGACATGCCGGTGCCTTCGGTTTCGCCGGAGTCCTCGTCATCGGCGAGCTCCGCCGGTCCCCGTCGAGCGAACCGCCGTGCTCTGTTTTTCGTATCGCTGACGTGTGGGCCAGCTGACATGTGGACCCCGCCTGTCAGTCACTGAGAATTGAAAGCCAGTTCAATTATTTCCAGTTTTTGTGCTGTTTTGTAAATTTCGTAACTCCAAATTGGTAGATCCAAATTGGGTGGTTCCAATTTTGTTAGACTCACAGTTAGGTCTAGTATTTAAGAAAAATATGTCTTGAGCACATTATGTAGAAATTTTGGATGAATTAAATAGGAACTTGAAAAGTGTTTTTGAATGCATGCAAACTTTTTTAAATCATATCTTGAGTTTCTGTGATCCAAAAATTATGAAATTTTGTGGGTAAGTTAGTCTTGTACAGTAGAAGCTCTGGTTAAAATTTGAGAGTCATTGCATGTGTAGTTTTTGAGTTATAGATTTTCCTTTTATCACTGGTAGATACTTGGGTGAATTTTTGTAAATTATCTATGAATCCAATGACCATGAAATTTGTTGGAGAGTGTCCTGGTACCTTAAGGATGCAAGGAAAAATATGAAATCTGTTGCTTGACACTTTTCACTAAGGTTTCCTAATTATGCCATTTTAAGCCATTCTGCCTTACCATTTTTGTGTAGGTTGTTATACTTACTCAAATGGTGTGAAATTTTTATGGTAGTCTACTTAGAGCATGTAGTGTCTACTGTAATTTTTGTAGAATGAATGGGGTAGTTTTCATATATGTTTACTATTTCCCCTAATTAATTAAATAAATTAAGAAAGGTATTAAAAGAAATGTTTTGGTGATGGACACCCTACTTTATGGTGTTCTTGTGATATGTGTGATATGTCAGTAAAGTTGGTTTTGTCCAATTAAGCGTTTATATCATAAGTTAACAATTATTTGTTTGCATCATGTCCCTCTGGACAGATCTGGGGACTTTAGAAAGTTCCCCATGATAATGTGGTTTTCTGTGCTTGTGATGAATACAAAAGTTGTAGATAATTTATGTATCTAGCTCATGTCAAAAGTTGAGGGCATTTGGCCCAGTAGTTTAGAAACTACAGCTGTTTAAAGTTAGGTTCCTGTTTTGCTTACTCTCTGCCTTGTGAGGACAGAGTTCTGTTGAATTATGAATTCGAGCTGGTAAAGGTTTGAATCATGCTTGGAGGTCTAAAAATGAATTGTAGACAATTTCATAAGCTTTCCAGATTGTCTTGTTTCATGTCATTTGGAATTATAAATCTCTAGTTATGGCTAGTTTACTGTACCGCTACATAGTCTTCATTTGCTGAAATACAAATGCTTGAGTGAATGTGTTGCAATGTAATCGTTGATTGTTTAGGGGTTAGCCTAACTTGAGAATATGCTTAGGTGCAGGTGCTAGGTCATTAACTGAAGATGAGCAATTATACATTAGGTTGTATAAACTTGGTAAGTAAAGTGATTTGAATAGGGCTTAAGTTGGAATATGCAAACTACAGCGAACATGTGCATTCCCCGAGCATCCCTGACATTCGTTCATGTGCATCCATGATATTTATCTTGCGCATTCATGCAATAGGTGTGCCGGAGGGAGTGACGTTGCTGGAGTTCGAGGGAGCCGACCAGGAGGAGGAACCCGAGGTGCAGGAAGTCGACGAAGCAGTCGCTGCGGAGGATTTGCCCGAGTGCTCTGACCACCAGCCTTCCTCGTTCTTGAAAGGCAAGCCCCGGAGCATATTAAGCCTCCCATGTTTTTACAAATACTTTGAGTACCTTTTATTGTTGATGATGCATTAAGTATAGGAATTGGTTGGAACCAATTGCTGCATTATATATCCTTCCTTGTCTAGATATCGCACTAGAATCCTATTTAAGTTCAGGAACGGGTTATATGCTTAGCCATGCTTAGTGTGGTAGAAGTCAGGTGATTTCCTGTCACCTGTGAGCTTTAGGATGAGGTGGATCACGGTTGGCTATATTTGCTATCGTGGAAAAGAACCATGTGATTAATGAATTAAGACCGGGCGGAGTCTTGTGTAGGTTTGAACATAGTGACTCCGTCTGAGTCGTTTAAGGACCGATACGCTGTACGTCCTCATGTCATGTTGAACGCAGCCTAACACTTAGCTGGCCGGATAAGTCGTTCCGACCGCGAAGCCTAGTAGCTCGACTCAGGCCGGGGACGCGAGCAGTGGCGGCATTCTGGAGGTAGTAAGGATGTGCGGAGAGCCATTGGCATAAGTCCAAGGCGGGTTAAGTCCTGAACAACCTTGGTAGAGTGGTTCTTTGAGAATGTCGATCTGATCGGACTCGCGACTCCTGAATCGTACCAAAGGTGACTTGTTTGCGACTCCGACGGGAGAAGCAGGGTTTGTGTTTAGGAATACCCCTCCAGCTGGATAGGAATCGATTCGAATCGCCGTCTCTCTCGGATAGTGAGAACTTGACTGAGCAGCGGCAACGTAGATTCAATTAATTTAACGATATGGTTAAATGGAGGATGATGATAAGGTTGCCACAATGAATACCTGATATGGTTATTAATGTTTGCACCCTAATAATATGATTGCTTAGTACAGGTGCTAATATAGTTGACAGGTTAATGGCTAAAAAGTCACTGCTAGTCTAGGCTAAGATTTGATCATTGTTACTTATGCTTTTCTGCAAAAAGAAAGTGTCAGCCAGATCCACTACATTGAGCTTTGCATAATCCTTGGTGTCATTTATTTTGGTTTCTGGCGGGTAAGTCTAGCTGAGTACATTCCCGTACTCAGGGTTTATTTCCCTCTTGTTGCAGATGACCTTCTATATCAGGGATTCTGTAAGTATTGTCTCCACCCGGCGGGTGATGAAGACTAGATCATGGGCATGATCTCTGTTCCCTTATCTGAATGCTTTTGCGGGCTGTGATCGGCGAACCAGTATGTGTATTTGAACTCGAGTGTGTGAGTTAAACTATTTGCTTCTGCATGTTTTACAAGACTTGTTTTGTTATAATGATGACTTTGTGATGATGTAATCTATTTGCGAACGTCTGCGAAATGTTGTAACATACGATATGTTATGTTGAATTACTGTGATCTTGGTTGTATGCAAGTTGGTTTGAAATCCTTCGAGATTTCAGTTGACTACCAGGTTTATATGGGCTCAAGTTCGAGAATTTGATCATTTTGGCGATTGTTTTTGTACTTGTGCTCTTATAAATTGGTCGGTTCTGTGACATTACCCGCGAAGGGTCCGAAATTACCCCGCGGGCGATTCTGCCCGAATCACCCGGGGGCTCAGGGGCTACACCTGATGGGTGCGCTCACGTGCACCCTCTAGCAAATTGAAATACCCCCAGGCAATTCTGCCTGAACCACCTAGGGGCTCGGGGGCTACACCCGTCTGGTGCGCTCACGCGCACCCTCTAGCGAATTAACTCTAGCAAGTCAAAACACCCCCTGGGCGATTCTGTCCAAATCACCCGGGGGCTTGGGGGCTACTGTCAGGGACCTAATACCAGGGTACCCAATGAGGCGGAACTAATAACCATCGAATGTTGACACTTCCAGTCAGACAAGAACACTACTGCGCTTCTTACCCGAACGACGGAAGATTGGTTCTGCCTCGCCCGACCATCGAGGGCTAGACTCTGCCTCGCCCGATGGCTAAGGGCTGGCTCCACCTCGTTCGACATCTGAGAGCGGGCTCCGCCTCCCAACCCCGAGGGGCTAGGCTCCATATCACCCAATGGCTAAGGGCGGGCTTCGCCTCGCCCGATGGCTAAGGGCTAGACTTCGTCTTGCCCGACCCCCGAGGGCTAGGCTCCACCTCGCCCGATGTCTGGGGTGGGCTCTGCCTCGCCTAACGGCTAAGGGCTAGACTCCGCCTCTCCCGACGCTCGAGGGTGGGCTTGACCTCGCTCGACGACTGAGGGCTAGCTCTGCCTCACCCGACGACTGCACCCTGATCCTTCATAAAGACGAGCACAGGGTACGACAAGACATTCGAGTCAACCACAATATCAAGGGCCATGCCCTGTGTGCTTGTAGGAAGGTACCGTCAGGATACGATGGGACGGACGCTTTAAGCCCTTTCCGACATAACAGTTCCCGAATACTGTTGTAGGCGCCGACTTTTGTCCCATAGTGTAGTAGGTGCCGCCTTTAGCCCTCGGGCACGGATACTAACATAGGCATACGACAACCACTACCATCCAAGGAAGAACTCACATCATCTACAGTAACAGGCGTATAGTCATTTCCCCGTCTACCTCCGCAGAGTCATGGCTCGGCGCCCTAACACCCCACACCGTCTTCCGAGGGAGGACGTGACGTAACCACTCGCTGAAGTAAGGCCAGGGCATGGCCCTGTCAGGGTCAGTGGACGCGCTATCCCTGCCATGATCTGCCATGACAATGGAACAGGCTCAAGGGAAAAGGAAAGCTTGGCACCTCCGAAGAGAGACCTCTACCATGGGTTTTTTCTTCTTTCTCCCATCTGTAAACCCCCTGCTCCCCCCTGGTCTATGAAAGGGAGGGTAGGATACCCCACGAAAAGAGAGAGATCAGTTCGACACACACAACACATCACGCATACAGCCAAGCAGCGACCAAGCTCTTGGTGTCCTTTCGACGATTCCACCTGAGACTTGGGACCATTCCCTCTCTCGACCGTTTGTACCTCCTACTATGAACCTTTTTCGGCACTAATAACACAAGCAGCAGCAGACTGGACGTATGGACATTCAGCCTAAACCAGTATAAACCTTGTGTCCTTTAGTGCACCATCTGGGCCTAACGCGCAACAAATATAAATTTACTACCCGGTGTTTGTTCGAAACACCGACACTAAGCATGGTGCGCTTACACTTGTTTCACATTCAATGAAAATCCCGGATGGGTAATAGATGTCATATATGAGGAGTTCCCTGAAGATGTCCAGGACTACTAGATTGAAGTCCACCAGTTGGAGTCCCTATGGCGACATGGGTTTAGTTTTCCGCTTTATGTAATATTGTTGCTGATGAGCAAGACAATGTGATAACTTTGCGATGAGATATGTGATGTAATAAAGTACTTTACGTTGATATTATTACAATTTGAGTTTATATGTGTGTTTGGACATCCTAGGCGCACATATATGAGTACTTGATTTTGCTATGCAAAATTGGGTGCGACACGGGTGCGTCCAAAATGACTTCTGAACCAGTTGTATGTTCGGGTAAACCATGCACCTATCTTGCATCAAGATTAGCACTATCTCCAAATGGACTAAAACGAGCATCCACTTGAGCCTCATCACCTAGGAGTACCATTAGGTGCATCCAAAACAATTTATCGAGCCTATGGTATGTTTAGCGCAAACCGTGCACCTGTGTTGCACTAACACTAACACTATCTCCTAACGGACTAAAACGAGATTCCACATGACCCACATCACCGAGGAGTTGCATCGGATGTGGCCAAAATGATTTCCGAGCCTATGGTATGTTCGGCGCAAATTGTGCACCGATCTTGCGTCAAGATTAGCATTATCTCCAAATGGACCAAAATGAGCTTCCACTTGAGCCTCGGAGCCTAGGAGTACCATCGGCTATGTCCAAAATGATTTCTGAGCCTATGCTACGTTTGACGCATACCATGCACCTATCTTGTGTCAAGATTAGCACTATCTCCAAATAGACCACAACAGGATCTTCCACTTGAGCCTAGTCACCTAGGAGTACCATCAATTGCGTCCAAAACGATTTTAGAGCCTAGGGCACGTTTGGCGCATACTATGCACCTATCTTGCACTGACACTAAAACTGTCTCCAAACGGACAGAAACAACATTCCACATGACCTAGTTTACCTAGGAGTTCCATTGGGTGCATCTAAAATGATTTTTGAACCTGTGGTACGTTCGGCGCAAACCATATACCTATCCTGTGTCTAGATTAGCACAATCTCCAAATGGACCAAAACGAGCTTCCACTTGAGCCTTGTCGCCTAGGAGTACCATCGGGTGTGTCCAAAACATTTTTTGTGCCTACGGTACGTTTGGGGCATACTATGCACCTTTCTTGCACCGGCACTAGCACTATCTCCAAACAGACCAAAATGAGACTCCACATGACCCATGTCACCTAGGAGCTCCATCGGGTGCGTTCGAAATGATTCCCGAACCTATGGTATGTTCGGCGCATACCGTGCACTTGTCTTGCGACAATATTAGCACTCTCTCCTAACAGACCAAAACGAGCTTCCCCTTGAGCCTCGCCACCTAGGAGTATCATCGGCTGCATCCAAAAAGATTCCTGAGCCTATGGCACATTTGGGGCATACCGTGCACCTATCTTGCACCGACACTAACACTGTCTCCAAACGGACCGAAACTAGATTCCACATGACCCACGTCACCTAGGAGTTCCATTGGGTGCATCAAAAACAATTTCTAAAACTATGGTACATTCGGGGCAAACCGTGCACCTTTGTTGCACCGACACTAACACTGTCTCCAAACGGACCAAAACGAGATTCCACATGACCCACATCACATAGGAGCTCCATCACGTGCGTCCAAAACCATTTTTGAGCCTATGGTACATTTGGCGTGCACCGTGCACCTATGTTGCACTGACACTAACACTATATCCAAACGGATGGAAACGAGATATGACATGACCCATGTCACATAGGTGTTCCATCGGGTGCGTCTAAATTGATTTCTAAACATGTTCGGCGCAAACTGTGCACCTATCTTGTGTCAAGATTAGCACTACCTCCAAACAGATGGAAACGAGCTTCCACTTAAGCCCCGTCACCTATGAGTATCATCGGCTGCGTCCAAAATGATTTCTGAGCCTACGGTATGTTTGGGGCATACCGTGCACCTATCTTGAATCAACACTAACACTGTCTCCAAACGGACCAAAACAAGATTCCACTTGGCCCAAGTCACCTAGGAGTTCCATCGGGTGTGTCCAAAATGATTTCCGAGCCTATGGTGCGTTCGGCGCAAAACGTGCTCCTATCTTGCGTCAAGATTAGCACTATCTCCAAACAAACCAAAACGGGATCTTCCACTTGAGCCTAGTCACCTAGGAGTACCATCAATTGCGTCCAATACGATTTTAGAGCCTATGGCACGTTTGGCGCATACTATGCACCCATCTTACACCGACACTAACACTGTCTCCAAAAGGACAGAAATGACATTCCACATGACCCAGCTCACCTAGGAGTTCCATCGGGTGCATCTAAAATGATTTTTGAACCTCTGGTATGTTGGGCGCAAACCATGCACCTATCCTACGTCAAGATTAGCACAATCTCCAAATGGACCGAAAGGAGCGTCCAATTAAGCCTCATCACCTTGGAGTACCATCGGGTGTGTCCAAAACAATTTTTGTGCCTATGGTACGTTTGGGGCATATTGTGCACCTTTCTTGCACCGACACTAGCACTATCTCCTAACGGACCGAAATGAGACTCCACATGACCCATGTCACCTAGGAGCTCCATCGGGTGCGTCCGAAATGATTTCTGAACCTATGGTATGTTCAGCGCATACCGTGCACCTATCTTGCGTCAAGATTAGCACTATCTCCTAATGGACCGAAAAGAGCTTCCACTTGAGCCTCGTCACCTAGGAGTATCATTGGCTGCATCCAAAATGATTTCTGAGCCTACGGTACGTTTGGGGCATACCGTGCACCTACCTTACACCGACACTAACAATGTCTCCAAACGGGCCGAAATGAGATTCCACATGACCCACGTCACCTAGGAGTTCCATTGCGTGCGTCCAAAACAATTTCTAAAACTGTGGTACGTTTAGGGCAAACCATGCACCTATGTTGCATCGACACTAACACTATCTTCAAACGGACTAAAACGAGATTCCACATGACCCACATCACATAGGAGCTCCATCGCGTGCGTCCAAAACCATTTTTGAGCCTATGGTACGTTTGGCGCGCACCGTGCACCTATCTTGCACCGACACTAACACTATCTCCAAATGGATGGAAATGAGATTCCACATGACCCATGTCACCTAGGTGTTCCATCGGGTGCATCTAAAATGATTTCTAAACATATTCGGCGCAAACCGTGCACCTATCTTGTGTCAAGATTAGTACTACCTCCAAATAGACAGAAACGAGCTTCCACTTGAGCCCCATCACCTAGGAGTACCATCAGGTGCATCCAAAACAACTTCTGGGCCTATGGTACGTTTGGCGTAAACCGTGCACCTATCATGCACCGACACTAACACCATCTCCAAATGGCCCGAAACATGATTCCACATGACCCATGACACCTAAGAGTTCCATCAGGTGCGTCCAAACCAATTTACAATTCTACAGTACCTTCAGCGCAAACTGTGCGCCGATCTTGCGTAAAGATTAGTAGTATCTCCAAATGGACCGATACGAGCTACCACTTGAGCTTCATGACCTAGGAGTACCATCGGCTGTGTCCAAAAAGATTTCAGAGCCTATGGTATATTTGGCGCATACCGTGCACCTATCTTGCTCCGACACTAACACTATCTCCAAACGGACCAAAATGAGATTCCACATGACCCACATCACCTAGGAGTTCCATCGGGTGCATCTATAATGATTTCTGAACCTGTTGAACGTTCGGCGTAAACCGTGCACCTATCTTGCGTCAAGATAAGCACAACCTCCAAATGGACCGAACTGAGCTTCTACTTGAGCCTTATCACCTAGGAGTATCGTTGGGTGTGTCCAAAATGATTTCTGAGCCTATGGTACGTTTGGCGCAAACCATGCACCTATCTTGCACCAACACTAACACTATCTCCAAATGGACCGAAACGAGATTCCGCTTGACCCACATCACCGTGGAGTTCCATTGGGTGCGTCCAAAACGACTTCTGAACCTATGGTACGTTCGGTGCAAACCGTGCACCTATCTTGCATCAAGATTAGCACTATATCCAAATGTACTGAAATGGGCTTCCACTTGAGCCACATCACCTAGGAGTACCAACAAGTGCATCCAAAATGATTTCTGAGCTTATGGTACATTTGGTGCAAACCGTGCACCTTTGTTGCACCGACACTAACACTATCTCCAAACGGACCGAAACGAGAATCCACATGACCCACGTCACCTAGGAGTTCCATCACGTGCGTGCAAATTAATTCCTGAGCCTACGGTACATTTGGGGCATACCGTGCACCTTTCTTGCACCGACACTAACACTGTCTCCAAATAGACCGAAACGAGATTCCACATGACCCACATCACCTAGGAGTTTCATTGGGTGCATCCAAAACAATTTCTGAAACAGTGGTACATTCGGCACAAACCATGCACCAATGTTGCCCCAACACTAACACTATCTTCAAATGGACCAAAATGAGATTCCACATGACCCATGTCACCTAGGAGCTCCATCGCGTGCGTCCAAAACAATTCTTGAGCCTATGGTACATTTGGCGCAAACCATGCACCTATCTTGCACCGACGCTAACACTATCTCCAAACAGATAGAAATGAGATTCCACATGACCCACATCACCTAGGTGTTCCATCGGGTGCGTCTAAAATGATTTCTAAACATGTTCAACGCAAACCGTGCACCTATGTTGCGTCAGGATTAGCACTACCTCTAAACGGACATAAACGAGCTTCCACTTGAGCCTCGTCACCTAGGAGTACTATCAGGTGCATCCAAAATGATTTCTGAGCCTATGGTACATTTGGCGTAAACCGTACACCTATCTTGCGCCAACACTAACACCGTTTCCAAACACACCGAAATATGATTCCACATGACCCACGGCACGTAGGAGTTCCATCGGGTGCGTCCAAAATGATTACCGAGCCTACGGTACGTTCGGCGCAAGTCGTGCACCTATCTTGTGTTAAGATTAGCACAATCTCCAAAAGGACCAAAACAAGCTTCCACTTGGGCCTCATCACCAAAGAGTACCATCGGGTGTGTCCAAAACAATTTTCTGAGCTTATGGTATGTTTGGCCCAAACCATGCACCTGTCTTGCACGGACACTAACACTGTCTCCAAACGGACCGAATCAAGATTCCACATGACCCACGTGACCGAGGAGTTCCATCGGGTGCGACCAAAATGATTTCTGAGCCCATGGTATGTTTGGCTCAAACCATGCACCTATCTTGCATCAGGATTAGCATTATCTCCAAATGGACCGAAATGAGCTTCCACTTGAGCCTTGTCACCTAGGAGTACCATCGGTTGTGTCCAAAATGATTTCTGAGCCTATGCGACGTTTGGCGCATACTGTGCTCCTATCTTGCACCAACACTAACACTGTCTCCAAATGGACTAAAGCTAGATTGCACATGGCCCACGTCATCTAGGAGTTCCATCGGGTGCGTCTAAAATGATTTTTGAACATGTGGTACTTCGGCGCAAACCATGCACCTATCTTGCATTAAGATTAGCACTACCTCGAAATGGACCAAAACGAGCTTCCACTTGAGCCTCATCACCTAGGAGTACCATCAGGTGCGTCCAAAACAATTTCTGAGCCTATGGTACGTTTAACGCAAACCGTGCACCAATGTTGCACCGATACTAACACTATCTCCAAACGGACCAAAATGAGATTCCGCATGACCCATGTCACCTAGGATTTCCATCAGGTGCGCCTAGAATGATTTTCGAGCCTGTGGTACGTTCGGCGCAAAATGTGCACCAATCTTGTGTCAAGATTAGCACTATCTCCAAACAAACCAAAACGGGATCTTCCACTTGAGCCTCATCACCTAGGAATACCATCAATTGCGTCCAAAATGATTTTTGAGCCTTTGGCACGTTTGGCACATACTGTACACCCATCTTGCATCGACACTAACACTGTCTCCCAATGGATAGAAACAAGATTCCATATGACCCAGGTCACCTAGGAGTTCCATCGAGTGTGTCTAAAACTATTTCTAAACCTGTGGTACGTTCGGCACAAATAATGCACCTATCCTACGTCAAGATTAGCACTATCTCCAAATGGACCAAAACGAGCTTCCACTTGAGCCTCGTCACCTAGGAGTACCATCGGCTGTGTCCAAAATGATTTTTGAGGTTATGGTACGTTTGGGGCATACTATGCACCTTACTTGCACTGGCACCAACACTATCCCTAAACGGGCCAAAACAAGACTCCACATAACCCACATCACCTAGAATTTCCATCGGGTCCGTCCAAAACGATTTCCATGCCTGTGGTATGTTCGGCGCATACTGTGCACCTATCTTGCGCCAAGATTAGCACTATCTCCAAACGGACCAAAACGAGCTTCCACTTGAGCCTCGTCACCTAGATGTGTCATCAGCTATGTCCAAAACAATTTCAGAGCCTACGGTATGTTTGGGGCATACCGTCCACCTATCTTGCATGGACACTAACAGTCTCCAAATAGATCGAAATGAGATTCCACGTGACCCACATCACCTAGGAGTTCCATCAGGTTCTTCCAAAACAATTTCTAAAACAATGGTACATTCGGCGCAAATCGTGCACCTATGTTGCACTGACACTAACACTATCTCCAAATGGACCAAAACAAGATTCCACATGACCCACGTCACCTAGGAGCTCCATTGTAACACCTCTGGTGTTTTGACCTAATACTAAAATTTGACATGTCATCATGTGCATTGCAAAGCATTCATTTAGTATAAAGTTTTGAATGCATTTACTAAATAAGGTTTATTTCATAATGTTGTTATTTCATGTGATGTGTTTCAAAAACCCTAAATACAGATCATGACCACAGGGGTTAAATTTCATGTGATCATGTGAGGTCATATGTCCTTTGACTCAAATAATCCTAATGGGCCATGTTACTGGTCAAAAATCAAAATCTAAGTAAAAGGAAGACAAATCAAATTTGAATTCACATTCAAATTATAAAAGTCCTTTTTGCCCCTTTTAACTAATTCAAAATCCATGAGGAATTTGGGGTTGAGGCAAAAAGCAAAGTTGGAGATTATTTTATGAGGATCAACTTTGGTATTCAAAGTTTTTCAAGTTTACATATAAAATTTGGAGTAATTTTGAAATGATTCAAATCTTTAAATGTACCCCAAATTTGAATTTCAAAATGGAGGTAGAATTTGAAATTGTTTCTTAAACCAAAGTTGTAGTACTGGAAAAATTGAACAACTTTCATTTTTGGAGATTTTCAACTTCTTTAGAAAATTTCTGAGTAATTTGAGAAATGAATGCAGTGGCAGTTCTGTAATTATTTCAAAAATCATCTCCACCTCACTGCTTGCCGCCGGCGCCACGCGGGGGGTCACCGCCGATCATTTTCGCCGCTTTCCCGTGCGCAGGCACGTCACCGTCGCCGTGGCGTCTCCGTTGTGCGCTGTCGCAGCCAGGCGAGCTCATCCCGGCTATAAATAGCCACAGTAGCCGCCGTCGCTCCCATTCTTCCCCTCTGCTCTGCTCCGCCACCGTGTAGCTCCGTTGCTCGCCGTAGGCCTCGTCGAGCCGCGTCAGTCGTTCCCAGCTACGTCATCGTGATCGCATTGGTCTTGCGCTCCTCCTCGACTTGCTCTCGTCGCTGGTGTTGGCCGGAATTGCCCGGCGCAACCCGTCTTCCCCGTGACCGGTCGGAGCTCCGCCGCGACTGCCCTCACCGTGGCCAGGCTGCTCCAGACCATCTCCGACTGCACCAAGCCCATCATCGTGATCACGAATCCGAGAACGAAACGATCCTAGTTGAGCAAGTTCTGGAAGAATCCCCGGTTGTCACAGGATTCGATAATCGTGGTACTGATCCGGAACCTGAGATCGTCAACGAAGGCAAGCCCCGGTTTATGCATTAAGCCATCACCTTGTTACTTTGAAAAGTTTATCACCTATGTTACTTACTGCATTAAGTTGATTACTGCAAATTTTACCTACTTGATGCATTACCTACCTTGTTACTTATTTACCATCCTTGAAGATGTTTTCATTTATAAAGGCGTAGTGTGCTTAGTATGCTTTATGGTAGGCTTTCAAAGTAAAAATTTCGATACAATCAAAGATGGCATACTGGCCAAAGAAAGAAAGAATGTAGAATGGAATAGAGACTAGCTGGGTGACTTATCTTGAATGATGGGTAATGTTGCCAACTATGTCGCTTAAAGGCCACTCATTGTGGATCTTCTGAACGAGACACTTTGTAGTACTGGTCACATACTCCGGTAAGCCTACTTCGGCTAATCCGATGCTAAGACGAATGCCCGCACACTGGGAGTGGAGAGATGGCGGGAGTAGCGTGTACCCTCGTGGCTGGAATGTGGCTGGATTTGAGGTGTGCTGTGCTCTCGGGTGGCGTGGAGACGGCTTAGTATAGGAGGATCCGGTAGCGAGGTTGATATATGCAAGATTAAGTTCTACATATGTCGTGTGATAAGGAATCCCCAGCTAGGACTTGAATCAATTCGAATTGCCAGTGCTCCGTGGATATGGAGACTCGATTCATTACAGAAGCAATGTAGTACTGGTGAATTACTAAAATATGAGAAAAAGAACGGAATGAGAAGGAATGCAATATGGGAAATGTATATTTAGTTGAGATAATGAACTAAAAGAACTTAGTGGTAAACTTGAAAATAGAATGAAGAATAGTAAGCTTTTGGCAAAGAACTTTTGAATCTTGCTACATCCTTACCTTGCCCCAAATCCCTGCATCTCGAAAGTCTTACACCACGTTACGTCGGGTTAGTCTTGTTGAGTACTTTTGTACTCAGGGTTTGTTAACCCTTGTTGCAGGTGAGTCGCATGCGCAGGCTTGTTTTGGTCCCTGCTGCATGTCTGTGTTCGAAGTCAATGACGATGAGGAGTGATGAATGGCCTTTGGACAAGGCACTAGTTTGTATGATAAATAAAGTTAATGTAATATTATCCCGCTACTATGGTCGTATGACACTTATGGTATGGTAAGTTTGAAAACAACTGGTTTGTAATAATACTATCTTAAGACTTCCGCTATCTTTTACTCTGGTATATATTTGAATAAACTATTGTAATCTGCAATGACTGTGATTGGGATCCTGTTTAAAAAGAGAAACGTGGATGATTCGGGTTTCCCGAGGACACCCGACAGACCTGTTGAGTTGTTGGGAACTCGTGTACGCTACCCGAGGTCTGTTAAGACAACGATAGGTGCATGTGGGCCCAATTCCTTAGGAGGTTCTGCCACATCCATCGCGTGCGTCCAAAATGATTTTTGAGCATTTAGCACATTTAGCACATACTGTGCACCCATCTTGCACCGACACTAACACTGTCTCCCAACAGATAGAAATGAGATTCCACATAACCCAGGCCACCTAGGAGTTCCATCGGGTGTGTCTAAAATGATTTCTGAACCAGTGGTACATTCAGCGCAAACCATGCACCTATCCTGCGTCAAGATTAGCACGATCTCCAACTGGACCAAAACAAGCTTCCACTTGAGCCTCGTCACCTTGGAGTACCATCGGGTGTGTCCAAAATGATTTTTGAGCTTATGGTATGTTTGGGGCATACTGTGCACCTTACTTGCACCGGCAATAACACTGTCCCCAAACTAGCCGAAACGAGACTCCACATAACCCACATCACCTAGGATCTCCTTCGGGTACGTCCAAAATGATTTCCAAGCCTGTGGTATGTTCGGCGTATACCGTGCACCTGTCTTGCGTCAAGATTAGCACTATCTCCAAATGGACCAAAATAAGCTTCCACTTGAGCCTCGTCACTTACGAGTATCATCAACTGTGTCCAAAACGATTTCAGAGCCTACGGGACATTTGGGGCATACCATGCACCTATCTTGCACCGACACTAGCACTGTCTCCAAATATACCGAAACGAGATTCCACATGACCCACTTCACCTTGGAGTTCCATCAGGTGCGTCCAAAACAATTTCTAAAACAGTGGTACGTTCGGCGCAAACCGTGCACCTATGTTGCACTAACACTAACACTGTCTCCAAACGGACCAAAACGAGATTACACATGACCCACGTATCCTAGGAGCTCCATCGCGTGCGTCCAAAACAATTTTTGAGCCTATGATACGTTTGGCGCATACCATGCACCTATCTTGCACTGACACTAACACTATCTCCAAACGGATATAAACAAGATTCCACATGACCCACGTCTCCTAGGTGTTCCATCGGGTGTGTCTAAAATGATTTCTAAATATGTTCGGCGCAAACCATTCACCTATCTTGCGTCAAGATTTGCACTACCTCCAAATAGACGAAAATGAGCTTCCACTTGAGCCTCGTCACCTAGGAGTACTATTAGGTGCATCCAAAATGATATATGACCCAATGGAACGTTCGGTCCAAACCATGCACCAATCTTGCACCAACACTAACACTGTCTCCAAACATACTGCAATGTGATTCGACATGACCCATGGCACCTAGGAGTTCCATCGGGTGAGTCCAAAATGATTTTTGAGCCTACGGTACGTTCGGCGCAAACCTTGTGCCTATCTTGCGTCAAGATTAATACTATCACCAAACGGACCGAAACGAGCTACCACTTGAGCCTCGCCACCTAGGAGTACCATCGGCTGCATCCAAAATAATTTTTGAGCCTATGGGGTGTTTAACGGATACCATGAACTTATCTTGCTCTGACACTAACACTAAAACGTAGGAGTTCCATCGGGTACATCTAAAATGATTTCTAAACCTGTTGTATATTTGGCGCAAACTGTGCACCTATCTTGCGTCAAGATTAGCACAATCTCCAAAAGGACCGAAACGAGCTTCCACTTGAGCCTCATCACCTAAGAGTACCATCGGGTGTGTCGAAAACAATTTCTGTGCCTATGGTACATTTGGCACAAACCATGCACATTTCTTGCACTGACACTAATACTGTCTCCAAACGGACCGAAATGAGATTCCACATAACCCACGTCACCTAGGAGTTGCATCGGGTGCGTCAAAAATGATTTCTAAACCTATGGTACGTTCAGCGTAAACCGTGCACCTATCTTGCGTCAAGAATAGCACAACCTCCAAACAAACAGAAACGAGCTTCTGCTTGGGTCTTGTTACCTAGGAGTACTATTGGGTGCATCCAAAACGATTTCTATGCCTATGGTATGTTTGGCGCAAACCGTGCACCCATCTTGCACCGTCACCAAACAGACCAAAACAAGATTCCACATGACCCACTTCACCTTGGAGTTCCATCGGGTGCGTCCAAAACAATTTCTGAGCCTATGGTACGTTTGGTGCAAACCATGCACCTATCTTACATCAAGCTTTGCACCATCTCCAAACAGACGAAAACGAGCTTCCGCTTGAGCCTCGCACCTAGGAGTACCATCGGGTGTGTCCAAAATGATTTCTGAGCCTATAGTACATTTGGCGCAAACCGTGCACCTATCTTGCACCAACCCTAACACCATCACCAAACAGACCGAAATGAGATTCCACATGACCCACTTCATCTTGGAGTCCCATCGGGTGCGTCCAAAATGATTTCCGAGCCTATGGTATGTTCAGTGCAAACCGTGCACCTATCGTGTGTCAAGCTTTGCACCATCTCCAAATGGACTGAAACGACATTCCGCTTGAACCTCGTCACCTAGGAGTACCATCGGGTGTGTCCAAAATGATTTCTGAGCCTATAGTACGTTTGGCGCAAACCGTGCACCTATCTTTCACTGACACTAACACTGTCTCCAAACAGACCGAAACGAGATTCCACATGGCCCATGTCACCTACGAGTTCCATTGGGTGCGTCCAAAACAATTTCTGAGCCTACGGTACGCTTAGCGCAAACCATGTAACTATCTTGCATCAAGATTAGCACTATCTCCAAACGGACCAAAACGAGCTATCACTTGAGCCTCATCACTTAGGAGTACCATGGGCTGCGTCCAAAATGATTTTTGAGCCTATGCGATGTTTAGCGCATACCATGCACCTATCTTGCTCCGACACTAACACTATCTCCAAACGGACCAAAATGAAATTCCACATGACCCATGTCACCTAGGAGTTCAATCAGGTACATCTAAAACGATTTCTGAACCTGTTGTATGTTTGGCGCAAACTGTGCACCTATCTTGCGTCAAGATTAGCACAATCTCCAAAAGGACCGAAACGAGCTTCCACTTGAGCCTCATCACCTAAGAGTACCATCAGGTGTGTACAAAATGATTTTTGAGCCTATAGTACGTTTGGTGAAAACCATACACCTATCTTGCACCGACACTAACATTGTTTCCAAATGGTCCGAAATGAGATTCCACATGACCCATGTCATCGAGGAGTTCTATCGGGTGTGATCAAAACTATTTCCGAGCCTATGGTATGTTTGGCACAAACCGTGCACCTATCTTGTTTCAGATTAGCATTATCTCCAAACAGACCGGAATGAGCTTCCACTTGAGCCTCATCACTTAGGAATACCATCGGCTATGTCAAAAATGATTTCGAGCCTATGCTATGTTTGGCGCATACTATGCACCTATCTTGCACCGACACTAACACTATCTCCAAATGGACTAAAACAAGATTCCACATGACCCACGTCATCTATGAGTTCCATCGGTGCGTCTAAAATGATTTTTGAACATGTGGTACTTCAGCGCAAACCATGCACCTATCTTACGTCAAGATTAGCACTACCTCCAAACGGACCGAAATGAGCTTCAACTTGAGCCTCGTCACCTAGGAGCACCATTAGGTGCGTCCAAAATGATTTTGGAGCCTATGGTACGTTTGGTGCAAACCATGCACCTATGTTGCACCGATACTAACACTGTCTCCAAACAGACCAAAATGAGATTTCACATGACCCATGTCACCTAGGAGTTCCATCGGTTGCGTCCAAAATGATTTCCGAGCCCGTGGTACGTTCGGCGTAAAATGTGCACCTATCTTCCGTTAAGATTGGTACTATCTCAAAACCGATCAAACGAGTGTTGGCATTTCTTAACGTATACTGAAATGATCCACAAGTGCACGAAATTACCATTGTAGCATTTTGTTGGCGCAAAAAGATGTCGATGCACTGAGCACACAGCAAGCCGAAAGGATCTGCTTGATGGAGCAAGGCTGGACATCCGCTTGGCTTCAACGCAGGGTTAGCCGATCTTGCGAATTCATCCTGAGGCGTGCCAGTCAATTTGACCTACAATTGACAAGGAGAGAAAGTTTATTAGTAATTTAAGGTGGAACATGCCGGTTTTGCCCAGATAGTTCCAAGTGTGCTACTTCGGGAGCAGCCAGACGGGAAAATTGACTAAATAGCCGATAGGCGAAGAAATCGGCTATTACAGACTGTAAAGCTCATGGATTGCGATTAATTTTATGTTGACAAGTACAATACACGTAGATTTAAGTAAAATCATCCACTAGGTGGGTATTACCAGTGTAACGCATTGAGTGATGAATCTAACGAGAAAGGATATAACATGCGAACAAATCGACTGTTTAGTACAAATGGATCTACAAACGCTCTAAATCTAATATGTTACCATTGACAGTGAGGTTTGACCAGATCGATGGCAGCTATGATGATAATAACAAACCAAAACCAAAGAATCCGTCAAACCATCCATACATTGACAGGCTTTCCAAAAGACACGCTATATGTGTGGACGCTCAGGCGAATCGGATGAAATAGCCGATTCAGGTGAAAAGGGACAACAACAAGTGAACAATCGACTATTTAACCTTGACCAATCTATCAACTCATCAGACTTAACCTATTATCCCTAGCAGTGGGGTTCGACCAGATCGATGGCAGCCGTGATAAAGATAACAAATCAAACCTTTAAAGTACATAGATCTATTCACATTTAACAGAATCATAGAGACACACTATAGGCGTTAAAGCATAGGCGATCAGCTATTTAGCCGATGTAGGCATAGCAAACAGTTAAGGTCACGCCTAATCGAGAACAAATCTACCAACTAGCATCCTCCGATCTAAAGTGCCATCAGTGGGGATCGACCGGATCGTTACAACCATAATAGCAAACTATAGACCATATTTAACTAGCCAGTAAACCTCTTCAAGATCATATGTACCTTAACCACGTACTATGCACGATCAGGATCATGGTAGAACAGCCGATAAAACAAAACCCGTCGCTCAAAGTAAGAAATATCGCATTGTAACAAAGCAAACGACGGACTAAAAGGATATGAGGCTGATCTAGATCGATCTCGATCGGGCAGATTGATGTTGCTGAAAACTAATAACAATAAGACCATCATCAAGATCGATAACTTAATGAATCTACCTG
Source organism: Miscanthus lutarioriparius (assembly GCA_904845875.1). NCBI lineage: Eukaryota > Viridiplantae > Streptophyta > Magnoliopsida > Poales > Poaceae > Miscanthus > Miscanthus lutarioriparius. The sequence goes on from CAJGYO010000018.1 coordinate 45,695,217, forward strand.
AAGGACGCCACCTTTAGGTAGAGCCTATAACTTGACCTTAATCTATTTCGAGCAGTGGAGGTCAAACTTAACCGATGCAGCCGTACTTGAACTAGATAAGAGTTGATAACTAGCTTATACTAGAGTTCGTAGTGGAGGTCAAACTTAACCGATGCAGCCGTACAAACAGAAGTATAAGCCATGACGGTAATTACAGACAAGCCAGAGGTCGGCTGGACCGATGCAACCCTGCTTGTTGAAGAACTCGCCGAGATCTACACTACTCCTACTCCTAAGGGTTGGCGTAAAGCCAAAAAAAAGTAATTTGTATTGATTGATTGGGTGTCCTTTTACAATAGCCGGGGTCCAATATTTGTACCCGGAGCCTAAGCATGAATCCTACTTAAGTACGACTCATTACAATCTTTGGTATAAACAAAAACATTCCTAACCTAAAATAACTTGGACCCTAATCTTTTTCTTTTTGTAGAGTCCGACATGTATTTCCCGACGCCAACCTTAGCTCATTGTCGTTATCTGCTGACATCATTCGAATAGAGCCGATTCCAGTGCCGCATCTGAATCAGCTAATATCGATCCTTATGCAATCGATTCCTTGATTGACACAATCTTGGAAGCTTCGAGTTCCCACGTTCTTCTTCCCAAATTTCGGTGTAAACACATGCCCTCCAATTTTGGGATAAAAATGATTTTATTCCAAAATTCCTATTTACTTGTTTACCACGTTGGAACCATTTTATTCCGAGATATATGTGTGACTGCTGACTTCCCGGTCCGAGTCTTATATAATATCCCAATAGTATCTTTTCCAACTTACTCGACCCATTTGCTTTCCCCTTCTTTCTCGAGCAAATCTTAACAGCCAACGCCGCCATCGCCAAAGCCTTAACCCTAGCAAATCCTTTGCCCTATCAAGCTTTTATTCAAGCGATCTTCCTCAAATTCAAATCTATTTCGGCTGCAATGGCGACCAGCGACCCTATGGTATGTTTTCAAGTTCCCATTCTCTAAGTATCGGCCGCTACCCTGCATTTCCCTTCTTCTCAAATTTATTTTATCTAATTTCTAGGAAGTGAGGAATGAAATCTTGATTCCATCGGTTGTTGTTCCCAATGTCTATTTTCTTGGGCCTATGGGTGACCCTGATCCATCTGATTTTATCCATCAAGAAACCAACCAAATCCCCTTCAAACAATCTGTAGTGGATTTGTCTTCCCGGAACACCAAAACTCCCTTCAGAAACTGGCCCAAAATGCCTAGGGGATGGCGAGACTAGTTTCATAGGGTGTCTGAGAATAAGGCTATAGATTGGGAGCTTTATGATCTGAATCAATGCTTAACACTCTCATTGTCTAGAATGGAGAGGAAAGATTCACTCCTGATCTCTGCATCTTATTTCTAGTCTAACACCCTAAATGCTTTCATTTTTTTGTCACGGCCCAATGACCATCACTTTGGCCGATGTTTATATGTTGACCGGCCTTAGAATAACAGGATCGATGCATCCTTATGACTTCTTAAGTGCTGGATCCAAGAAATTAGCCAAAATATTAGACTACATAGGATGGGCAAGCTACATTCTGAATCATATCAGAGATGGATCAACTGTTAGCGAAAGAGAATATGTGGCCTTTCTGAACATGTGGTTACAGTGATTCATCTTCTGTGGGTCATCCTATGGTCCGACTTACAATCACAAACTTATGGCAAAGCATCTGGCAGTAGGCGCTGATATTCCTCTTGGAAAGTATCTATTAGGAGCTGCTTATCATCTGATGCACCAGGTAGCTACCCATTTACTGAAGAATGAACAAGTGCATACTATTAGTAGCCCTTGGTGGTTGATACAGCTATGGCTGAACCTATATATGCACAAGATTGTACGGACTAACCTCAGAAACCTGAGCTTTCCTTCCTCCAACTTTGATGAAGAATATAGAGGCAAAGAAGGAAGAACCTGTCAGTGCATGAGCTACGGTGAAGCTGCATCGGCCATAACAATTATTATCGATGTTGACCATCTCTTCAAAAAGTTTTATGGAGGGTTTGATGTAGATATCCTGACTTGGCTACCCTATGATGAGGATAAGAACAATGAGCTAGTCTTCCCATTCAAATTTCAATTTGAATCAGGCTGTTCAGACAAGACGGTGGCTGTATTTTTCAATTCCTTCATCAAGCCCTGTATTCTCCTAGCCAAATTTTGTCATGGTCGTGGCAAAATGTCTATAGGTTCCTTCCTTCCAAGCAACATTCCAACCTATGAGTTTTACAACCCTTCTTTTGTAGCTCGTTAGTTTGGTTTTGGTCAACTGCCTCCTCAACTGTTCTTCAAGGATATACTAAGGCCAAGAGAGGGTATTAGTGAAGTAATGGAAACCTCTAGAGTTTTCCAACTAGGATTAGATCTTCCTTCTGTTTACTTGCATGACTAGACAAGAGTTAACTTCTCTTCCAATCTTTTTGACTCGCATGAATGGCGCTCCCATCTCTTCTATGGGTTGGTCCATCCTAGATGCATAGCTCTGGATGGAGAGTTTGCTTCTGACAGAGAGGTAACTTACCATTTCTTTTTAGAAAAATTGCTCAACGAATTCTCCTACCAACTATTCTAACAGACCTTTTCAGGACACTGAATTTAAACCCCCAAGCTTGGACTGGAAGGGGCATTCTATAGATTATCAGCCACCATGTCCAGTCTCAAGAATAGGATTAACTACACCCACACTGAAGAAACTAATGAAAACTCAAGCTAGCCCTACAATTGTAACGTATCAATCCTCAAAACGTAAGACAGCCCAAGGGACAACCTAAAAAATTATTACTGGGAAAAGACTTCACCGAACAAGACTATCAGCTGCCCAAGTAAAACCATTCATCCTTTCTTCAGAAATGATATTCAACTTGTAATCCCCTTTCTTTACAGTTATCAACTATTGTATCCCAATCTGTTCGGGGTGCGGAACTATTGTCCCAGGCATTCAAGTCAGCATCAACTGAACCATCATCGGCCGATCCTCAAAAGGAGCCAATTTCGGTTGAAACAACCGATGCTTCTAAGACAGCAGAAAATGTAAGTCCTTCCATTTCACCCCCTGATGTTGTCAAGGTATTTTTCTTAAAATTCTTGATTTTTATTCAGTTTTCACCCTTTATCTAACCATTTATCATGCCAAATACTCTTTGAGGAAACACTCATGCAAGAGTAGGAGTCTGACAGTCCACCTATTGACAATGATCCTGCTAGCGTTTAGAATGATCCTACTGCTCTTGACACACAGACTGTCGATTCCCCAGTTCAGCACATAACTGATGGTAAGAAAATCATATATCCATTTTATCCTTCTACAACAATCATGGACTAAGAATCTTCCTTGATGTTTGTAGATACCAATGTTGAGAGTTTAGATCCGATTCAACCAGATACCATTGGTGCATCATCAGTCGTTCCTTCTTCTTAGATGGAAGCTATCTCAGAGAAGGTACCGCATTTACTTCATCATTTATCTTATTATCAACTGATTTAATCCTCCTAACAAGATTTCCTTATATGTAGGCACTTAATCTTCCAGCTCCAAGCTACTCATTCAACCTTGAAGAGTATTTAGATGAAGACAAAATCAGTTCATCAGCCACCTCTTCTAAGGAAGCTTTATCAGAAGAGACTAGAAATTGGCTAAGGGATATATTACCAATGCTTGAGAAGAATATAGTTGATTTGGTCCAAGATGCAGATTCAATGCAGAGAGTCTCCTTGGCCTTTAAGGATAATTCATCCTCGGTTCTTATCAAGGCCTTGTCATCTTTGCCTGTCATCGAAGATCAAGCCCCAAAGGTGAAAAAGACCCAGAGGAACCTATCTAACCGTGAAGCTTTATTGGCCAAGGACTCCAACAGGCAAGAGGCCAAAGAGTTGACACAGCTAATCGATGATTTGAGGAACTCTTCTCTCAGGATCGATCCAGAGCTGACCCAACTAGAAGCCAGGCATGCAGAGCTTGAGAAGGAACTGGAGAATGTGAAGGCTACCATTGATCACCACAAGTCCAATCTGGCTCAAATACCCGATGCCATCAAGCAGAAGAAACAATAACTGTTGGCCAAGGTCAGAGAAGGCAGGGCCATCTGCAGCAGTCTTGAGGATATTCTTGGATCAACCGAAGAAGACAAGCACCAAATTGCAGAAGTCGATGCTATCCGACTAGAAGCATTGAAAGCAATCTAAGATGTTCTAAACTTGTAATCTGCAAATCAACATGTGTTTTGTGTATATCCAGTGATAATCATATCTTCTATCGCCTTATTATATTTCTTCTCTCGGCTAAAGAGGTTATTTGAAAATAGTCGATTCCAGACTTCTAACCTCAATCCGATTAAGTCTGAAAACACGTACTCCATTAAGAGAACCCCTCAACCTTCTGTCCTTAGCCGCATTCTCTTCGGCATTAGTGCGGTGGTGTTTCGCCTCCTATTAATTGCGGTTGCCTTTTGCATGTCCTGAGACGTCCACCACCTTGTTTCGTGGCTTCCAATACCGACCGAGGGCTCCGGCCTTGAACACATCTGAACTCATAACCGCTCTTGTTCCTTTGCACTTCTCCGCCCTCGCAAACTCTGTAGTGGCCTTCTTCCCCATTCTTGTATATCCAACCAAACTTCATGGCCGGCGAGGACAACCGAGGCAAACATGCGATGGAGGAGATTCCGGAGGAGGACATGCTGGTGAGCCAGTGCCTTCGATGTATGAGGTGAGATCGATATCTTCTGCTCATGGCGATGAACTTTTCTAACTTGTCTATAGGTTCATCTTGAATGACAGTCTTTATCCTCTTCCTAGGGCCAGCGAGCCCTCTAATGTTGTATCTGATGCTGCCTCTGCGCTGGACTCATCGTCGGACTCCTCCGATTCCTATAACGGCGACGACGCCCAGCGTTTCCTCTAAACGTGGAGGGCAGCCTAGAACCGTTATTCTAAGGCAACTTGAGAAAATGGTCAGCTTGAGATCCGCCTCGAGGTCTCTCATGCCACTCTTCACACCGTCGAGGAAGAGGCCAGCGCTGCTCGGGTGTGGCTAGCCAAATCCAACACCATAGTGGCAGGTAAGATGGACTCCAAGAACATCTTTACTTTGATTTCTACTGTCTTTATCTTGATAGTTCCTTTGTTTCTGTGATCGCCAGCCCTAACGGTGCAGTTGGAGTCCCTCCAACTAGCGGCGAACGCGGCTATGGCAGCCGTCAACGCCCAGGGCCCCCTCATCAATGCCCGTCTCCATGATGTTACAGCCCGCGTCCAGGAGATCGCCCTTCATGGCATCCATCATGGCGCATCGGTGGCGCTGGCCACAGCACAGGTCCAGACTAGGTATGAGCTACATACCATGGAGACCAGTTTCCCAATGGGCGACGGCCCCGAGGAGCACGAGGACTTGATTGAGGAGTTCATCGATGCAGCGGAGGCCATCGTGGACATTACATCTGCTCAGGATGTGATAAAAAATGTCTTCGATTAGTTTGTATTTAGGGCAAACTGATCAATGAACAAAAACTTCTATCTTTTTATGATTGTATCTATGTACTTTCTACAATGCCTTTGTATACGTCATGGCTGCTTCTGTGTTTGTTTTTGCTCTATAGGCGGTACATCTCGTATCGGCTTTTCCCCTTTTGGGTTAATTTTGAACTAAAGGCGATACCCTTCTGCTACCAGCTATTAGAGCCAATGACTGAACAAATTGGTTGTCAAGTGTTGATCCAAATGTTAGGATAATATTCTTTCAAACATTTTCCATCGATCGCTTCTTGACAGGTTGCACCAGAACTCTTCAGACCAAAGTTTAAACAACTGACCGATCTAGGCTAGGCATCTCATTAAGCAAAACAATCTTTAAATTTCCTTTAATAAATCTATCAACTCTAGCTCATAGTTAGGATTCGACTTGGCACTCACATACATCGGCCTAGGCCTATCTTCAGGACCAATGTCTATTTCTTTTAATTCACCGACCGACGTGAAGCCATGCCCTAGCTTACCACCTGTACCATTTATCGGGTTATCCATTAAAACAAACTCTCAGAGCTAATTTCTTGGATCGGCTATTGTCTTTCATCATTGATCTTAATGAAACCTCCTTCCCATAGCTTGCTAGAAAAACACTTGAAATATTCTAGCGCCCAATACACTGGATCGGCTGCTGCGATACTCACAGATTCATCAACGCGAACTAGCTCAACATCATCTCCATGCCACTGAATCAAACATTGATGCATGGTTGATGGTACACAATAATTTGCGTGAATCCAGTCATGACCAAGGAGTAGACTGTATGAACCTTTTCCATCAATGACGAAGAATGTGGTGAGCAAAGTCTTACTTCCGATTGTCAATTCGATGTTCATTACCCCCTGGTCTTGGATTCATTACCCCTAATATCCTTAAGCATCATGTCGGTTTCAATCAAATCTCCTGGTCCCTTGCCAAGTTTACGAAAAGTGGTGTAAGGCATAAGATTGACAGAAGCACCTCCATCCACCAACATCTTGCTCATCGGCTTCCCATCAACAAAACCTTTTACATATAAAGCCTTTAGGTGCCGATGCTTGACTGGCTTATCGAATATAGCATGTTGTATCACTGTCAACTTAGCAACTATTTCTTCATACTCCAATTCATCAAAATCTGAATAGACTTCTTAGTCTGCTGGAGCTCTAAATTTTGATGGCAATAGAAAAGCCATTTGAATATTAGTCGATGGTTGACCCCTATCGACTATTTGTTTAGCACACCACACTTGAGGACCAGACGCCTGAACATGTTCTAACTCTCTGTTCCTTAGGCATTTCACCCTCCTTTTCTGGCTTCTTGTCAAACCTCCTGGACACCATTACCCTTCCTGCCAAACATATTCTTCTTCATTATCTTCTTCTTCATAATCAGCCCAGTTTTGATCAACAACCCGCTTTCCTAGCCGATCATGAACACTTCTATTTTTTAAGCGCCGATCCATATTATGATGATACTCATCTCAAGCATGGATAGACCGGCGGTTGGCTTGAGATTGCCTAAACTTCCAATATTGCTCACTGCACTCTAGACAATTATTTCTAGTAGGCAATTTCAAACCTTCATTCCAACAATGTTTGAAGAAAGGACAATTCTAATCTGATTCAGCTTGCTTTCTTTCATACCTCTCTTTCTCTTGTTGATGCTGGTATTCTTTCTCTTCTAGCCAACGCTGATAATCCATTTCCTTCTGCCGCTGCCATTTATCCAACAAAATTCGAGATGTAACATGCGGTCTTGTCGCCCCATCCCTTGATGTCTCTCCCTCTTCATATCGGCTCCTCTGTTTGTCACAATGCCTTTTAATCTCTCTATATTCATCAGCCAATATTTTCATCTTTGGGTTGATGGTTCTGGCTTCTTTGGCCCTAGTTGATGTTAGGACTTTAGTCTTCCCTTTGAGCAACCTAGCATCAACCATGTTCTGATCTCTTAGGAAAGGATTATCATCAACTTTCATCTTCCGAGGTGTATCGAATTTGAGCCTTCCTTGCTGAATAGCCCTCTGTATATGTTGCCGAAAAACTCTGCACTCATTAGCGGAACGAGAAGTAGTGTTGTGAAATTTGCAAAACTTCTTATTCTTCAACTGATCGGGAGGCAACATAACATGATTGTCAAGCAACTTGATCTATCCTTTTTCAAGTAAGAAATCAAAGAGTTTGTCCGATTTTGTGACATCGAAATCATAGCTCTCTTCAACTCCTTTTCCCCAAGGATTTGGTACTATTACTGTCTTTTTTCCCCAATTCCATTCAGCCACGGCAACCTCTTCTTCTTCATCATCTTCATAGCTGTCATCAACTGAATATGGATTATATGTTTTGGCAATTGCGGCACTCTTCTGGAATCAGGTATCTCTGCGCATATTCTGGAATTGGCTATTGAGCGCTACCACTCGTTGAGCCAACTGACCTAAATTGTCAAACTCTTGCCCGAGCAGTTTCTCTCTATATTGGCAACATTCCTTGAACAGCCAAAGCAGCTAGCTGATCATCGGTCAAGTTCAATGAAAAGCATAAATTCCTGGTCTCTCGGAACCTCTAAAGAAATTCGATACACGATTCATTAGTTCTCTGCCTTATAGTCGTCAAATCGGTAATTTTCTTTTCTCCTGTCCTAGTATAAAAATATGTATGAAACTTCTTCTCTAGGTCAGCCCAATTGGCAATGGAGTTAACTGGCAGTGATGAAAACCAAGTGAAGGCTGGCCCTAATAGAGACGAGGAGAAGAAACGAACTCGATGGGCCTCTTCAATGGATGGTTCGCCCAACTATGTAAGATACCGACTAACATGTTCTATTATACTTGTGCTATCTTGGCCAGTGAACTTAGCAAACTCTGGGAGCCTCTAATTTGTAGAAAGAGCGACCAAATCATAGCCAAAAGGGTATTTGTATGAGAAGGTCTGCCCTTTTGGCTTCAAACTGAATTGATTCTTCATCATCTCGGTCACTCTAAGCAATAACTCATCAGCATTTGAATTTGGATTTCTCTGCAATTGCTGACCCATCTATGGATTAAAATTTCAGGTACCTTGATACCCTAGATTTGGAATTGTGTGAAGGGTGTTGTAATTTGTGCTATAATGATATCCTTGTGGAATCTTTATCTACTGGGTCCTTTGCTGGTTTGCTGCTTGAAGTCTCTGGTTGTAGATGCTAGGATCTGTATCTCTATGAATCCTTTGAACTGATGGTGCTATTTTTTGAGCTGACTATGGTATTTGGCCTGATATGCCAAAATTGACCATTTGATTCTAAATTGGCTCCGTCGGCTGTTGCACATGCTGCACTGATGATCCAGGATTATACTGTATCTGATTAGCAGTAGCACCTTGAACTTGCTCAGATAAAATCTGAACTACCTGGACATCACCATTACCAGCTGGTGCTACTTCTTTATGGCTAGTACTGGCTTGATTAGTCCCTTGAGTCGACGGATGTGGAATATTGTAGTAAACCAGTCCAATCTAATCAATTGGATATCCATAAAACACCTCTTTCATGGTATGGAACGTGTTCAAGAAAACTGTATTACGGTTCAATATGGCATCATGAACAGATTTGTTTACAGCTGCTACAAAGAAACGCCTATCTTCAGCTTCGTCTGTATCTGACTGCCCATGCAACCAAACTCTTGGTAGTAGATATTTCTGAACAACTTTATTGTCACGTGTCTTAGTGTAGGACAACAAACACTTATTCTGAAATTCTACTATAGCTTTGCTGATGACATCCTTATCTTCATCAGGTAGGTCTTCACAAGGCACCATAAGAATGTCACTATTGTTGTAAGTCGCCATGACGATTGTGGGGTCCGACTAGGCATGCCACAACGTGTGTCAGCGTAAAAACATGTCGATGCGCCGAGCACATAGCAAGTCGAAAGGATCTGCTTGATGGATCAAGGCTGGAGATTCGCTTGGCTTCAACGCAGGGTTAGCCGATCCTGTGAATTTCTCACAAGGTGTGCCAGTCAATTTGACCTACAATTCACAAGGAGAGAAAGTTTATCAGTAATTTAAGGTGGAACATGCTGGTTTTGCCCAGACTGTTCCAAGTGTGCTGTTTCGGGAGCAGCCAGATGGGAAAATCGACTAAATAGCCGATGCACGAAGAAATCAGCTGTTATGAACTGTAAAGCTCATGGATCGCGATTGATTTTATGTTGACAAGTACAATACACGTAGGTTTAAGTAAAATCAACAGCTAGGTGGGTATTACCAGTGTAACGCGTTGAACCAATGAATCTAACGAGAAAGGATATAACATGTGAAGCAATCGACTGTTTAGTACAAATGGATCTACAAACGCTCTGAATCTAATCTATTACCATCGATAGTGAGGTTCGACTGGATCGATGGCAGTTATGATGATAATAACAAACCAAAACTGAAGAATCCGTAAAACCATCTATACATTGATAGGCTTTCCAAACGACACGCTATATGTGTGGACGCTCAGGCAAATCGGCTGAAATAGCCAATTCAGGTGAAAAGAGACTACAACATGTGAACAATCGACTATTTAACATGGACAAATCTATGAACTCATCAGACTTAACCGGTTATCCCTAACAGTGGGGTTCGACCGGATCGATGGCAGCCATGATAAAGACAATGAATCAAACCATTAAAGTACATAGATCTATTCACATTTAATAGAATCATGGAGACACACTATAGGCATTAAAGCATAGGCAATCGGCTATTTAGCCTATGTAGGCATAGCAAACAGTTAAGGTCATGCCTGATCGAGAACAAATCTACCAACTAGCATCCTTCAATCTAAAGTGCTATCAGTTGGGATCGACCGGATCGTTACAGCCATAATAACAAAGTATAGACCAGATTTAACTAGCCAGTAAACCTCTTTAAGATCATACATACCATAACCGCGTACTATGCACGATCAGGATCGAGGTAGAATAGCCGATAAAACATAACCCATCGCTCAAAGTAAGAATATCATATTGTAACAAAGCAAACGACGGACTAAAAGGATGTGAGGCCGATCTAGATCGATCTCGATCGGGCAGATTGATGTTGCTGAAAACTAATAACAATAAGAACATCAGCAAGATTGGTAACTTAATGAATCTACCCGAAGGACGCCACCCTTAGGTAGAGCCGATAACTTGACCTTAATCTATTTCGAGCAGTGGAGGTCGAACTTAACCAATGCAGCCGTACTTGAATTAGATAAGAGTCGATAACTAACTTATACTAAAGTTCGCAGTGGAGGTCGAAATTAACTGATGTAGCCGTAGAAACAGAAGTATAAGCCATGACGGTACTTACAGACAAGCCGGAGGTCGGCCGGATCGATGCAACCCTGCTTGTTGAAGAACTCGCCGAGATCTACACTACTCCTACTCTACTCCTAAGGGTTGGTGTAAAGCCAAAAAAAGTAATTTGTATTGATTGATTGGATGTCCTTTTACAATAGTCAGGGTCCAATATTTATACCCGGAGCCTAAGCATGAATCCTACTTAAGTATGACTCATTACAATCTTTAGTATAAAAGAAAACATTCCTAACCTAAAATAACTTGGACCCTAATCTTTCCCTTTTTGTAGAGTCCGACATGTATTTCTCGACGCCAACCGTAGCTCATTGTTGTTATCTACTGACGTCATTCGAAGAGAGCCAATTCCAATGCCGCATCTGAATCAGCTGATACCGATCCTTATGCAATTGATTCCTTGATTGACACAATCTTGGAAGCTTTGAGTTCCCACATTCTTCTTCCCAAATTTTGGTGTAAACACATTTTATCCAAAAGTATTCAGGGTATCATATTTTCCACAGGGAACGGTGGCACTCTCCTAGCTAGTTTGTCCAAGGACAACTCAAGGGTTGAGTTGGTAGAGGGTAGAGAGGATTCCTATGGTTTAGAGTCTAAGGATAGGTAAACTCTACTATTACTCACTTACTTTGGGCACCAGATCGCACCTGGTTTGCCAAGTGATGACGGCCTCCAGCTCTATGTGGTACCCGAACATGGGCGATTACAAGGGACAGACAGGGCTGTCACCACCTACCGCCTATCCCTCAACCATGGGATACGAGGCAAACGAAGGTGGCCTCTAGCCTAGACACCATGTCTATGCTATCAACTACTACTCTAGCATTGTACAGGGTGATCCGTCTTTATTGAGAGCCCTCTACTAGATTATCCGCCATGGGGATAGACGACGAACCTGCAAACAAGTAAGAGTAAAGCTTAACTATTCAAAAGACTTTATGACCAAAAGAACCACGAACACTCACTTAGCGGGAGAACCCGATGAAGTAAGGCGTAGGTGTTCATTGAGGTTCAAGACGAGGAGACACCGACAAGTCCAGCACTTCCCCGAGCTCTCCCTCATATCTCTCCAACTACACAACTCTAGATAGATATGGCCTAAGCCTTGGAGTGTAGCTCCTGAGGTATTGCTCTTCCTTATGGTATTGTTGAAATGAGGAAAGCTCTACCCATGCTTTTATACATGCTTGAGGTAGGTATGGTGGGAGTTAAAATAGGAAACCAACCAAACCGTCCTTAGCATGCCGCCATGCAAACGCTAGAGCAAGTTGGGGCTGAGCGGGCTTGGGGGCGGTGCCCTGGGCTGTCCATTTTGCCACCACCTTGCTCTGGAAGGCTCCTAGATAGGCCTTGATGGCTCCCACGTCTGTGCCCGGCCCAGGTTTGTTGCATAGGTAGGCTTTCTCCTTTTATTCCATTGCGTAGTTCTACTTTATGTTTTCTGAGTTGTGCCTTTTGATGTGTTTTCCTATGTTTTCCATGTATATGTCCCAAAAATGATCAACTCACCAAAACTTGTGGAATATGTTAGTGTAAATCCCTATTTGCTAAGTTTTCAAGTTTGTTTGTATGGAATTTGTGTAAAGTTGGTGATTGAACATGAGTTAAGGACCACCACCAACGTGCTATCACATGACCCACATCACCTAGGAGCTCCATCGGGTGCGTCCAAAGTGATTTTCTGAGCCTGTGGTATGTTCGGTGCATCCCGTGCACCTGTCTTGTGTCAAGATTAGCACTATCTCCAAATAGACTAAAAGGAGCTTCCACTTGAGCCTCGTCACCTAGGAGTATCATCGGTTGTATCCAAAATAATTTCTGAGCCTATGGTACGTTTGGGGCATATCATGGACCTATCTTGCACCGACACTAACACTGTCTCCAAATGGACCAAAATGAGATTCCACATGACCCAGGTCTCTTTGGAGTTCCATCGGGTGCATCCAAAAAAATTTCTGAAACTATGCTACGTTCAGTGCAAACCGTGTACCTATGTTGCACCGAAACTGACATTATCTCCAAACGGACCGAAACAAGATTCCACCTGACCCACGTCAACTAGGAGTTCCATCGCCTGCATCCAAAACAATTTTTGAGCCTATGGTACGTTTAGCGCATACCATGCACCTATCTTGCACCGACACTAACACTATGTCCAAATGGATAGAAATGAGATTCCACATGACCCACATCACCTAGTTGTTCCATCGGGTGCATTTAAAATAATTTCTAAATATGTTCGGCTCAAATCATGCACCTATCTTGCATCAAGATTAGCACAACCTCCAAATGGATAGAAACGAGCTTCCACTTGAGCCTCGTCGCCTAGGATTACCATCAGGCATGTCCAAAATGATTTCTAAGCCTATGGTATGTTTGGCGCAAACCGTGCACCTATCTTGCAATGACACTAACACCGTCTCCAAATAGGCCGAAACGTGATTCCACATGACCCATGGCACCTAGGAGTTCCATTGGGTGCGTCCAAAATGTTTTCCAAGACTACGGTACGCTCGACACAAACCGTGTGCCTATCTTGCGTCAAGATTAGCACTATCTCCAAACGGACCGAAACAAGCTACCACTTGAGCCTCGTCACCAAGGAGTACCATCGGCTGCGTCCAAAATGATTTTCTGAGCCTATGGTATGTTTGCCGCATACCGTGCACCTATATTGCTCCAACCCTAACCCTATCTCTAAATGCACCGAAATGAGATTCCACATGACTCACGTCACCTAGCAGTTCCATCAAGTGCATCTAAAATGATTTCTGAACCTATAGTACATTCGGCGCAAACCGTGCACCTATCTTGCGTCAAGATTAACACAATCTCCAAATGGACCGAAATGAGCTTCCACTTGAGCCTCATCACCTAGGAGTGCCATCGGGTGTGTCCAAAATGATTTCTGAGCCTATGGTATGTTTGGCGCAAACCATGCACCTATCTTGAACCGACACTAACACTGTCTCTAAACAGACCGAAACGAGATTCCATATGACCCGAGCACATGCCTTGCGTCAAGATTAACACTATCTCCAAATAGCCCGAAATGAGCTTTCACTTGAGCCTCATCACCTAGGAGTATCATCAGCTGCGTCCAAAATGATTTCTGAGCCTATGGTACGTTTGGGGCATACCATGCACCTATCTTCACCGACACTAACATTGTCTCCAAACAGACAAAAACAAGATTCCACTTGACCCAGGTCACCTGGGAGTTCCATCAAGTGCGTCTAAAATGATTTATAAACCTATGGTATGTTTGGCACAAACCGTGTCCCTATCCTGTGTCAAGATTAGCACTATCTCCGTGTCCCTATCCTGTGTCAAGATTAGCACTATCTCCAAACAGACTAAAATGAGCTTCCACTTGAGCCTCATCACCTAGGAGTACCATCGGGTGTGTCCAAAATGATTTTTGAGCCTATGGTACGTTTGGGGCATACTGTAACACTCTGGGTGTTAGTCATGAGTTACGCAGCGAAATTGGGCTTAATTAGGATATGTCAAGCAATGATTACGATATCTAGTTCATAATCTAGAAGTAATGATGAAGGTATTGAGGTCAAACCTATGAAAATGAGCCCCAACTTGGACTCGGACAATACACTTTGCTAACATGTGGACCCTAGTTAAGATTAGGCATGAGTATTGTTAAACATGCTTATTTCATGAACATTACATCAACATGCATCCATCTTGACCAGTGGAAAAGTTTCATGAAGTTTGGAGCCAAGAAGTCACATGAAATTATAAGTTATAACCTTGATTGAATTGCTTTATTAAGTAAATGGGAATATGAGATGTCGACCGAACCTTGCTACCTTGCCCAAATGACTCTAATTGAACTCTGCAACAAAAGTCATGAAGGGTTCGTGTCGAGCAAATGTCAAGAAAAGGACTTAATTGGTCTAAAACCCTAATTCCAAGGTTTAACAAGGTGCTGCTTTGACCAAGATGAAGCAATGGTTTCTATACGTGATATGAAGTTTGACCTTTAATAAAAGATGAAGTTTGAGTGGAGTACAACAAACTTTAGTTTTGGACCAAGACTTGATTCTACTTCTAGGTGGCTTAAACAGTGGCCTCAAGTTTGAATGCAGTGCTCCTTTTGAGCTCTCAGAAATATTTCTAAGTCCCCAATTGACAACAACAAGTTGACATGTTGTGACATTTTTATTTTCCAAATTCATATGGTAGCTCAATTTAATTTCTTAATATGGGTTGGAGTACACTATGTAGAGGAAACAACAAAACAAGTCTTATCAATTTTGGAGCACGTTTGGACATTCAAAGGTAGTTTCAAAAACAGCTAATGGCACTAAATTCCTTTGCCAATACCTGAATGTTCAAAGTCTGAACTCAGTTTCGGGTACTACACTTTGGAGCCTTGTATCTCTCCAACCAAACCAAATCAGTCAATCATCCTTTAAGAAAAGTTGAAGAGCAAGATGTGTACAACAAACTTTGTTCAAAGACCCAATCCTAAATCACGTTCTAAGTTTGTCAAACAGAGGCTCGAAGATTGAATCTACAGCTGTTTTCTGACTTAGAAATATTAGTAACCACTTAATTGATACGCCGTGTTCTCATGCTTTTGTTAAGCGGCTCAAGTTGAGCCAAATATGGTATGAACCCACTAGGGTTGAATCCCGATCTTTGGATGATAGGGCATGGGATAACTCGATTGGTGGATGGAGACGACGTTCACGGCCCGACTACAGCCTTCCAAGCTACGCCTTAGCAACCGATACACCAGCTCCAATGGCTGCTGCAATCTTGTGGAGCGCATCACCCGGCCACTAGGGCACTCGTCCTGCAAACAATCGAAGAACTAGCAAGAACAAGTATAACAAGTACTGAATTTACTAGATGAAGATGAAGGTTTCAAACTCAATCTCAAATAAGGTGGGGTTCCGGAGACAAGAAGTTGGGCGGCTGATCCAGCACACGCGCTTACAAGTAAGTAGCGAGAGCTAAACTTGATATAAACAAAACCAAACTGTTCTTGGTGGTGGCTAAGGGTATATGAAGGTGGAAGGACGACCACCAGGGTGTTGGGGTCATGCTCCAACCCTAGGACGCATCCCTAATGGACCCAACTTGATACACGACCCATTGGGCCAAACTAAGGCGACGTAGCACCTTTGAATAGAAAACCTCTCGGTAGTAATTCAGTCATTGCATATGCCTTAGAATAGATATGGATTTGATTCTAGATCCATGTGAAAATAGACTTCATAAGGATTCCATGAAGTACTTGAACGCTCCAATCCGAGTCCGTATGAAACCGCGGTGACCATCGAAAGTTGGAGCTGTCCTAGAGTCCGAATCCAGCCTGCGCGAATCCTTTTCCCTTTCATTCCTCTCCCTGGTTCCTAACCAAAACAAGAGGGCATGCGTCTCCATGGTCTAAATATGATGGACAGGAACTCAAGAGTGAACTTACTTGATGATTAAGTTGACGAGCACGAGCATGAGTAATAGGACCAAAAACTAGTACTTGTGTCAGCGTGAATGTATCGTTGGTGTTGATGTCCTCATCATCCTCCCCTTCTTGCATTTGAGTCATCCTCGACTCAAGCTCTTCTTCTCCCAAATATGGCTTCAAATCTGCATTGTTAAACATGGCACTAACCCCAAAATCTACTGGCAGATCGAGCTTATATGCATTATCATTAATTTTCTCTAACACTTTAAATGGTCCAGCAGCCCTAGGCATCAATTTAGACTTTCTCAATCCAGAAAACCTATCCTTTCTCAAGTGCAACCAAACTAAATCTCTAGGTTTAAATATTAGTTCCTTTCTATCTTTATCACCAGCAAACTTATATTCAGCATTAATACGCTCTATGTTTTCTTTAGTTGTTTCATGCAGTTTTAACATCAATTCAGCATGCTTAGTAGCATCAAAATTTAGTTTTTAGAAGGTGGCAAAGGCATCAAATCAATAGGAGCACAAGGCAAGAAACCATATACAATCTGAAATGGGCACATCTTTGTAGTAGAATGCAATGAACGATTATAAGCAAATTCAATATCAGGCAAATAATCTTCCCACATCTTAATATTCTTCTTTAAATCAGCCCATAACATAGTAGACAAAGTTTTATTGACAACTTCAGTTTGACCATTGGTTTGGGGATGACATGTAGTAGAAAACAAAAGCTTAGTCCCTAGTTTTCCCCGTAAAGTCTTCCAAAAATCACTTAGAAATTTAGCATCACGATCAGAAACAATTGTGTTGGGCACACCATGCAAACGAACAATTTCTCAAAAGAACAAATCAGCAATATGAGTAACATCATCTGTTTTATGACAGGGTATGAAATGTGCCAGCTTAGAAAATCTATCAACAACCACAAACACACTATCACGTCCCTTTCCAGTCCTTGGCAAACCCAACACAAAATCCATAGAAATATCTTCTCAAGGAGCACTAGGAATAGGTAGAGGCAAATACAAACCGTGTGGATTTAACCGTGATTTAGCCTTTTGACATATCGTGCAACGAGCAACAAACCTCTCCACATCTCTTCTCATCTTTGGACAAAAGAAATGACCAGCAAGTATGTCCTCCATTTTCTTAGCTACAAAATGCCCCATCATGCCACCTCCATGCGTTTCCTGCAGCAACAACAAACGAACGGAGCTCGCGGGAATGCATAGCTTGTTAGCTCTAAACACAAACCCATCACTAAAGATGAATTTGTTCCAACCTTTCCCATCTTTACAATGCAGGAACACATCTTTAAAATCACCATCATTAACATATTGGTCTTTAATTATTTCTAATCCAAAGATTTTGTAATCAAGTTGATTCAGCAAGGTATATCTCCTAGACAAAGCATCAGCAATAATATTCTCTTTCCCTTTCTTGTGCTTAATAACATAAGGAAAAGATTCAATAAATTCAACCCACTTAGCATGTCTACGGTTCAATTTCCCTTGACTACGAATATGCTTCAAAGATTCATGATCAGAATAAATAACAAACTCTTTGGGCCGCAAGTAATGCTGCCATGTTTCTAATGTACGAACAAGAGCATACAATTTCTTATCATAAGTAGAATAATTCAGAATAGGCCCGCTCCATTTTTCAATAAAATACGCAATAGGTTTGCCTTCTTGTATCAAAACACCACCTAATCCAATTCCACTAGCATCACATTCAAGCTCAAAAGTCTTATTAAAATCAGGAAGTTGGAGGAGAGGTGCATGTGTCAACTTATCTTTCAGCATGATGAAGGAGTTCTCTTGTACTTTGCCCCAACTAAAAGACACTCCCTTCTTTGTAAGCTCATTCAAAGGTGCAGCAATGGTGCTAAAGTCCTTCACAAAATGGCGATAGAACCAGCAAGTCCTAGGAAACTCTACACTTGTGTGATAGTCTTTGGTATATGCCATCCCTGTATAGCTTCTACCTTGGCTTGATCAACCTCAATTCCCTGTGGAGTCACAAAATTGCCAAGAAAAGACACTCGATCGGTGCAAAAGGTGCACTTCTCAAGGTTACCAAATAAACATGCATCTCGTAAAGCATTAAAAATAGCACGTAAGTGATCAAGATGTTCATCCATAGATTTGCTGTAAATCAATATATCATCAAAGTAGACTACAACAAATTTTCCAATGAAAGCACGTAGAACCTCGTTCATTAATCTTATGAAAGTACTAGGTGCATTAGTTAACCCAAAAGGAATGACTAACCACTCTTATAAACCAAATTTAGTTTTGAAAGCAGTTTTCCATTCATCCCCCAATTTCATACGAATCTGTTGGTACCCACTACGCAAATCAACTTTGGAAAACACAACAGCACCACTCAGTTCATCAAGCATATCATCCAAACATGGAATAGGGTATCGATATCGAATGGTGATATTATTAATAGCTCTACAATGAACACACATACGCCATGTTCCACCTTTCCTAGGCACTAAAATAACATGAACAGCACAAGGACTAAGGGACTCACGCACATAACCTTTGTCGAGTAGTTCTTGCACTTGTCGCTAAATTTCCTCCATTTCTTTCGGATTTGTCCTGTATGGCGCACGGTTTGGCAAAGATGCACCAGGAATAAGATCAATTTGGTGCTTAATACCTCATATTGGTGGCAGCCCCACTGGTATCTCACTTGGAAAAACATCCAAATACTCCTGCAAAATGTTAGCAACAGCAGGGGGCAAAGAATGCTGGACATCGTGAACTGAAATCAAAGCATCCTTACATACCAAAGCATAGGCAACAGAAGTGGAAGCAACCAATTCATTAATATCAGATTTAGTAGCAAGCAAACAATGTCCTTTCAATCTTATCTCATCTTTCTTACTACTAATAGATTTGACATTTTTATCGATCTCAGTTTGAGTTTTCTTAGCTTTGGCAACATCATCACACACAATAGCTTCAGGAAACATAGGAAGCAAAACAATTTTCTTATCATGGTGTATGACATAATACATATTTGATCTACCATGATGCATACAATCCGTATCAAATTGCCATGGTCTACCTAGTAGAATATGACAAGCTTCCATAGGCACAACATCACACTCAACAAACATCATGATATGATCCAATAGCAAAATTAATTCATACCAGTCTTGTCACCTTAACCTTACTAGTATTGTTGAGCCATCGAATGTGATATGGATGTGGGTGTAGTTTGGTTGTAAATGCAAGCTTCTCTACCATATCATTGCTAGCCAAGTTGTTGCAGCTACCTCCATCAATTATCAAACAGCACGAATGCTCTTTAATGACACACTTTGTTTGGAACAGTGTATGTCGCTGATTTTTCTCCGCCTTCTCAATTTGTTCGCTAAGCACACGCTGCGCAATGAGGCTCTCATAATGATCTGCATCCTCTACACCAATTTGCTCTTCTAGTTGTTCCTCACTCCCTACATGGTCAGCAGCAAGCAAAGCAAGTGTATCTTCATCAAAATCACTAGTAGAGGAATACTCACCATCATCTTTGATGACCATAACACGCTTGCTTGGATAGTGATGCATCAAATGTCCATATCCCTTGCACCAGTGACACTAAACGTCTCTTGTTCTACCTGTAGATGCCACGGATGAAGCACTCGTAGCAGGCTTCTGGATCGTCTTCGCCACTGAATTTGTTGGAGTAGCACGAGGCTTGTCGCTAGATGATGGCATAGGAGTATGTGTAGTCAAAGTAGTAGTCATGCGGGGCTACCATGAATTAGTCTTCCATGCAGAAATATTATTCTTGGCACTGGCACATTGCCCCAGCACTTCCCTTTCAGCTTTACAAGCAAGATGAAACAAATGGGTTACGTTAGTGTATTCTTTATAAACAAGGATGTCCTGAATTTCACGATTTAACCCACCCAAAAATCTTGCCACAGCAGGTTCCTCATCCTCATCTAAATTACAACGCAACATAGTAAATTTTGCCACAGCAATTCTTGATAATATTCTTCTACACTTTTAGCACCATATATCAGTTGTTCCACTTTATTTAACAAATCACGTGCATAGTAAGAAGGAACAAATCTGGCCCTCATGATTCGTTTCAAAGCATTCCAAGTTCATGGTATGTTTTTAGGATTTTTCTTGTCATGTCCTATCCACCAAACAGTAACAAAGTCGATAAACTCACTAGTAGCAGCTCTAACACGTGTATTCTCAAGACATTCATGACAAGCAAACTTTTGGTCAACACCAATTTCCCAAGAAATGTATGCATTAGGATCATACCTACCATCAAACGGAGGTATTTTAAATTTAATTTTACTGAATGCATCATTATTATTGGGTACCTCGCGTCGGTGGTGACCACCCATACCTCTACGATTATGGTGTAGGCAACATCGGTCATGAGTGTCTTGAGCATCATGTTCAGTATCAATAGTATAATCATCATCATAATTATCTTCAAGTCGCTCTTCATCCTTGTTGTCTTCATTTTGCTGCTCTTTGTCTTTTGTATAGAAGTCATCAAAATGCTTCAGAAGAGCAGCAAGGCTTCTGTCCATACAGGCAACAGATGCCTCCAATCCTATAAGCTTGGTGGTGGTGGCAAGTTGGGTGGCCTCCAATTGCCCAATCTTGTCATTGGTCACCTACAAATCTTGATCAAGTCCTTCTGTATGCAGCTGCACTTGCCTTGTAAAATGTTGAATGATGCCCTTGGTGCGAGGAGATTATGGCATCTTGTTAACATCCTCTAACCTTGACATGGTTTAAAAGACAAGGACAACAAGAAAATAGGTGAAGAAATAAAAGCCCTACAGCTTTTAGGATGTAGCTACAGCAAGACGCTCACACTCAACCCGTTACACAAGCCCTTACCAATTTTTACCTGCTAAACAGGAGGGGACGTTAACCAACAAGTCTGCAACCGTGGAATGAAGTGTATCGGTGCCGCAAACAACAACACCTATCAAGCTGTAGTCGAAATATGTGGAGCTGTAGGTGGGCTAAAGCAAGGAAGTACTAGCACCACGTTAGTCACAAAAGCAAGCTGAATAATCATTCAATGGTGGTACCATGTTGGTCCTAGCCTAGATCGTGCTAGAGGCACAAGCCTAGACACAAAGGAAGTCACAACACACCATCGGAAACAATGGAGAAGCACAATGAACAACCCCTTTTCTTCCTATTTTTTTTTCTTTTTTAGGGGATCCTCAAAACTGATTATATAAACAAAAAGACTTCACAAAAGTCATACACCACACAAACT
Organism: Miscanthus lutarioriparius; assembly: GCA_904845875.1. Classification (NCBI taxonomy): domain Eukaryota; kingdom Viridiplantae; phylum Streptophyta; class Magnoliopsida; order Poales; family Poaceae; genus Miscanthus; species Miscanthus lutarioriparius. The sequence continues at coordinate 45,716,814 of CAJGYO010000018.1, forward strand.
TTTTCCGAAAAGATAGGGGTATTCCGGTAAAAAAAGATATGGACTTCTCTCTAGAGTAAAACCAAGCCAATATGTATGCACAATGTGGACGAGTCGAGTCGAGTATAGGTATGGACTTCTGTTCCATTTCTGGAACACCTCAATATATGTAGCAAAAGTGCAAACAGCAACAAGATTTGGTAACATGGTGCAGCAACCAATTCGGACTCCACACCGATTCCAACTCGGTCTTTAACAAGAATAGGACTCTGGAGTAAGCTGAGCTAATATGGATATGTTGGACGTGGAGAAGTTGAGTATAGATATGAACTACTGCTGCACAAAGATGAACTTGGATTCGGACTCAAAACAGCAACAAGGCAGCTATCAATTCGGACTCAAAACCAACTCAGATTCCTACTCAGACTTGAACATAAGGATGTATTCAGATTCAGCCAACAGAAGGTTTATATGGTAGCACACGGCTGTGACTAGAACATGACAAGAACTCGAAACTCTAAAGGACTAAAACTAAGACCAACAACTCGACACAACCGATGCAAATCGAAAACTCAACAAGCCCTAACTAAGTAGTGCAAGCAAAGGCTCAAAGGGTTTATAGGATTGCGGGTAAACTAAGCTACTATTTTTTTGGCTTTTGTGGACTATAGGAAAAATTAAAAACAACGAAGGATTCGAAGTCTCTCACTAATAACCCTTGCTCTGATTACCAACTGGTATGAACCCGCTAGGGTTGAATCCCGATCTTTCGATGAGACAGCGTGGGATAACTCGATTGGTGGATGGAAATGACGTTCACGGCCCGACTATAGCCTTCCAAGCTGCACCTTAGCAACTGATACACCACCTCCAATGGCTGCCATGATCTTGTGGAGCGCGTCACCCGGCCACTAGGGCACTCGTCCTGTAAACAATTGAAGAACTAGCAAGAACAAGTATAACAAGTACTGAATTTACTAGATGAAGATGAAGGTTTCAAACTCAATCACAAATAAGGTGGGGTTCTAGAGACAAGAAGTTAGGCGGCTGATCCAGCACACGCGCTTACAAGCAAGTAGCAAGAGCTCAACTTGATCTAAACAAAACCCAACAGTTCTTGGTGGTGGCTAAGGGGTATATGAAGGTAGAAGGATGACCACCAGGGTGTTGGGGTCATGCTCCAACCCTAGGACGCGTCCCTAATGGACCCGACATGATACATGGCCCATTGGCCCAAACTATGGCGACGCAACACCATTGGATAGAAAATCTCTTGGTAGTAATTCGGTCATTGCGGCTGCCTCATAATAGATATGGACCTGATTCCAGATCCATGTGCAAATAGACTTCATAAGGATACCATGAAGTACTTCAACGCTCCAATCTGAGTCCGTATGCGACCGTGGTAACCATCACAAGTTGGAGCTGTCCTGGAGTCCGAATCCAGCCAGCGCGAATCCTTTTCCCTTTCGGTCCTCTCCCTGGTTCCTAACCAAAACAAGAGTGCACGTGTCTCCATGGTCTAAATATGATGGATAGGAACTCAAGAGTGAATTTACTTGATGATTAAGTTGACGAGCACGGGCGTGAGTAACAGGACCAGAAACTGGCACTTGTGTCGGCGTGGATGTATCATTGGTGTTGATGTCCTCATCAAAATATAAAAGTTGGACTACTTGTTTTGGGGAAGAGCATGCAAAAAGATGGCACCAGTTTCACTTCCTTTCGACCATCAATTTGGATTTTTACTCATCGCTGTCATTGCGCTGACATTATCATATTGGGCACTAATTACCCAGTAATCTGTTGCTCTAATGGCAATGCACCCATAGTCAAAGTTGGAGAGTATTCAGAGATGATCAAACTTTGTTTTAAGCCTAAGGACCAAATCAGCCCGTACCCCGCCTAAAATGGCGTCCCACACTGGACACACCGACGCCCGACACCAGCTCGGCTTAATGCCTTCGTGGCGTCCATGCAAGGTAGTGCGCACGCACCTCCTTTGCCACATGCCTTGTCTTCCCACCTCGCTGTTGCTCGAGTGCCACATGCTCCATGTGGTTGCAGACGCCCTCCACCCACTCTCTGGCTCACTCGCTCTCCATCCTCCTCGCTCTGAGCTCTCATGGATGCCGCCGCCATTGACGGCCAGGCCAAGCTCGCTGCTGCAGCTGCTGCGCTCTCTCTCCATCCCAACCAAGCACGTCTTCACCATCTCTAGCTTGGGCTGCCTGTCCTGCACCCCTTTCTTGGCCACCGTGGCCGTCGGAGTGCCCCACCGCTGGTGGCGCTATGGGTATGGCCACCAGTGCCTGAGGCCGGGCCACCTCGAGCTATCTCGACCCAAGCCACGGGCACCAGTGGGTGCGCCTGGTGATGGGGATGCTCCCCTGCCGTGCCATCCTCACTGGCCATTAGGCCACTACTGCCATGGCCGAGCCACCTTCGTCCACCATGGGGCAAGCCGTGAGCGCCTGCTAGTGCGCGCGGGCCCCCTGGCACTCCGCCACCGCCGCTCGCCACCGGAGGTCGACCACCTCACCGAAAATCGAGCCACCGTCGACCTCCTCTGCTCCAACTCGCGTCGGGGACCACGTGCAAGAATTCGATAAAAGGGAACGACCTAACTGTGAACCATAGACTCATATGAATAGTGCCTACATGGACCTGTTTGTTGGAATCGGCACTTGAAGAAAGTTCGGGTCCTCGGTGCAAATCTATTTTTCTTTTATGCCTAAAACTTTGGAAAATCATAATAAATTATAGAAAAATCGTAAAATAGCAAATGAGGACTTTTCAGAATACTTGTGAGTATATCTAGATAGTAGAGTCATAATCTGATATGTGTTAGTAGAAAGGTCCTGATGTATTTATTTATTCTTATAAAGTGCTTTTAGAAATCCTTTTAAGTTGTCGAATGCATATCTTGAGTTATAGAAGTCCAAAAATGGTAATTCCAGTTGTGTTAATCTTGTGATGACATGATCTAGATAATAAAAATATTAAACATGCTAGTTGTGTACTGTTTTTATGATGTTTTAATTTAATCTTGTTAAATAGGCAATTTTAGTTTGTTTTGATTTTATTCTCATATCTAAAGTTGTGCTGCTCCAATTGCTGTGAAATTTTTATGGTAGGCTACTGATGCTATGTGTGTGCTGTGGTAAAAAGTCATGGTCATTGGATGTAGTATGATTGAGTTATTGATTTAACTGTTTTAATTCTTGATAAATGGTTTTAAATGGTTTATAAATAATTTATATGTGCAAAAATGTGAAATGTGGTTCCTTTGCCCTTGCATGGTCATAATGTGGCCTGAGAAACCCTAATATGGCTATATGTTTATAGAAAATAATGATCTTTAGATTTATCTTGTTCTCACATGTTTATTAATAATTAATATTTGTCTTTTTCATAGCAATTAAATTATAAAACCTGAGCATGTAAGATTTGTACAGTAATCATGTTTTGTCATCATATATCTCACATAAAAATTTGAGATCCAAATAAGATATTTGCAACATCACCTATAATTAATATATAGGTTTTTATATATAGAAAAGCTAATGAAAGTTTGTTAGTAGATGCTTGTGTTTATGCCATGTAATACTTCTAATAATTGGTGCTAGGTTATGTGATTGCTTGGTTATAGTTAGGATTTTCATGGAGCTGCATGTATAGCAACAAAATGTTAGTTGTTAACAACATAAATGATAAATGCATATAGTTGTATCTCTACTGTTATGGCTGCATGTACAGTTTTTGTGGTGGTAATATTTTTGTGATGCAAATGATGTTTTTCTATAGATATATTAAATACAAAAGTCGTAGATAATTTCCTTATCTTGCTTGTCCTAAAATTTCATGATTTTAGGCCTGATGGTTTAGGAGTTATAGATTTTAGAAGTTTGTTGTCGTTTTTCCATGTCCTCTGGATAGATCTGAATGATTGTATTGTTTGGCTCATTTAAACATGGAATCATGTATTGGTGATAATAGGAGAGTTGTATTACTTTTCCTAAGCTTTCTAAATGTCTAAGATCACTACTTTTGGTGGTCTAGAACTCCAATTATAGCTATTCAAATTGGAATGACAGATTTCTATCCAAATCTGGACAGAGATGCCTTCTTGGTGTTGTTTGACCTTGTTAGCTATAGAATCATCTTAAAATGATACTGAGAAAGTTATAGATAACTTAATAAGATTTCCATAAAGTTAAGAATCATGTTTGCTGAATGTCTAGAACTCCAGTTATGCATTTCTGAAGTTAATATCAGTTTTCTGTCCTTAGTTGTATAATCTCTGCTTTATGATGTATTTTGACCTTGTTATTTGTTTAACAGCTTTTGGTGTTAATAACAAAGTTTTAAATAATTTCATTAGCTTTCCAGAAATCTATGTTTGTACCTAAAATTTAATCAGCTTTTGGTCTTAAAATGTTGACATTTTTTGCATGCCTAGAACTCTAGGTATGATTAAAAAAGTGAATGTGGTGCTGCTGTTCAGAATCTGTGTTTGTACCTAAAATTGTTAGCTTCACCTTGCTTTGCTTTATGTGTTGCTAAGTGTGGTTCATGCCTTTGATGGTGTTAAGTTAATATACCTAAAACCTTGTGAAACTTGTGTCATGCTTGGTACTACCTTCCTTGCTATCCTAGCATGATAGGTTGTGGGATGTTTAATTAAGTAACGTGGAGTGCTTATATATGTTCGGTGTAGCCTTGTGCTCATCTTGAATACTTTTATGTGAGGCATCTCATATTGCCATTCTTTGCATTGGTACACTTGCATTGTTGCATCTCATCTAGGTATGCTAGATGCACCACGTGAGGGACGTGATTGTGGAGTCAAACCAGAAGACTGTGTTGGTCGACCTATCCCGAAGATGGAGGGACCCCTGGAGCACATGCCTGAATAGGAGATGCTCGCTAAGCGAGTGTCGTCTAACAAACACTAACCTAGTGTTGGATCCTAGGCAAGCCCAGGAGCATTCTAAGCCTCCTATGTTTTTACAAATATCACTTGAGTCCTTTATGTTTGATGCATTAGGTTATAAGAGTTGATTGGAACCACTTGATTCATAGAACTACCTTGTCTAGAAATATACCTTGAACCCTATGTAGGTTTAGGATCAAATGTATGCTTAGCAATGCTTAGACTGGTAGAAGTCGGGTGATTTCCTATCACCTACGCGATATAGGTTGATACCAAAGCACGGTTGGCTATATTTGCTATCATGGAAATAACCATGTGTTGATAAATAAAAGGAAATCGGGCGGGATTGTGATAGAGAAGCAAGGCATGGAGGTCTTGGTGCCTATTTATCCCTGTCTATGTCGGTTAAGGACCGATTCACTGTACGTCCTCATGTCATGTTGAACGCATGCCTAGCACTTAGTTGGTTGGATAAGTCGTTCCGACCGTGAAGCTGAGTAGCTCAACTCAGGCTGGGACCCGGTAAGTGAAAGTGCGCACACTGGAGGCAGTAAGGATGTGCGGGGAGCCAGTGGCATGAGTCCAAGGGTAGCCCGAGCCTAAACTTTCTAGCAGACTAGTAGTATCCCTGAGGGTGCGGCGCTGATCGGACCCACGACTGTACCTAAGTTGTACCAAAGGGGACCTAAGACTACCTTGGTGCAGGTATGTCTGGGTTTGTGTTAGGAATAACTCCCTAGCTGGTTGGAATCGATTCGAGTCGCCGTCTCTCTTGATAGTGAGAACTTGACTGAGCAGTGCCAACATAGCATTAATTGATGGAATTTGATGGTTATGATGAATATGGAAATGTTACACCAGCTATGGTTACTATTGCATGTTAGTAAATGATATTCCACATGTTTAGCGTAGGTTAGTTGCTAATCTAGAGATGAATAGCTATAATTAACTTGGTTACTGAATTATAAAATGTATACCTCAACTAGTGGCTTTTATGCAAAATTTTGTCAAGCTAGCTCCACCTATAAAGCCTTGCATGATCCTTGTAGTCACTTTATTTCTAGTTTATGATGGGTAAGTCTAGCTGAGTACATTCGAGTACTCAGGGTTTATCCCACCATGTTGCAGGTGAAGTTGTTGGCCTGCGGAAGATGGTGGCTAATCGCCGGTGGGCTCGGTGACTCTATATTTATTTCTTATCTATATGCTTTTATCAGAGGAGGTCACTTATGCTAGCAATATATTTGGAACTTATAGTAATGTAATCATTTGAAAGCTATGTTGTTTTCCTTTAACCAGTTTTAAAACCCAAAGTTGTACTATTATTTGTGAACCCATTTGTAATATTATTTCCACAACAACTCTGTGTATGTGATGTGTATTTGCTTAATCATGCGATCTTGGTTATGATGTTGATTTACCGATGTCCTTCATGACACTCGGTGGACTACCGGGTTTATATAAGTGAAAGTATGCGCTTGTCAACGTGTTTAATGGGGACATCCATACTTGATCTTGTATAAATTGGGTGGTTTTGTCACACACACTTCATGCACCTTTCTCGCACCGACACTAACACTGTCTCAAAATGATACTCCACAAGACCCACATCATCTAGGAGCTCCATCGGGTTCGTCCAAAACAATTTCTGAGCCTGTGGTGTGTTCGGTGCATATGGTGCACCTATGTTGCGTCAAGATTAGCACTATCTCCAAACGGACCGAATCTAGCGTCCACTTGAGCCTCGTCACCTAGGAGTATCATCGGCTGCATCCAAAATGATTTTTGAGCCTATGGCACGTTTGGGGCGTACCGTGCACCTATCTTGCACCAACACTAACACTGTCTCCAAATGGACCGAAACAGTATTCCACATGACCCCGCCACCTCGGAGTTCCATCGGGTGCATCCAAAAATATTTCAGAAATTGTGGTACGTTCGGCACAAACCGTGCACCTATCTTCGACCGACACAAACACCATCTCCAAACGGACTGAAATGAAATTCCACATGACCTAGGTCACCGAGGAGTTCCATCGGGTGCGTCTAAAATGATTTCTAAACCTATGTTACGTTCGGCGCAAACCGTGCACCTATCCTACGTCAAGATTAGCACTATCTCCAAATGAAACAAAACAAGCTTCCACCTGAGCCTCGTCAGCTAGGAGTACCATCGGGTGTGTCCAAAACGATTTTTGAGCCTATGGTACATTTGGCACAAATCATGCACCTTTCTCGCACCGACACTAACACTGTCTCAAAACTGACCGAAACGAGACTCCATATGACCCACGTCACCTAGGAGCTCCATCGGGTGCGTCCAAAACAATGTTCGAACCTGTGGTGTGTTTGGCGCATACGGTGCACCTATCTTGCGTCAAGATTAACACTATCTCCAAACGGACCGAAACTAGCTTCCACTTGAGCCTTGTCACCTAGGAGTATCATCGGCTGTGTCCAAAAAAGTTTCTAAGCCTATGGTACATTTGGGGCATACCGTGCACCTATCTTGCACCGACACCAACACTGTCTCCAATTGGACCGAAACGAAATTCCATATGACCCACATCACCTAAAAATTCCATCGGGAGCATCCAAAAAGTTTTCGAAAACTTCGGTATGTTCGGTGCAAACTGTGCACCTATCTTGCACCGACACTAACACCGTCTCCAAATGGACCGAAATGAGATTTCACATGACTTAGGTCACCTAGGAGTTCCATCGGGTGTGTCTAAAATGATTTCTGAACCTGTGGTACGCTCGACACAAATCGTGCACCTATCCTGCGTCAAGGATTAGCACCATCTTCGAATGGACCAAAATGAGTTGCCACTTGAGCCTCGTCACCTAGGAGTACCATCGGGTGTGTCCAAAACAATTTTTGAGCCTATGGTACGTTAGGGCCATACCGTGCACCTTTCTTTCACTGGCCCTAGCACTGTCTCCAAACAGACAGAAATGAGACTCCACACGACCCATGTCACCTAGGAGATCCATCGCGTGCGTCCAAAATGATTTCTGAGCCTATGGTATGTTCGGCGCATACTATGCACCTGTCTTGCATCAAGATTAGCACTATCTCCAAACTAACTAAAATGAGCTTCCACTTGAGCCTCGTCACCTAGGAGAATCATCGGCTGTGTCCAATATGATTTTTGAGCCTATGGTAGGTTTAGGGAATATCATGCAGCTAACTTGCACCGACACTAACACTGTCTCCAAACGGACCGAAACAAGATTCCATATGACCCAGGTAACCTACGATTTCCATCGGGTGCATCTAAAATGATTTCTGAATCTATGGTACATTCGACGCAAATTGTGCACCTATCCTGCGTCAAGATTAGCACTATCTCCATATAGACCAAAACGAACATCCACTTTGCCTCATCACCAAGGAGTACCATTGGGTGTGTCCAAAACGATTTATGAGCCTATGGTACATTTGGCGCAAACCGTGCACCTTTCTCATACCGTCACTAACACTGTCTCCAAACGGACCAAAACGAGACTCCACATGACCCACGTTACCTGGGAGCTGCATTGGGTGTGTCCAAAGCAATTTCTAGGCCCGTGGTGTGTTCAGCGCATATGGACCAAAACAAGATTCCACATGACCCATGTCACGTAGGAGTTCCATCGGGTGCGTCCAAAAAGATTTTGGAAACTATGGTACGTTCGACGCAAACCGTGCACCTATCTTACACCGACACTAACACCGTCTACAAATGGACCGAAACGAGATTCCACATTATCCAGGTCACCTAGGAGTTCCATCGGGTGCGTCTAATATGATTTCTGAACCTGTGGTACGCTTGGCGCAAACCATGCACCTATCCTGCATCAAGATTAGCACTATCTCCATATGGACCAAAATGAGCTTCCACTTGAGCCTCGTCACCTAGGAGTACCATCGGGTGTGTCCAAGATAATTTTTGAGCCTATGGTACGTTTGGGGTTTACCATGCACCTTTCTTGCACCGGTACTAATACTATCTCCAAACGGACTGAAATGAGACTCCACATGACTCACGTCACCTAGGAGCTCCATCAGGTGCGTCCAAAATGATTTCCAAACATATGGTATGTTCGGCACATACCGTGCACATGTCTTGCGTCGAGATTAGCACTATCTCCAAACAGCCTGAAATGAGCTTCCACTTGAGCCTCGTCACCTAGGAGTATCATCGACTGTGTCCAAAATGATTTTTTAGCCAATGGTACATTTGTGGCATACCGTGCACCTATCATGCACTGACACTAACACTGTCTCCAAACGGACTGAAATAAGATTCCACATGACCCAGGTCACCTAGGAGTTCCATCAGGGTGCATCTAAAATGATTTCTAAACCTGTGCTACATTCGGCGCAAACCGTGCACCTATCATGCGTCAAGATTAGCACTATCTCCAAATAGACCAAAATCAGCTTCCACTTTGCCTCATCACCTAGGAGTACCATCGGATGTGTCCAAAACGATTTCTAAGCCTATGGTACGTTTGGCGCAAACCGTGCATATTTCTCGCACCGACACTAACACTGTCTCGAAATGGATAGAAATGATACTCCATATTACCCACATCAGCTAGGAGCTCCATCGGGTGTGTCCAAAACAATATTTGAGCCTGTGGTTTGTTTGGCACATATGGTGCATGTACCTTATGACACGATTAGCACTATCTCCAAATGGACCAAAATTAGCTTCCACTAGAGCCTCGTCACCTAGGAGTATCATCGGCTGCGTCCAAAATGATTTCTAAGCCTATGGTACCTTTGGGGCATACCTTGCACCTATCTTGCCCCGACACTAACACTGTCTCCAAATCAACCGAAACTAGATTCCACATGACCTAGATCATCTAGGAGTTCCATCGGATGTGTCAAAAATGATTTTAGAACCTGTGGTACGTTCAACGCAAACGTTGGACCTATCCTGCGTAAAGATTAGCACCATCTTCGAATGGACCAAAACATGCTTCCACTTGAACCTCGACACCTAGGAGTACCTTCGGGTGTGTCCAAAATGATTTTTGAGCCTATGGTACGTTAGGGGCATACCGTGCACCTTTCTTGCACCGGCCCGAGCACTGTCTCCAAACAGACTGAAACAAGACTCCATATGGCCCATGTCACCTAGGAGGTCCAAAATGATTTCTGCATCCAAACATGATTTCCAAGCTAACTATGGTATGTTAAAGAGCCTCGTCACCTAGGACATCAGTATTGTGTCCAAGATTAGCACCTTTATGTTTAGGGCATATCATGCACACTTGCAACACTAACACTGTCTCCAAACGGACCGAAACAAGATTCCATATGACCCAGGTAACCTACGATTTCCATCAGGTGTGTCTAAAATGATTTCTGAATCTATGGTACATTCGACGCAAATTGTGCCCCTATCCTGCGTCAAGATGAGCACTATCTCCATATAGACCAAAACGAACATCCACTTTGCCTCATCACCAAGGAGTACCATCGGGTGTGCCCAAAACGATTTATGAGCCTATGGTACATTTGGCGCAAACCGTGCACCTTTATCATACTGTCACTAACTCTGTCTCCAAACGGACCAAAACAAGACTCCACATCACCCACGTTACCTAGGAGCTCCATCGGGTGTGTCCAAAACAATTTCTAGGCCCGTGGTGTGTTCGGCGCATACGGACCAAAACAAGATTCCACATGACCCATGTCACATAGGAGTTCCATCGGGTGCGTCCAAAAAGATTTTGGAAACTTTTGTACGTTCGGCGCAAACCATGCACCTATCTTACACCGACACTAACACCGTCTACAAATGGACCAAAACGAGATTCCACATGACCCAGGTCACCTAGGAGTTCCATTGGGTGCGTCTAAAATGATTTCTGAACCTGTGGTACGCTTGGCGCAAACCATGCACCTATCCTACGTCAAGATTAGCACTATCTCCATATGGACCAAAATGAGCTTCTACTTGAGCCTCGTCACCTAGGAGTACCATCGGGTGTGTCCAAAATAATTTTTGAGCCTATGGTACGTTTGGGGTTTACCATGCACCTTTCTTGCACCGGTAATAACACTATGTCCAAACGGACTGAAATGAGACTCCACATGACTCACGTCACCTAGGAGCTCCATCGGGTGCGTCCAAAATGATTTCCAAACATGTGGTATGTTCGGCACATACCATACACATGTCTTGCGTCGAGATTAGCACTATCTCCAAACAGCCTAAAACAAGCTTCCACTTGAGCCTCGTCACCTAGGAGTATCATCGACCACGTCCAAAATGATTTTTGAGCCAATGGTACGTTTGGGGCATACCGTGCACCTATCATGCACTGACACTAACACTGTCTCCAAATGGATTGAAATAAGATTCCACATGACCCAGGTCACCTAGGAGTTCCATCGGGTGCGTCTAAAATGATTTCTAAACCTGTGCTACATTCAGCGCAAACCGTACACCTATCCTGCGTCAAGATTATCACTATCTCCAAATAGACCAAAATGAGCTTCCACTTTGCCTCATCACCTAGGAGTACCATCAGGTGTGTCCAAAACGATTTCTATGCCTATGGTACGTTTGGCGCAAACCGTGCATATTTCTCGCACCGACACTAACACTGTCTCGAAATGTACAGAAATGATACTCCATATTACCCACGTCAGCTAGGAGCTCCATCGGGTGTGTCCAAAACAATATACGAGCCTGTGGTTTGTTTGGCACATACGGTGCACCTACCTTATGACACGATTAGCACTATCTCCAAACGGACCGAAACTAGCTTCCACTAGAGCCTCGTCACCTAGGAGTATCATCGGCTGCGTCTAAAATGATTTCTGAGCCTATATTACGTTTGGGGCATACCTTGCACCTATCTTGCCCCAACACTAACACTGTCTCCAAATGGACCAAAATGAGATTCACATGTCCCACGTCACCTAGGAGTTCCATTAGGTGCAACCAAAAAGATTTTGGAAACTGGGGTACCTTTGGCGCAAACCGTGCACCTATCTTACACCGACAATAACACTGTCTCCAAATGGATCGAAACTAGATTGCACATGACCCAGATCATCTAGGAGTTCCATCGGATGTGTCAAAAATGATTTTAGAACCTGTGGTACGTTCAGCGCAAACGTTGGACCTATCATGCATAAAGATTAGCACTATCTTCGAATGGACCAAAACGTGCTTCCACTTGCGCCTCGACACCTAGGAGTACCTTTGGGTGTGTCCAAAATGATTTTTGAGCCTATGGTACATTAGGGGCATACCGTGCACCTTTCTTGCTCTGGCCCTAGCACTGTCTCTAAACAGACTGAAACGAGACTCCATATGGCCCATGTCACCTAGGAGGTCCATCGGGTGCGTCCAAAATGATTTCTGAGCCTGTGGTATGTTCGGTGCATACTGTGCACCTGTCTTGCGTCAAGATTAGCACTATCTCCAAACTAACTAAAATGAGCTTCCACTTGAGCCTCGTCACCTAGGAGAATCATCGGTTGTGTCCAATACGATTTCTGAGCCTATGGTATGTTTAGGGCATATCATGCAGCTAACTTGCACCGACACTAACACTGTCTCCAAATGGACCGAAACAAGATTCCATATGACCCAGGTAACCTAGGATTTCCATCGGGTGCGTCTAAAATGATTTCTGAATCTATGGTACATTCGACGCAAATCGTGCACCTATCCTGCGCCAAGATTAGCACTATCTCCATATAGACCAAAACGAACATCCACTTTGCCTCATAGACAAGGAGTACCATCGGGTGTGTCCAAAACGATTTATGAGCCTATGGTACATTTGGCGCAAACCGTGCACCTTTCTCATACCGTCACTAACACTGTCTTCAAACGGACCAAAACGAGACTCCACATGACCCACGTTACCTAGGAGCTCCATCGGGAACCTGTGGTACGCTTGGCGCAAACCATGCACCTATCCTGCGTCAAGATTAGCACTATCTCCATATGGACCAAAATGAGCTTCCACTTGAGCCTCATCACCTAGGAGTACCATCGGGTGTGTCAAAATGATTTTTGAGCCTATGGTACGTTCGGGGTTTACCATGCACCTTTCTTGCACCGGTACTAACACTATCTCCAAACGGACTGAAATGAGACTCCACATGACTTACGTCACCTAGGAGCTCCATCGGATGCGTCCAAAATGATTTTCGAACATGTGGTATGTTCAGCACATACCGTGCACATGTCTTGCGTCGAGATTAGCACTATCTCCAAACAGCCCGAAATGAGCTTCCACTTGAGCCTCGACACCTAGGAGTACCTTCGGGTGTGTCCAAAATGATTTTTGAGGCTATGGTACGTTAGGGGCATACCGTGCACCTTTCTTGCACAGGCCCTAGCACTGTCTCCAAACAGACTGAAATGAGACCCCATATGGCCCATGTCACCTAGGAGGTCCATCGGGTGTGTCCAAAATGATTTCTGAGCCTGTGGTATGTTCGGCGCATACTGTGCACCTGTCTTGCGTCAAGATTAGCACTATCTCCAAACTAACTAAAATGAGCTTCAACTTGAGCCTCGTCACCTAGGAGAATCATCGGTTGTGTCCAATACGATTTCTGAGCCTATGGTATGTTTAGGGCATATCATGCAGCTAACTTGCACCAACACTAACACTGTCTCCAAACGGACCGAAACAAGATTCCATATGACCCAGGAAACCTAGGATTTCCATCGGGTGCGTCTAAAATGATTTCTGAATCTATGGTACATTCGACGCAAATCGTGCACCTATCCTACGTCAAGATTAGCACCATCTCCATATAGACCCAAATGAACATCCACTTTGCCTCATCACCAAGGAGTACCATTGGGTGTGTCCAAAACGATTTATGAGCCTATGGTACATTTGGCGCAAACCGTGCACCTTTCTCATACCGTCACTAACACTGTCTCCAAACAGACCAAAATGAGACTCTACATGACCCACGTTACCTAGGAGCTCCATCAGGTGTGTCCAAAGCAATTTCTAGGCCCGTGGTGTGTTCGGCGCATACGGACCAAAACAAGATTCCACATGACCCGTGTCACGTAGGAGTTCCATTGGGTGCGTCCAAAAAGATTTTGGAAACTGTGGTACGTTCGGCGCAAACCGTGCACCTATCTTACACCAACACTAACACCGTCTACAAATGGACCGAAACGAGATTCCACATTACCCAGGTCACCTAGGAGTTCCATCGGGTGCGTCTAAAATGATTTATGAACCTATGGGACGCTTGGCGCAAACCATGCACCTATCTTGCGTCAACATTAGCACTATCTCCATATGGACCAAAATGAGCTTCCACTTGAGCCTCGTCACCTAGGAGTACCATCGGGTGTGTCCAAAATGATTTTTGAGCCTATGGTACTTTTGGGGTTTACCATGCACCTTTCTTGCACCGGTACTAACACTATCTCCAAATGGACTGAAATGAGACTCCACATGACTCACGTCACCTAAGAGCTCCATTGGGTGCGTCCAAAATGATTTCCAAACATATGGTATGCTCGGCTCATACCGTGCACATGTCTTGCATCGAGATTAGCACTATCTCCAAACAGCCCAAAACGAGCTTCCACTTGAGCCTCGTCACCTAAGAGTATCATCGACTGTGTCCAAAATGATTTTTGAGCCAATGGTACATCTGGGGCATACCGTGCACCTATCATGCACTGACACTAACACTGTCTCCAAACGGACTGAAATACGATTTCACATGACCCAGGTCACCTAGGAGTTCCATCGGGTGCGTCTAAAATGATTTCTAAACCTGTGCTACATTCGGCACAAACCGTGCACCTATCATGCGTCAAGATTAGCACTATCTCCAAATAGACCAAAATGAGCTTCCACTTTGCCTCATCACCTAAGAGTACCATCGGGTGTCCAAAACGATTTCTAAGCCTATGGTACGTTTGGCGCAAACCGTGCATATTTCTCGCACCGACACTAACACTGTCTCGAAATGGACAGAAATGATACTCCATATTACACACGTCCGCTAGGAGCTCCATCGGGTGTGTCCAAAACAATATTTGAGCCTATGGTTTGTTTGGCACATACGGTGCACCTACCTTATGACACGATTAGCACTATCTCTAAACGGACCGAAATTAGCTTCCACTAGAGCCTCGTCACCTAGGAGTATCATTGGCTACGTCCAAAATGATTTCTAAGCCTATGGTACGTTTGGGGCATACCTTGCACCTATCTTTCCCCGACACTAACACTGTCTCCAAATGGACCAAAATGAGATTCACATGTCCCACATCACCTAGGAGTTCCATTAGGTGCATTCAAAAAGATATTGGAAACAAGGGTACCTTCGTCGCAAACCGTGCACCTATCTTACACCGACAATAACACTATCTCCAAAAGGACCGAAACTAGATTCCACATGACCTAGATCATCTAGGAGTTCCATCGGATGTATCAAAAAGGATTTTAGAACCTGTGGTACGTTCAGCGCAAATGTTGGACCTATCCTGCGTAAAGATTAGCACTATCTTCGAATGGACCAAAACATGCTTCCACTTGAGCCTCGACACCTAGGAGTGCCTTCGGGTGTGTCCAAAATGATTTTTGAGCCTATGGTACGTTAGGGGCATACCGTGCACCTTTCTTGCACCGGCCCTATTACTGTCTCCAAACAGACGGAAATGAGATTCCATATGGCCCATGTCACATAGGAGGTCCATCGGGTGCGTCCAAAATGATTTCTGAGCCTATGGTATCTTCGGCGCATACTGTGCACCTGTCTTGCGTCAAGATTAGCACTATCTCCAAACTAACTAAAATGAGCTTCCACTTGAGCCTCGTCACCTAGGAGAATCATCGGTTGTGTCCAATACGATTTTTGAGCCTATGGTATGTTTAGGGCATATCGTGCAGCTAACCTGCACCGACACTAACACTGTCTCCAAACAGATCGAAACAAGATTCCATATGACCCAGGTAACCTAGGATTTCCATCGGGTGCGTCTAAAATGATTTCTGAATCTATGGTACATTCGACGCAAATCGTGCACCTATCCTGCGTCAAGATTAGCACTATCTCCATATAGACCAAAACGAACATCCACTTTGCCTCATCACCAAGGAGTACCATCGGGTGTGCCCAAAATGATTTATGTGCCTATGGTACATTTGGCGCAAACCGTGCACCTTTCTCATACCGTCACTAACACTGTCTCCAAACGGACCAAAACGAGACTCCACATGACCCACGTTACCTAGGAGTTCCATCGGGTGTGTCCAAAACAATTTCTAGGCCTGTGGTGTGTTCGGCGCATACGGACCAAAACAAGATTCCACATGACCCATGTCACGTAGGAGTTCCATCGGGTGCGTCCAAAAAGATTTTGGAAACTATGGTACGTTCGGCGCAAACCATGCACCTATCTTACACCGACACTAACACAGTCTACAAATGGACCGAAACGAGATTCCACATGACCCAGGTCACCTAGGAGTTCCATCGGGTGCGTCCAAAATAATTTCTGAACCTGTGGTACGCTTGGCGCAAACCATGCACCTATCCTGCGTCAAGATTAGCACTATCTCCATATGGACCAAAATGAGCTCCCACAAGAGCCTCATCACCTAGGAGTACCATCGGGTGTGTCCAAAATGATTTTTGAGCCTATGGTACGTTTGGGGTTTACCATGCACCTTTCTTGCACCGGTAATAACACTATGTCCAAACGGACTGAAATGAGACTCCACATGACTCACGTCACCAAGGAGCTCCATCGGGTGTGTCCAAAATGATTTCCGAACATGTGGTATGTTCAGCACATACCGTACACATGTCTTGCATCGAGATTAGCACTATCTCCAAACAGCCCGAAACAAGCTTCCACTTGAGCCTCATTACCTAGGAGTATCATCGACTACGTCCAAAATAATTTTTGAGTCAATGGTACGTTTGGGGCATACCGTGCACCTATCATGCACTGACACTAACACTGTCTACAAATGGACTGAAATAAGATTCCACATGACCTAGGTCACCTAGGAGTTCCATCGGGTGTGTCCAAAATGATTTCTAAACCTATGCTACATTCAGCGCAAACCGTGCACCTATCATGCGTCAAGATTAGAACTATCTCCAAATAGACCAAAATGAGCTTCCACTTTGCCTCATCACCTAGGAGTACCATCGGGTGTGTCCAAATTGATTTCTATGCCTATGGTACGTTTGGCGCAAACCATGCATATTTCTCGCACCGACACTAACACTATCTCGAAATGTACAGAAATGATACTCCATATTACCCACGTCAGTTAGGAGCTCCATCGGGTGTGTCCAAAACAATATTCACATGTCCCACGTCACCTAGGAGTTCCATTAGGTGTATCCAAAAAGATTTTGGAAACTGGGGTACCTTCGACGCAAACCGTGCACCTATCTTACACCGACAATAACACTGTCTCCAAAAGGACCGAAACTAGATTCCACATGACCTAGATCATCTAGGAGTTCCATCGGATGTGTCAAAAAGGATTTTAGAACCTGTGGTACGTTCAGCGCAAACGTTGGACCTATCCTGCGTAAAGATTAGCACTATCTTCGAATGGACCAAAACATGCTTCCACTTGAGCCTCGACACCTAGGAGTACCTTCGGGTGTGTCCAAAATGATTTTTGAGCCTATGGTACGTTAGGGCCATACCGTGCACCTTTCTTGCACCGGCCCTAGCACTGTCTCCAAACAGACTGAAACGAGACTCCATATGGCCCATTTCCCCTAGGAGGTCCATCAGGTACGTCCAAAATGATTTCTGAGCCTGTGGTATGTTCGGCGCATACTGTGCACCTGTCTTGCGTCAAGATTAGCACTATCTCCAAACTAACTAAAATGAGCTTCCACTTGAGCCTCATCAGCTAGGAGAATCATCGGCTGTGTCCAATATGATTTCTGAGCCTATGGTATGTTTAGGGCATATCGTGCAGCTAACTTGCACCGACACTGACACTGTCTCCAAACGGACCGAAACAAGATTCCATATGACCCAGGTAACCTAGGATTTCCATCGGGTGCGTCTAAAATGATTTCTGAATCTATGGTACATTCGACGCAAATTGTGCACCTATCCTGCATCAAGATTAGCTCTATCTCCATATAGACCAAGACGAACATCCACTTTGCCTCATCACCAAGGAGTACCATTGGGTGTGTCCAAAACAATTTACGAGCCTATGGTACATTTGGCGCAAACCGTGCACCTTTCTCATACCGTTACTAACATTGTCTCTAAACAGACCAAAACGAGACTCCACATGACCCACGTTACCTAGGAGGTCCATCGGGTGTGTCCAAAACAATTTCTCGGCCCGTGGTGTGTTCGGCGCATACGGACCAAAACAAGATTCCACATGACCCATGTCACGTAGGAGTTCCATCGGGTGCGTCGAAAAAGATTTTGGAAACTGTGGTACGTTCGGAGCAAACCATGCACCTATCTTACACCGACACTAACACCGTCTACAAATGGACCAAAACGAGATTCCACATGACCCAGGTCACCTAGGAGTTCCATCGGGTGCGTCTAAAATAATTTCTGAACCTGTGGTACGCTTGGCGCAAACCATGCACCTATCCTACGTCAAGATTAGCACTATCTCCATATGGACCAAAATGAGCTTCCACTTGAGCCTTGTCACCTAGGAGTACCATCGGGTGTGTCCAAAATGATTTTTGAGCCTATGGTACGTTTGGGGTTTACCATGCACCTTTCTTGCACCGGTAATAACACTATGTCCAAACGGACTGAAATGAGACTCCACATGACTCACGTCACCAAGGAGCTCCATCGGGTGTGTCCAAAATGATTTCCGAACATGTGGTATGTTCAGCACATACCGTACACATGTCTTGCATCGAGATTAGCACTATCTCCAAACAGCCCGAAACAAGCTTCCACTTGAGCCTCATTACCTAGGAGTATCATCGACTACGTCCAAAATAATTTTTGAGTCAATGGTACGTTTGGGGCATACCGTGCACCTATCATGCACTGACACTAACACTGTCTACAAATGGACTGAAATAAGATTCCACATGACCTAGGTCACCTAGGAGTTCCATCGGGTGTGTCCAAAATGATTTCTAAACCTATGCTACATTCAGCGCAAACCGTGCACCTATCATGCGTCAAGATTAGAACTATCTCCAAATAGACCAAAATGAGCTTCCACTTTGCCTCATCACCTAGGAGTACCATCGGGTGTGTCCAAATTGATTTCTATGCCTATGGTACGTTTGGCGCAAACCATGCATATTTCTCGCACCGACACTAACACTATCTCGAAATGTACAGAAATGATACTCCATATTACCCACGTCAGTTAGGAGCTCCATCGGGTGTGTCCAAAACAATATTCACATGTCCCACGTCACCTAGGAGTTCCATTAGGTGTATCCAAAAAGATTTTGGAAACTGGGGTACCTTCGACGCAAACCGTGCACCTATCTTACACCGACAATAACACTGTCTCCAAATGGACCGAAACTAGATTCCACATGACCCAGATCATCTAGGAGTTCCATCGGATGTGTCAAAAATGATTTTAGAACCTGTGGTATGTTCAGCGCAAACGTTGGACCTATCCTGCGTAAAGATTAGCACTATCTTCGAATGGACCAAAACGTGCTTCCACTTGAGCCTCGACACCTAGGAGTACCTTCGGGTGTGTCCAAAATGATTTTTGAGCCTATGGTACGTTAGGGGCATACTGTGCACCTTTTTTGCACCAGCCCTAGCACTGTCTCCAAACAGACTGAAACGAGACTCCATATGGCCCATGTCACCTAGGAGGTCCATCGGGTGCGTCCAAAATGATTTCTGAGCCTGTGGTATGTTCGGCGCATACTATGCACCTGTCTTGCGTCAAGATTAGCACTATCTCCAAACAATCTAAAATGAGCTTCCACTTGAGCCTCGTCACCCCGGTAACCTAGGATTTCCATTGGGTGTGTCTAAAATGATTTCTGAAAGAGCCTATGGTTTGTTTGGCACATACGGTGCACGTACCTTATGACACGATTAGCACTATCTCCAAACGGACCGAAACTAGCTTCCACTAGAGCCTCGTCGCCTAGGAGTATCATCGGCTACGTCCAAAATGATTTTTGAGCCTATGGTACGTTTGGGGCATACCTTGCACCTATCTTGCCCTGACACTAACACTGTCTCCAAATGGACCAAAATGAGATTCACATGTCCCACGTCACCTAGGAGTTCCATTAGGTGTATCCAAAAAGATTTTGGAAACTGGGGTACCTTCGACGCAAACCGTGCACCTATCTTACACGACAATAATAACACTTGTCTCCAAATGGACCGAAACTAGATTCCACATGACCCGGATCATCTAGGAGTTCCATCGGATGTGTCAAAATGATTTTAGAACACATGTGGTATGTTCAAATAAGCGTTGGACCTATCCTGCGTAAAGATTAGCACTATCTTCGAATGGACCAAAACGTGCTTCCACTTGAGCCTCGACACCTAGGAGTACCTTCGGGTGTGTCCAAAATGATTTTTGAGCCTATGGTACGTTAGGGGCATATGTGCACCTTTTTTGCACCAGCCCTAGCACATCTCCAAAACAGACTGAAACGAGACTCCATATGGCCCATGTCACCTAGGAGGTCCATCGGGTGCGTCCAAAATGATTTCTGAGCCTGTGGTATGTTCGGCGCATACTATGCACCTGTCTTGCGTCAAGATTAGCACTATCTCCAAACAATCTAAAATGAGCTTCCACTTGAGCCTCGTCACCCCGGTAACCTAGGATTTCCATTGGGTGTGTCTAAAATGATTTCTGAAAGAGCCTATGGTTTGTTTGGCACATACGGTGCACGTACCATATGACACGATTAGCACTATCTCCAAACGGACCGAAACTAGCTTCCACTAGAGCCTCGTCGCCTAGGAGTATCATCGGCTACGTCCAAAATGATTTTTGAGCCTATGGTACGTTTGGGGCATACCTTGCACCTATCTTGCCCTGACACTAACACTGTCTCCAAATGGACCAAAATGAGATTCACATGTCCCACGTCACCTAGGAGTTCCATTAGGTGTATCCAAAAAGATTTTGGAAACTGGGGTACCTTCGGCGCAAACCGTGCACCTATCTTACACCGACAATAACACTGTCTCCAAATGGACCGAAACTAGATTCCACATGACCCAGATCATCTAGGAGTTCCATCGGATGTGTCAAAAATGATTTTAGAACCTGTGGTATGTTCAGCGCAAACGTTGGACCTATCCTGCGTAAAGATTAGCACTATCTTCGAATGGACCAAAACGTGCTTCCACTTGAGCCTCGACACCTAGGAGTACCTTCGGGTGTGTCCAAAATGATTTTTGAGCCTATGGTACGTTAGGGGCATACTGTGCACCTTTTTTGCACCAGCCCTAGCACTTGTCTCCAAAAGCAGACCAAAACGAGACTCCATATGGCCCATGTCACCTAGGAGGTCCATCGAAAAGCGCCCAAAAATGATTTCTCGAGCACATGGTATGTTCAAGCGCATACTATGCACCTGTCTTGCGTCAAGATTAGCACTATCTCCAAACAATCTAAAATGAGCTTCCACTTGAGCCTCGTCACCCCGGTAACCTAGGATTTCCATTGGGTGTGTCTAAAATGATTTCTGAATCTATGGTACATTCGACGCAAATCGTGCACCTATCCTGCATCAAGATTAGCACTATCTCCATATAGAGCAAAACGAACATCCACTTTGCCTCATCACCAAGGAGTAGCATCGGGTGTGTCCAAAACGATTTATGAGCATATGGTACATTTGGCGCAAACCATGCACCTTTCTCATACCGTCACTAACACTGTCTCCAAACGGACCAAAATGAGACTCCACATGACCCACGTTACCTAGGAGCTCCATCGGGTGTGTCCAAAACAATTCCTAGGCCCGTGGTGTGTTCGGCGCATACGGACCAAAATAAAATTCCACATGACCCATGTCACGTAGGAGTTCCATCGGGTGCGTCCAAAAAGATTTTGGAACTGTGGTATGTTCGGCGCAAACCGTGCACCTATCTTACACCGACACTAACACCGTCTACAAATGGACCGAAACGAGATTCCACATGACCCAGGTCACCTAGGAGTTCCATCGGGTGCGTCTAAAATGATTTCTGAATCTATGGTACATTCAACGCAAATCGTGCACCTATCCTGCGTCAAGATTAGCACTATCTCCATATAGACCAAAACGAACATCCACTTTGCCTCATCACCAAGGAGTACCATCGGGTGTGTCCAAAACGATTTACGAGCCTATGGTACATTTGGCGCAAACCGTGCACCTTTCTCATACTGTCACAAACATTGTCTCTAAACGGACCAAAACGAGACTCCACATGACGCACGTTACCTAGGAGCTCCATCGGGTGTGTCCAAAACAATTTCTAGGCCCGTGGTGTGTTCGGCGCATATGGACCAAAACAAGATTCCACATGACCCATGTCACGTAGGAGTTCCATCAGGTGCGTCCAAAAAGATTTTGGAAACTGTGGTACGTTCGGCGCAAACCGTGCACCTATCTTACACCGACACTAACACCATCTACAAATGGACCGAAACGAGATTCCACATGACCCAGGTCACCTAGGAGTTCCATCGGGTGCGTCTAAAATGATTTCTGAACCTGTGGTACGCTTGGCGCAAATCATGCACCTATCCTCCATCAAGATTAGCACTATCTCCATATGGACAAAAATGAGATTCCACTTGAGCCTCGTCACCTAGGAGTACCATCGGGTGTGTCCAAAATTATTTTTGAGCTTATGGTACGTTTGGGGTTTACCATGCACCTTTCTTGCACCGGTACTAACACTATCTCCAAACGGACTGAAATGAGACTCCACATGACTCATGTCACCGAGGAGCTCCAACGGGTGCGTCCAAAATGATTTCCGAACATGTGGTATGTTCGGCACATACCGTGCACATGTCTTGCGTCGAGATTAGCACTATCTCCAAATAGCCCGAAACGAGCTTCCACTTGAGCCTCGACACCTAGGAGTACCTTCGGGTGTGTCCAAAATGATTTTTGAGCCTATGGTACGTTAGGGGCATACTGTGCACCTTTCTCGCACCGTCCCTAGCACTGTCTCCAAACAGACTGAAACGAGACTCCATGTAGCCCTTGTCACCTAGGAGGTGCATCGGGTGTGTCCAAAATGATTTCTGAGCCTGTGGTATGTTCGGCGCATACTGTGCACCTGTCTTGCGTCAAGATTAGCACTATCTCCAAACTAACTAAAATGAGCTTCCACTTGAGCCTCGTCACCTAGGAGAATCATCGGTTGTGTCCAATACAATTTCTGAGCCTGTGGTATGTTTAGGGCATATCGTGCAGCTAACTTGCACCGACACTAACACTGTCTCCAAACGGACCGAAACAAGATTCCATATGACCCAGGTAACCTAGGATTTCCATCGGGTGCGTCTAAAATGATTTCTGAATCTATGGTACATTCAACGCAAATCGTGCACCTATCCTGCGTCAAGATTAGCACTATCTCCATATAGACCAAAACGAACATCCACTTTGCCTCATAGACAAGGAGTACCATCGGGTGTGTCCAAAACAATTTACGAGCCTATGGTACATTTGGCGCAAACCGTGCACCTTTCTCATACCGTCACTAACATTGTCTCTAAACGGACCAAAACGAGACTCCACATGACCCACGTTACCTAGGAGGTCCATCGGGTGTGTCCAAAACAATTTCTAGGCCCGTGGTGTGCTCGGCCCATACGGACCAAAACAAGATTCCACATGACCCATGTCACGTAGGAGTTCCATTGGGTGCGTCAAATTTTTTTTTGGAAACTGTGGTACATTCGGCGCAAACCATGCACCTATCTTACACTGACACTAACACCATCTATAAATGGACCGAAACGAGATTCCACATGACCCTGGTCACCTAGGAGTTCCATCGGGTGCGTCTAAAATGATTTCTAAACCTGTGGTACATTCGGCACAAACCGTGCACCTATCCTGCGTCAAGATTAGCACTATCTCCAAATAGACCAAAATGAGCTTCCACTTTGCCTCATAACCTAGGAGTACCATCGGGTGTGTCCAAAACGATTTCTAAGCCTATGGTATGTTTGGTGCAAACCGTGCAAATTTCTCGCACCGACACTACCACTGTTTCGAAATGGATAGAAATGATACTCCATATTACTCACGTCAGCTAGGAGCTCCATTGGGTGTGTCCAAAACAATATTCAAGCCTATGGTTTGTTTGGCACATACGGTGCACCTACCTTATGACACGATTAGCACTATCTCCAAACGGACTGAAACTAGCTTCCACTAGAGCCTCGTCACCTAGGAGTTTCATCGGCTGCGTCCAAAATGATTTCTGAGCCTATGGTACGTTTGGGGCATACCTTGCACCTATCTTGCCCCGACACTAACACTGTCTCCAAATGGACCAAAACGAGATTCACATGTCCCACGTCACCTAGGAGTTCCATTAGGTGCATCCAAAAAGATTTTGGAAACTGGGGTACCTTCAGCGCAAACCGTGCAGCTATATTGCACCAACACTAACACTGTCTCCAAATGGACCGAAACTAGATTCCACACGACCTAGATCATCTAGGAGTTCCATCGAATGTGTCAAAAATGATTTTAGAACCTGTGGTACGTTCAACGCAATCGTTGGACCTATCCTGCATAAAGATTAGCACTATCTTCGAATGGACCAAAACGTGCTTCCACTTGAACCTCGACACCTAGGAGTACCTTCGGGTGTGTCCAAAATGATTTTTGAGCCTATGGTACGTTAGGGGCATACCGTGCACCTTTCTTGCACCGGCCCTAGCACTATCTCCAAACAGACTGAAACGAGACTCCATATGGCCCATGTCACCTAGGAGGTCCATCGGGTGCGTCCAAAATGATTTCTGAGCCTGTGGTATGCTCGGCACATACTGTGCACCTGTCTTGCGTCAAGATTAGCACTATCTCCAAACTAACTAAAATGAGCTTCCACTTGAGCCTCGTCACCTAGGAGAATCATTGGTTGTGCCCAATACGATTTCTGAGCCTATGGTATGTTTAGGGCATATCATGCAGCTATCTTGCACCGACACTAACACTGTCAACAAACGGACCGAAACAAGATTCCATATGACCCAGGTAACCTAAGATTTCCATCGGGTGCGTCTAAAATTATTTCGGAATCTATGGTACATTCGACGCAAATCGTGCACCTATCCTGCGTCAAGATTAGCACTATCTCCATATAGACCAAAACGAACATCCACTTTGCCTCATCACCAAGGAGTACCGTCGGGTGTGTCCAAAACAATTTACGAGCCTATGGTACATTTGGCGCAAACCGTGCACCTTTCTCATACCGTTACTAACATTGTCTCTAAACAGACCAAAACGAGACTCCACATGACCCACGTTACCTAGGAGGTCCATCGGGTGTGTCCAAAACAATTTCTAGGCCCGTGGTGTGTTCGGCGCATACGGACCAAAACAAGATTCCACATGACCCATGTCACGTAGGAGTTCCATTGGGTGCGTCCAAAAAGATTTTTGAAACTGTGGTACATTCGGCGCAAACCAAGCACCTATCTTACACCGACACTAACACCATCTTTAAATGGACCTAAACGAGATTCCATATGACCCAGGTCACCTAGGAGTTCCATCGGGTGCGTCTAAAATGATTTCTAAACCTGTGGTACATTCGGCACAAACTGTGCACCTATCCTGCGTCAAGATTAGCACTATCTCCAAATAGACCAAAATGAGCTTCTGCTTGGCCTCATCACCTAGGAGTACCACCGGGTGTGTCCAAAACGATTTCTAAGCCTATGGTACGTTTGGTGCAAACCGTGCAAATTTCTCGCACCGACACTAACACTATTTCCAAATGGATAGAAATGATACTCCATATTACTCACGTCAGCTAGGAGCTCCATTGGGTGTGTCCAAAACAATATTCAAGCCTATGGTTTGTTTGGCATATACGGTGCACCTACCTTATGAAACGATTAGCACTATCTCCAAACAGACCGAAACTAGCTTCCACTAGAGCCTCGTCACCTAGGAGTATCATTGGCTGCGTCCAAAATGATTTCTGAGCCTATGGTACGTTTGAGGCATACCTTGCACCTATCTTGCCCCGACACTAACACTGTCTCCAAATGGACCAAAACGAGATTCACAAGTCCCACGTCACCTAGGAGTTCCATTAGGTGCATCCAAAAAGATTTTGGAAACTAGGGTACCTTCAACGCAAACCGTGCAGCTATCTTGCACCAACACTAACACTGTCTCCAAATGGACCGAAACTAGATTCCACACGACCTAGATCATCTAGGAGTTCCATCGAATGTGTCAAAAATGATTTTAGAACCTGTGGTACGTTCAACGCAATCGTTGGACCTATCCTGCATAAAGATTAGCACTATCTTCGAATGGACCAAAACGTGCTTCCACTTGAACCTCGACACCTAGGAGTACCTTCGGGTGTGTCCAAAATGATTTTTGAGCCTATGGTACGTTAGGGGCATACCGTGCACCTTTCTTGCACCGGCCCTAGCACTGTCTCCAAACAGACTGAAACAAGACTCCATATGGCCCATGTCACCTAGGAGGTCCATCGGGTGCGTCCAAAATAATTTCTGAGCCTATGGTATGTTCGGCGCATACTGTGCACCTGTCTTGCGTCAAGATTAGCACTATCTCCAAACTAAGTAAAATGAGCTTCCACTTGAGCCTCGTCACCTAGGAGAATCATTGGTTGTGCCCAATACGATTTCTGAGCCTATGGTATGTTTAGGGCATATCATGCAGCTATCTTGCACCGACACTAACACTGTCAACAAACGGACCGAAACAAGATTCCATATGACCCAGGTAACCTAAGATTTCCATCGGGTGCGTCTAAAATTATTTCGGAATCTATGGTACATTCGACGCAAATCGTGCACCTATCCTGCGTCAAGATTAGCACTATCTCCATATAGACCAAAACGAACATCCACTTTGCCTCATCACCAAGGAGTACCATCGGGTGTGCCCAAAACGATTTATGTGCCTATGGTACATTTGGCGCAAACCATGCACCTTTCTCATACCGTCACTAACACTGTCTTCAAACGGACCAAAACGAGACTCCACATGACCCACGTTACCTAGGAGCTCCATCGGGTGTGTCCAAAACAATTTCTAGGCCCGTG
Source organism: Miscanthus lutarioriparius (assembly GCA_904845875.1). NCBI lineage: Eukaryota > Viridiplantae > Streptophyta > Magnoliopsida > Poales > Poaceae > Miscanthus > Miscanthus lutarioriparius. The sequence goes on from CAJGYO010000018.1 coordinate 45,744,004, forward strand.
GTGTGTTCGGTGCATACGGACCAAAACAAGATTCCACATGACCCATGTCACGTAGGAGTTCCATTTGGTGCGTCCAAAAAGATTTTGGAAACTGTGGTACATTCGGCGTAAACCGTGCACCTATCTTACACCGACACTAACACCGTCTATAAATGGACCGAAACGAGATTCCACATGACCCAGGTCACCTAGGAGTTCCATCGGGTGCGTCTAAAATGATTTCTGAACCTGTGGTACGCTTGGCGCAAACCATGCACCTATGCTGCGTCAAGATTAGCACTATCTCCATATGGATCAAAATGAGCTTCCACTTGAGCCTCATCACCTAGGAGTACCATCGAGTGTGTCCAAAATGATTTTTGAGCCTATGGTATGTTTGGGGTTTACCATGCACCTTTCTTGCACCGGTACTAACACAATCTCCAAACTGACTGAAACAAGACTTCACATGACTCACGTCAGCTAGGAGCTCCATTGGGTGCGACCAAAATGATTTCCGAACATGTGGTATGTTCGGCACATACTGTGCACATGTCTTGCGTCGGGATTAGCACTATCTCCAAACAGCCCGAAACGAGCTTCCACTTGAGCCTCGTCACCTAGGAGTATCATCGGCTACGTCCAAAATGATTTTTGAGCCAATGGTACGTTTGGGGCATACCGTGCACCTATCATGCACCGACACTAACACTGTCTCCAAACGGACCAAAATAAGATTCCACATGACCCAGGTCACCTAAGAGTTCCATCGGGTGTGTCTAAAATGATTTCTGAACATGTGGTATGATCGGCGCAAACCATGCTCCTATCCTGCGTCAAGATTAGCACTGTCTCTAAATGGATCAAAACGCACTTCCACTCGAGCCTCATCACGTTGGATTACCATCGGGTGTGTCCAAAATGATTTTTGAGCCTATGGTACGTTTGGGGCATACCGGGCACCTTTCTTGCACTGGCACTAACGCTGTCTCCAAACGGATCGAAAAAAGACTCCACATGACCCACGTCACCTAGGAGCTCCATCGGGTTTGTCCAAATCAATTTTATAGCCTATGGTATGTTCGGCGCATACCATGCACCTGTCTTGCGTCAAGATTAGCACTATCTCCAAATGGCCCTAAACGAGCTTCCACTTGAGTGTCGACACCTAGGAGTATCATCAGCAGCATCCAAACAGATTTCTTAGCTTATGGTATGTTTGTGGCATATCATGCACCTATCTTGCACTGACACTAACACTATCTCCAAATGGACCAAAACAATATTTCCCCATGACCCAGGTTACCTAGGAGTTCCATCGGGTGTGTCTAAAATGATTTCTAAACCTGTGGTACGTTCGGCGCAAACCATGCACCTGTCCTATGTCAAGATTAGCACATTTCCAAATGCACCAAAATGAGCTTCCACTTGAGTCTCGTGACCTAGGAGTACCATCGGGTGTGTCCAAAATGATTTTTGAGCCTATGGAACGTTTGGGGCATACCATGCACCTATCTTGCACCGACACTAACTCTGTCTCCAAATGGACTGAAACATTATTTCCACATGACCTAGGTCACCTAGGAGTTCCATTAGGTGTGTCTAAAATGATTTCTAAACCAGTGATATATTCGGCGCAAACCGTGTATCTGTCCTGCGTCAAGATTAGTACTATCTCCAAATTGATCAAAATGAGCTTCCACTTGAGCCTCGTCACTTAGGAGTACCATCGGGTGTGTCCAAAATAATTTTTGATCCTATGGTACGTTTGGGGCATACCGTGCCCTTTCTTGCACCGGCACTAACACTGTCTACAAATGAACCGAAACGAGACTCCACATGACCCATGTCACCTAGGAGCTCCATTGGGTGCGTCCAAAATGATTTATGAGCCTGTGGTATGTTCAGCGCATATCGTGCATCTTGCATCAAGGTTAGCACTATCTCCAAACGGACCGAATTGAGCTTCCACATGAGCCTCATCCCTTAGGAGAATCATTGGCTGCATCCAAAATGATTTCTAAGCCTATGGTACGTTTGGGGCAAACCGTCCACCTATCTTGCACTGACAGTAACACTGTCTCCAAATAGATAGAAACAAGATTACACATGACCCAGGTCACATATGATTTCTATCGGGTGTGTCTAAAATGATTTCTGAACCTATGGTATGTTCGGCACAAACCGTGCACCTATCTTGCGTCAAGATTAGCGCTATCTTCAAATAGACCAAAACGATCTTCCACTTGAACCTCATCACCTAACATTACCATCGGGTGTATCCAAAATGATTTTTGAGCCTATGGTACGTTTGAAGCATACCGTGCACCTTTCTTGCACCGGTACTAACACTGTCTCCAAATGAACCGAAACGAAACTTCACATGACCCACGTCACCTAAGAGCTCCATCGAGCACGTCCAAAGCGATTTCCGAGCTATGTAGCACCCAGTTTTAAAGACAAAACCAGATACACACTATATGTGAGCCCAGGAAGTCAAATCTCACATATAGCCACAAATAAGGGTAATATCAAGAGACAATACTTATTACATAACGTATTAGTAAAAGGAATATAACCTCATAGTATAGACAGCTAAAAGTTGACCCTGATCTTCAGGCGAAGACTCCAAATCCACAGGGACGACTGACTGGTTGACCACAAGCCTAACTCCTTCAGACTGGCAATCTGGTACCCATCCGGGATTTTCATTGGATGTAAAGCAAATGTAAGCTCACCATGCTTAGCAAGTATATCAAAGGGATCTATGAGGCTCAAAAGGCTTGACACTATTTGACTGCGGTTCGCAATTTTAGTTGATCAAATTTTAGCATCCTGAATCACTACTTTAATGAACAGTCCCAATTCCCAATGATATTAAAGTATAGTCATGTTTATCTCAATTCCCAACCATCCACCATCCACAGTAACCACTAATCTTGAAGGATCCAGACCGCTCGTATCCGTGAGCACGGCTATTATAACAAGTTAAATATTTCTGTAGAAATTATACATCTTTACCCACCGAGCCATGATTCCCAATGCCGAGGTTTGCAAGGCCCACTACACGACTTCCTAGGAAGTGTGGTAGGGTTTCACTATGAAACCCTTAGCTAGTTGCACTAACAAGTCATAGCTATTAAGGAGTGGCACACGTGGGCATCGCAGCACGGTACACACCCTAGCAGAAAAAGGAAAGATACCCTCTTACCCTTACTAGAGCTACAGACGAGCTAGTACAATCTAGTTAACAGGTCAAAGTCAGAGCCATATGACACTTGGGGTTGTACGGAACCTCCTGGGTTGCTGCTTTAGGATTAAGTCCTTATGGAGAGGCACTAGAGTACTCAACCCCGTACTCTAGCCCCCTATCTATTCCTAAAAAGCTCCATTTTATCACATTGCATATAGCCTTTAGTCATGTTTAACAATTATTTTATGTTAAGCGCTGCAGCATCTATCCAACATGCATACTCAAACCATAGGTAACAAGGGTATGTGGTACAAGTAATCATCTAGGTAAAGTCCTTAAGGGTATATCAAATTAAACGCATGCATGAATATGAATAGTAATTGTTTATAGGTACAAGGGGCCTTTGGTACACTTGCCTTAACTTGCTTTTCCCCCAAAGCAATACGCTCAAAAGCCTTTAGTATTCAACTTTCAATCTTCTGCTTCCAATTCTCAGCTTCTAGTCTTCAGAGAACAGCTTCTTAATCACCACGTAAACCTCACCAATTGACTAAACCATATATCACCACACAAACATCCATACATGGCATACAAATAAGAATATATGAGAACAGTACATCAACCAATAAAATAAGCAAAACGGCGTATTGCTACGAACACACAAACGCAAAAGACACGCTATATGCGATTCAACGAAAAAGCGACTATCGAAGCAATGGAAAATAAAACCTATCCATTTAACTTATTTTAACTGTAGAAACACATGTGAATATTCTCATTAATCAACTTGATTCATTGCTTAAGAAAGAGCGTAGTATAATACCTATATTGACTTTATATTCCGAAAACGATGCAAGTGATAGTATTAATACAATTAACTTTTTAGCTGCCAAAACACATTTGAGTAACATGAGAACCACTAACGCCACTGCGTAGAACACGCCGAAACAAAAGTAACGCGACAAGAACGGCTCGATGCTTCGGTAATGAGAACTCAAGAGACACTAAGAAAGGAGCTTCGATTAAAAGAAAACCACTATCGAAAGATTTATATTATATTATAAAAAAACAACTACGAGCTTGTTTTAGGTTAGCTAAGAAAACTATATGAGCAATATTGATTTAGATTAATCACAACATATTTAGTTTTAAAAGTCGAGTTAAAGCTAATCATGTATTATTTATAAATGTTATCACATAACAAATTAAACTTTACCTTCGCGAAGGAATTAAGCATGTGACAGCATCTACTCATACTTATCACATATGTATCTTGTTCAGCTAATCAAATTATATTCTAGAAACACTTTTAAGTTAACAATTAATCATATTAACTTTAGTTAAGCACCTATATTGCTTTTAATTCCAACCTGTGCGCAAATATACTAATCAGTTTAATATTTAGCTATATATGGAAAAACATGTGACATGAAAAACATTGCCCCTAACACATAGTTCACGTCAGCACGAACCAAACGCAACTTAAACGGTGCAAAACAGAATTAGAACTTAAATTGCTTTTAATTAAAAAGTTATTGAATAATCCTTAATCAAATTAATATTTAACTTATAAATTTATAAGATGTGAGACATGTTAAACATCGCTGCTAACACGTATCAAACACTACGATGAAACTCGCGCAATCGAATCAAAATCGAAAACCTAAATCGACTTTAATCAGCGATTAATTAATTATAGACACAATTAATATTTTAATAAAATAAATTCATAAACATGTGACATATAAAATAATAACTCTACTGCATAGATCTCTACGACACGAAACTAACACAACTAGAACGAACTAAAACGGAGCTAAAATGATTAAACGGCGGGGATTAACAACAGGATGGCAAAATCATAATTAGAGCATCTTCTACCTTCCTCTTCATCTTCCTGTCTGTCTGCTCCTTGTGTACGTGGCCATGGCAGGGAAATTGCCTACTGCTGCTCGCGTGGAGGGAGGGGGCTCAGCCAGCAAGGAGGGGCGACCGGTCAGTCGCTGCTGACGGCGGCGTGGCGCGCCCGCGGCACAGGCGCCAAGCCAGGCTCGCGCAGGGTGGGGCCTGAGGAGGCACCACAGATGGCGCTGCCTATGTAGGCCTCCACTGCGAGATGCGTTGGGGGCATGGGAAAAAAAGCGAGGCCGCTGGGGGGGGCTCGGGGCTCGGGGTCGGGCGCTGGGAGGCGCGTCCAAGGCCAAAGAACGAAGAAGAATATGGCCGGCCATGGATGAGCTCACCGGAAAAGAAAAGAGAGGTTAGGGACGGGATTAAACGGCGATGGATTCACGAAAATAAATATACCACAACATAGAGGATGATGAGATCTACCTTGTGGTGGTGGTGGTTGACGCCAGAACGCGATGGTTTGGCCAGAAAAGCTCACCAAAGAGTTCGCCGAAAACCTAGTTGTGCCAAACTTTGGCGTTCGATCTGCGGCGATAGGAGTGGCGGCTCACGAAACGGACTATACTTTCGGAATCAACGCGTCGAGGGCTACGTTGGCATATATATATACACATAGGGTTAAAAGATTTTGGAAATCTGAGATATTTTAGAAAATAATTGATTTTCGGAATTAAAATTGTTACAGAAAATCGGGAATTACTATTTAGGCTCCCAAACATATCTCTGAGCTCCGAAAAATACTAGAAAATTTCCTAAGGATAGATGGAAGAATAAGAAACACAACCAAGGTGGTTTAGCTCCCAGAAAAGACTTTTGAATTGATCAAGGAAAAAGACAAAGCTCCAAGAAATAGGAATTTAATCCTGAAAAAGGTCGAATAGAATCCCGGAAAGAAAGGCATCGTTCTATCGCGTCTTAAAAACTTTTCCAAGTCTTTGGATCTTGAAAATAAAGCATCTTATCTAACTTTTGTTTTTGTAAGTTTTCAAATTCTTTTTAAACCACTACTTAAAAATAATATTTTGATGATTGAGATTTGAATATATTTTCCAAACCACTTATCACAAAAGTACCAATGCAACGGCATGTATGCATAAACATATTGTTACCCTTATGTTGGATTTTAATTTAAAGAAAATTTTCTTTTACCTATGTTTTTATGAGCACAAAACAATTAACAGAAAGCATTTTACTCTTTTTAGAAAGTAGCAAATTTTAGGATGTTTCAAGCTAGTGGTATGTTTGGCGCAAACCATGCACTTATCCTACGTCAAGATTAGCACTATTTGTAAATGGACCAAAACACGCTTCCACTCAAGCCTCGTCACCTAGGAGTACCATCAGGTGTGTCCAAAACGATTTTTGAGCCTATGGTACATTTGGGGCATACCAGGCACCTTTCTTGCACCGACACTAACATTGTCTCCAAATCGACCGAAACGAGACTCCACATGACCCACGTCACCTAGGCGCTCCATTAGGGTTCGTCCAAATCAATTTTTGAGCCTATGGTATGTTTGGCACATACCATGCACCTGTCTTGCGTTAAGATTTGCACTATCTCCAAATGGCCCGAAACAAGCTTCCACTTGAGTGTCGTCACCTTGGAGTATCACCGGCCGCATCCAAAATGATTTTTGAGCGAATAGTAAGTTTGGGGTATACCGTGCACCTATCTTGCACCGATACTAACACTGTCTCCAAACGGACCAAAATGAGATTCCACATGACCCAAGTCACCTAGGAGATCCCTCGGGTGCGTCTAAAATGATTTCTGAATGTGTGGTATGTTTGGCGCAAACCATGCACCTATCCTGCATCAAGATTAGCACTATCTCTAATTGGACAAAAACGCGCTTCCACTTGAGCCTCGTCACCTAGGAGTACCATCAGGTGTGTCCAAAATGATTTTTGAGCCTATGGTACGTTTGGGGCATACCGGGCACCTTTCTTGCATGGGCACTAACACTGTCTCCAAACCGACCAAAACAAGACTCCACATGTCCCATGTCACCTAGGAGCTCCATTGGGTTCATCCAAATCAATTTTTGAGCCTGTGGTTTGTTTGGCGCATACCGTGCACCTATCTTGCGTCAAGATTAGCACTATCTCCAAACGGCTCGAAATGAGCTTCCACTTGAGCGTCATCACCTTGGAGTATCATCGGATGCGTCCAAACTGATTTCTGAGCCTATGGTACGTTTGGGGGCATACCATGCACCTATCTTGCATCGACACTAACTCTGTCTCCAAACAGACCGAAACAATATTTCCACAAGACCTAGGTCACCTAGGAGTTCCATGGAGTGCGTCTAAAATGATTTCTGAACCTGTGGTATGTTCGGCGCAAACCATGCACCTGTCTTATGCCAAGATTAGCACATCTCCAAATGCACCAAAACAAGCTTCCACTTGAGCCTCGTGACCTAAGAGTACCATCGAGTGTGTCCAAAATGATTTTTGAGCCTATGGTATGTTTGGGGCATACCGTGCACCTATCTTGCACTAACACTAACTCTGTCTCCAAACGACCCAAAACAATATTTCCACATGACCTATGTCACCTAGGAGTTCCATCGAGTGTGTCTAAAATGATTTCTAAACCTGTGGTAGGTTCGGCGCAAACCGTGTAGCTATCCAGCGACCAAGATTAGCACTATCTCAAAATGGACCAAAATGAGCTTCCACTTGAGCCTCGTCACCTAGGAGTACCATCAGGTGTGTCCAAAAATGATTTTTGAGCCTATGGTACGTTTGGGGCATACCGTTCACCTTTCTTGCACCAGCACTAATACTGTCTTCAAACGGACCGAAACGATACTCCACATGACCCACGTCACCTAGGAGCTGCATCGGGTGCGTCTAAAATGGTTTCCGATCCTATGGTATGTTCGGCACATACCGTGCACCTGTCTTGCATCAAGATTAGCACTATCTCTAATCGAACCGAAATGAGCTTCCACTTGAGCCTCATCACCTAGGAGAATCATTGGCTGCGTCCAAAACAATTTATGAGGCTACAATATGTTTGGGGCATACTGTGGACCTATCTTGCACCGACACCAACACTGTCTCGAAACGGATAGAAACAAGATTACACATGATGCAGGTCACCAAGGATTTCCATTGGGTGCATCTGAAACAATATCTAAACTAGTGGTACATTCAGCGCAAACCGTGCACCTATCCTGTGTCAAGATTAGCACTATCTCCAAATATACCAAAATGAGCTTCCACTTGAGACTATGGTATGTTTGGGCCATACCGTGCACCTTTCTTGAACTGGCACTAACACTGTCTCCAAACAGACCAAAATGAGGCTCCACATGACCCACGTCACCTAGGAGCTCCATCTGGTGCGTCCAAAATGATTTCCAAGCCTATGGTATGTTCGGCATATATCGTGCACCTGTCTTGCATCAATATTAGCACTATCTCCAAATGGACCGAAACAAGCTTCCACATGAGCCTCATCAACTAGGAGAATCATCAGCTATGTCCAAAACAATTTATGAGCCTATGATACGTTTGGGGCATACCTTGCACCTATCTTTCACCGACACAACACTGTCTCCAAATGGATGGAAACGAGATTCCACATGACCCAGGTCACCTAGGAGTGTCACAGAACCAACCAATTTATAAGAGCACAAGTACAATGGCATCTACTGGGGCGGTCACACTATCATACTTGAGCCCATATAAACCCGGTAGTCCGTCGAGTGTCACGAAGGACCTTGGTTCATAACCAACGTACAAACCAAGATCATACATGATTCAACACACATGTCACATGTTACATAAAGTTCACAAGTAGTTCAGCAAACATCGGAGTTCAAATATAATTATTACAACATGAAGTTCAAATTCAGTAGCGGAAGCAACATAGTTTTTAAATATCTCACACATACAATTTAGATATGTGCCAGTTCCATGATCAAGTCCAACAAAAGCAACCTGAACAAACTAATAAAGAAGAACCGTTCCCATGGTCTCACTCCTCATCCACCGTTGGAGAGAAGCAGTTCTTGCAATAACCATGATATACAGTACCATCTGCAACAAGTGGGAATAAACCCTGAGTACTAGAATATACTCAGCTAGACTTACCCGTCATAAACCAAAAATAAAGTGACACCAAGGATTATGCAAGGCTTGATAAGTAGGTTTTGCTTGACATCATTTTGCATAAAAAGCCACTAGTTGAGCAACACATTTTATAATTCGGTCATCAAGTTAATTATAGCTATTCACTCTAGATTAGCAACTAACCTATGCCAAACATGTTGTACACAAATATAGATATAACATCAAATTAGTAACCATAGCCATTGATTATATCATCATCATAACCATTTCACTTTCATTTACTCGCTACGATAGAAGGAAGCTCAATCAAGTTTCTCACTATCTGGGAGAGACGACGAATCACTCTAGACGCGTGAAGGTAGCCTTAGGTCACCTTTGGTACAACTCAGGACTCATTTCGTGGGTTCGATCAGCGTCACACACTCATGGACTAACCAGCTGCCAGGACGCTTAGGCCTGGCCTGCCCTTGGTCTCAAATCGAGCTCCCCACACATCCTTACTACCTCTAGTGTGCACCCTTGGACAGAATGACTCCCGGCCTGAGTTGAGCTACTCGGCTTCATGGTTGGAATGAGTTATCCGGCTAGCTAAGTGAGAGGTTGTGTTCAAAATGTCCGAGGACCAACAATGATGCTGTTCTTAAGCGGCTCGGACGGAATCACAAGTGTCATCCTACCACCTAGACACCGCCCAGCCTCCATTTACATGATCTCATGGTTCTTTTCCACGATAGCAAACATAGCCAACCATGACTAGGTATCCATCTATAGCTCACATGTGACAGAAATCACCTGACTTCTACCGAACTAAGCATGGCTAAGCATTTATTCGATCCTAGACCTACAAAGGCTTTCAAGATATTTTTTGGGACAAGGAGATCATATGTATCAAGTGTTTCCAATCAACTCCTACAACCTAATGCATCGGACATAAAAAGAACTCAAGTTGGCATTTTATAAAACATAAGAGACTTAGAATGCTTCGGGGCTTGCCTTTCAGATAGGCTAAGGGTCTGTGACCAGGACACTCGGGCAGCTCCTCCTGGACCTGTCCTTCTCCTTCAGGAACCTCCTGCTATGGGATCTCTAGCGGGGTCTCCTCTCCTTCGAGCTCAAACTCCAGCAGTGTCACTCCCTCCTCTGATCCTATAAGTATGAGTACATAGATAAATATATGGAATGCACAAGGGATGAAGTGTAGGTATGATATGATGCAATGCATATACATACTCATTTTTAACAATAGGATGGCAAGATGACGACAAGATTAACTTTACTTTATCGAGTAGGTGCATATCTCCTCTCTAGTAGATTAACTTTTGTTTACTGAGTAGGTGCATATCTCCTCTCTAGTAGAAGAGAAAACACTCACCATGTTCTAGCAACCTAAGATAGAGTTGTTCATCAGCAGTAAGAGGCCTAAAACTTGCAGCAAACAACTTATCTTAATTAGCCAAGGCATCTAGATAACAAGCATCAAGCTCACACTAAGCAAACAAGTCAATAGAACTAGATACAAGTGAATTATAGAGCAATAATTAGCTAGCTACATACAACCAATCGAATCTAGACACAACCAATTGTACCATCAGATTATATACACCACAAACATGCTAGAAAGTATAATGGTTAAGCCCAAACAATTTATTAAAAACACTTATTGATTTAATAAGCATAGCAAGGTGAAATTTGGAACTGCTACTTGTAGTGCACAGTAAAATCTAGGAAAATTACAGCAGCCTATACATGCTCCCAAGAGTCTACTATTCAAATTTCATGCCATTTGAATAAGTCTAGCAACCTCTACAAAATTGACAAGTTGCATAGGCTAATAACAACTTTTATAGGTTTAACATAGTGAAAAGTGTCAAATAATAGATTTCCTATTTTTTTACTTTCACCATAACACAAGAATGCTGTGGAAATTAATTCATGCCCATTGGTTACATAAATCTACCACAATTAATTTAACAAGAAACTAGCATTTAATCAAGTTAAATTACAAAGTCATATTCAAAGCATGCTTACTATAGGTTTAATATTTTTCTTAGCTACAACATGTCAAAACAAAACTAACAAAACTGGAATCACCATTTTTAGATCTCCCTGACTCAAGTTATGCATTTTATAAGATTAATATGCATTAAACAAGATAAATCTAAACACTATATAAAATTGTAGCACATATCAAGTTTCATATTTTTATCAGATAATACTTGTCAAGATGAAGCTAACAAAATTTGTCTCACTCAATTTGGACACTCCAAGAATTAGTTATGCATTTTACAAGTTTGTAGCAATTTCCTGAAAAACAATTAAAGAAAAATAACAAAACCCTGATAAACATGAAGCACACCCGGTGCACTGCACCCAGAGGCGCTGATGGCTAGGTCCCGTGGTCAGCGTGACCCCACCAGTCACAGGCACAGAACAGGGGCGGTGTTTGACCGGTGAAAGCTCACCGACGTCGAGGTTTCCGGCAGCGGGGTTGGCACCAACGTGCTCCCCTTGATCTCGCGCACCAACTAGGCTAGGTGGTTGAGCCTAATTCGGTGCCTCGGCATGGCAGCGGCGCTCATGCCAGACGGTGGCGCTGCACGGCGGCACTCTGGCCATCTCTATCCATGGCAAGCTCAGGAGAGCTCGGCTATGGCTTTAGGGTTACCTAGCGGAGGTCTAGGGTTAGGGTTTAGGCTCGCAGTGGCACCGGTGAGGCACGACCGTGTCCATGGCGGTGGCGCGGCCGATTCACGGCGGTGCGGTATGGCGTTCGACCTCCGGCGAGGCCAGCATTGGCCAAAGGCCCACTGCTCTACCTAGCGTTAGTCCTAGCAATTGCGGAATAGGGGCGAGAGAGCACAGTGTAGCCGCAAGGCGGCTCAGCCATGGCGAGCTCAAGCTCGGCGGTGGCAATGGTGGCCACGGCGACAATGCATTGGCCCAGAGGCCTTACCTGGGCTCGAACGTTGGCGTTGGTGGCTCAGGAAGGTGGAGTGGGTCATAGCCATGTTGTGGGCATGGCCAATCGAGCGGTGGCGCAGTGTGGGCAGTGGGCTAGACCGGCGAAGGCTCAACGGCGGTGCGACACGGTCGCCTCTGCTTTGGCACTATGCAAGAGCGAGAGAGAAAGATGGAGAGTGAGAGTGAGGGCAAGAGAGAGAGCGCGCGAGGCCACGCTGCATTCAGCGCCACCCCGACCATGGCGTGGGCCCGGCTTCGGCATACGGCAGCCGTGCGGCGGCCATGGCCTGACGCGGTCGGCCACGACGTTGTCCAAAATTTGAATCGGCAAGGGCCGATTCATGCCTGATGACCCCAACTGAAACCCATTTTTCCCTCCATTCTATCTCCTAATCCGGTTTGAGTTAGCAAAAATTTCAATAATCAAAAGTGTAGAGCTACAGGAGATCTACAACTTTGCTTTAAAACGCTTTGTCTAATTCTCACCGGTTTTCAAAATAAAATGCTCCAAAGTTGGCCACATGCAAACTAAAAGTCAGTTTATGGCAGCCATTTCATAGGTTTCAAAAACAGCATTGAATTGATTCTTGTGAGCCCTATTTGACTAAGCTAGGCACTGATTCAGCTCTTGACCATTAAATAAAGTCTGTTCCACATGAGCTAAACTACAACTTTTATTTAGGTTCCACTGCCATGTAAGACCTCTAAGTTACTAGTCAAGATAGGTCAAACAACAACATGAAAAAGGTCATTCAAGTCATACCAACACTTAGAAGCAAATTTGGACCAAGTCATGAATATAAACATGGTTCCATTTTTCATCCTAAGTGTGTCTAAGTTGTTTTAGTGACCAAATAATAACCACTTGCATTAACAAGCATAATCACTAAGCATTCACAAAGCAATTTAAGCATTTTATGAAAGAAATCACAAATAGAAAATGTATCATTTCATTCTCATGAGTGCAAATAAATGGATGATGCTTATGCTCATGCAATGCAAGTGCAACTATGCTAGCTTAACACTTGGGGTGTTACAGCCCCTCCCCCCTTATAGGAATCTCATCTTGAGATTGAAGTACCTACCATTTTTCATAAAATGCGGGGTAAACTTACCATAGATAATCCTCTCTTTCCCATGTTGCATCCTGCTCAGTGTGGTTACTCCACATTACCTTGTGAAATCTAATCACTCGGTTTTGAGTTACTCTCTCTTTACTATCAAAAAGTTGTACGGGCTTCTCTTCATAAGCTAGGTCTGATTCTATCTTGATATCCTTAGTTTTAACTCTTTCTTTAGGAATACGGAAGCACTTCCTCAGTTGAAAGACATGGAAGACATTGAAAATAGCTCTCATTTCTGGAGGTAACTGTAGTTTGTAGGCTACTCTTCCACTTCACTCAATAATTTTGTATGGACCTACATATCTTGGTGCAAGCTTTCTTTTCACACCAAACCATTGCACTCCTTTCATTGGTGATACTTTCAGGTACACATACTCGCCTACCTCAAACTCGATAGGTCGTCTTCTTTTATCCGCATAGCTCTTCTGTCTAGATTGAGTGGCCTCAATGTGTTGTTGGATAATACGAATTTAACACCCTAGGTGTTTGTCACTAGTTAAGCAGTGGGTTTGAGCTCCAACATGACAAGTTTAGTGGTAATCAATAGCTCTAGTTCAAACTTGTAAGTGGTGACAAAGGTGTTGGGATCAACTCTCTAAGAATGAGCCCTAGCTTAAACTTGGACAACACACCGTTGCTTCTATGTTGACCCTTTTCAGAGGTATGCCTGATTAATGTTAAAAGTGCGCCTTTCATGTGCCTCACATCCATTTCCATCTACATTGACTATTGGAAAGGTTTCATGAAGTTTAGAGCCAAAAAGTCACACGAAATGATAAGTTAGATTTTGCTTAAATTGTTTCATTAAGCAAATGTAAAAATGGGATGTCGACCAAACCTTGTAACCTTGCTCAAACAGTTCTAATTCAACTCATGAACAAAAGTCATGAAGGGTTCGTGTTGAGTAAATGTCCAGAAAATGCCTCAATCGGCCTAAAACTCTAATTTAAGCCTTATCATGATGTTGCTTTGACCAAGGTGAAACAATGATTTTGGGACCAGATATGAAGTTTGACCTTAAACAGAAGTTGAAGTTTAAGTTATGCATAGCAAACTTTGTTTTTGGACCTAGCCCTAAATCAACCTAGAAGCAGGTCAAAAAGGGGTTCAAAGTTTGAATCTACTGCTGTTTTGTCAGTCTCAAAATATTTCTAAGTCCTCAATTGACAGCAGGTTTGTGCCAAGTTTGTGACATTTTTCTCTTGCACAATTGTATGGTAACTCAATTGGATTCCTTAATATAAGTTGAAGTGCTATCCATGGAGATAACAACAAAACAAGTCTCATCAAGTTTGCAGCACATTTGGACCTTCAAAATCAATTCCCAAAACTGGTAGTTTCGCTGAATTCGTGGAACTTGGACTGAATATCTGAATTTCTGTTTTCAGTTTTCAAGTACCCCACTTTGGGAATTAATATCTCGCAAACCATTTTGATTTGGACCAAACTTTTTAAATAAGTTGTAGTACTCGTGTAGCTCTATCACACGGTGCAGTTGGTTGAACAAATGACTATCCGGTTTGAGAGATATGTAGGGGAGAATATGGAGTTTCAGTCGTATTTTTGAAGTGGTATTGTCAGCTCTTTAGCTAATTTCGAACTAGAGCTCGTCATGGCCGACCGTGCGTAGAGGCTCAATGCCACGTGGTGCCCTCGCTGCTCGCATGACCACTACCTCGCCCACGCTCAATGATATAGCGAAGCCGAGTGCTCGGCCCTCCTCAGTCCTCCCTTACTCGTTCGCCTCGCTCTCCCAGCTCTCGGCGCTTGTGACCACGGATGCCACCATGGCCGCCACCGAGTGAAGCTCCTACCGCTAGTGCTGCTGCTCCTTTGGCCATCCTCTATCCAGTCTTTGGTGCCGCCGCAGTCCCTAGCTCGCGTCGTGCCTTCCACGGCCCTTCGTTGGTCGCCTCTATCGCCGATTGGCCTCACCGCCGAGCGGTGGCTGCTGCTGCTACCTGTTACCATGTCCAGGCCACCATGGGCCACCGTGGGCCAAGCCGATGCCCTAAGGGGGTGCGCGTAGGCTAGGGCTTACTATGGCCCTACTGCTCGCTGCCGGAGGTCGACCACCTCGCCGGAAAATCAAGCCGCCATTGACCTCCTCTGCTCCAACTCGCATCGAGGACCTCATGCAAGAATTTGAAGAAAGGGAAGGGCCTAACTGTGAACCCTAGACTCATATGAATAATGCCTACAAGGACCTTTTCACTGGAATGTGCTTTCCTAAAAGTTCGGGGTCCTCAATGCAAATGTGGTTTTCTTTTATGGCTGAAACTTTGGAAAATCATAGTAAATCATAGAAAAATTGTAAAATAGCAAATGAACATGTTTTTGAATCCTTGTGAGAAGATCTACGCAGTAGAGTCATAATATGATATGTGTTAGTAGAAAGTTTCTGCTGTTTTTATTTATTCTTGTAAAGTGTTTTAAAAATGCTTTTAAGTTGGACAGATGCATATCTTGAGTTATAGAAGTCCAAAAATGGTAATTCCAGTTATGTTAATCTTTTGTGCATGTATTACTGAGTTATTAATTTATCTTGCTAGGTGTTTGATAAGTAGTTGTAAATGCTTGATAAATATCATAAGGTGTAAAAAGTGGAAAATGTTGTTCCATTGCCTTTGCATGGTGTGGTGGTAACCTCAGCAAACCTAATTTTGTCATGTGTTTACAGAAAATGTGGAGGTTTAGATTTGTCTTGCTCTCACATGCTTATTTGCAATTAAAACTTGTCTTGCATGTAATAATCAACTTATAAAACTTGAGCATGTAAAATTTGTACAGTAGCCATGCTTTGTTATCATATCTCTCATAAAAACCTAGGCTCCAAATTAGAATGTTTGCAACATCACCTTTTTATTAGTTGCATGTTAATTAAACTTTGAAGGGGCATGTGCTTTTCTTATTAGATGTTTATACATGGTTCTTGTGATGCAAATGCCATGTGTTGGTATGAGATGAGGTCGTATGGGTTCCTCACAATGGCTTAGAGCTATGTGTTGGATGTGCTTTTATGTCACCTTGTTCTAGAATCAAGTGAAGAACCAGTTTGCTTATGTGCTGAAAATGGCTGCATGTATAGTTTCTGTGGGTGTGATATTTTTGTGATGCAACTGATGTTTTCTATAGATATGTTTAATACAAAAGTTGTAAATAATTTCCTTATCTTGCTTTTTCTAAAATTTCATGATTTTAGGCCTGCTGGTTCAGGAGTTATAGATTTTACAAGTTTGCTGTTAGCTTTTGCATGTGCTCTGAATAGATCTGAATGATTGTATTGTTTGGCCTATTTAAACATGGAATCATGCTTTGGTGATAGTAGGAGAGTTTTAGTGCTTTTCCTAAGATTTCTAA
Organism: Miscanthus lutarioriparius; assembly: GCA_904845875.1. NCBI lineage: Eukaryota > Viridiplantae > Streptophyta > Magnoliopsida > Poales > Poaceae > Miscanthus > Miscanthus lutarioriparius. The sequence goes on from CAJGYO010000018.1 coordinate 45,760,621, forward strand.
AATGTCTAAGATCACTGCTTTTGGTGGTCTAGAACTCTAGTTATTGCCATTCAAAGTGGAATGGCAGGTTCTGTTCAAATCTAGACAGAGATGCCTTCTTCATGTTGTTTCACTTTATTAGCTGTAGAATCATCTTTAAATGATAATAAAAAAGTTGTAGATAACTTAATAATCTTTCTATAAAGTTAAGAATGATGCTTGTTGGATGAATACAACTTGAGATATGCATTTCTGAAGTTACTATCAGCTTTCTGCCCTTAATTGTATAAGCTCTGCTTCACGATGTATTTTGACCTTGTTAGTTGTTGAATCAGATTTTGGTGTTAATAATAAAGTTGTAGAAAATTTCCTAAGCTTTCCATAAAGTCTAGGATCACCTTTGTTTGATGCCTATAACTCTAGTTATGGTTGAAACAAGTGGCTTTTGTACTGCTGTCCAGATTCTGTGCATGTACTAAGTTGATTGCATTAGCTTACTCTTGTTTGGCTAAACATGTTTAGTTAATTCTTGATTGATGAATGCTTGGAATAGCTAAACTTAAGTTAACTAGATGCCATGCTTGATGTGCTTGCCATCTTTTTATAATAGATTGTGTGATGTTTAGTTAAACAACTCTAAGTGCATATGTCTTAAGGTGTAACCTTATACTTGTCTTGAATGCTTTTAAATGATGCATCTCATTCATACACTTGTATTGTTGCATCTCATCTAGGTACGCTAGATGCACAACGCGTGGACGTGAAGCACGTGATAATGGAGTCGAACCAGAAGACGGTGTTGTTGGACCTATCCCGAAGATGGAAGGACCCCTAGAGTGCATGCCTAGAGTGGATGATGTTCCCCAAGACGGTGAAAGCTAATTGAACTGACTTTGTGTTGGATCCTAGGCAAGCCCTGGAGCATTCTAAACCTCCTATGTTTTACAAATATCAATTTGAGTCCTTTTATGTTTGATGCATTAGGTTATAGGAGTTTATTGGAAACTCTTGATGCATATAATTTCCTTGTCCTGACATGTACCTTGAACCCTGTGTAGGTCCAGGATCAAATATATGCTTAGCCATGCTTAGACCGGTAGAAGTTGGGTGATTTCCTGTCACCTGCGGGATATAGGTGGATACCGGAGCATGGTTGGCTATATTTGCTATCGTGGAAAAATAACCATGGGATGTATCTAAGTGGAGACCGGGCGAGATTTCATATGCAATGGTGCTGGGTTGGCTATGTTGATCTTGTCTGTGTCAATTAAGGACCATACCATTGCTGGCACTTCTGCCGGGATTGAATGCATGCCTCTCACTTAGCTGGCCGGATAACTCATTCCGACCGCGAAGCCGAGTAGCTCAACTCAGGCTAGGCCTTGTTCTATTAGAGTGTGCACTCTAGATGGTAGTAAGGATGTGTGGGGAGCCAGACATGAGCCCAAGGGTAGGGTAGTCCTTATCGTCCTGGCAGCTGGTTGTCCCGGGTTGTGCGGCACTGATCAAACCCATGAATTGTGTACCTGAGTTGTACCAAAGGTGACCTAAGACTACCTTGGCGTAGGTATGTCTAGGTTTGCGTTAGGAATAACTACCCAGCTGGTTGCAACCAATTCGAATCGCCATCTCTCCCGAATAGTGAGAAACTTGACTAGCTCCAGCATCGTAGTAATTGGATTATGGAATATGACAGTTATGATAAATATGAAAATCTTACACCAGCTATGGTTACTATTGTTATGCTACTAAATGATATACCACATGTTTGGCACAGGTTAGTGCTAATCTAGAAATGAATAGCTATAATTAATTTGATGACCGAATTATAAAATGTATAACTGAATTAGTGGCTTTTTATGCAAAATGTCGTCAAGCTAGCTCCGCTTATAAAGCCTTGCATAATCCTTGGTGTCACTTTATTTTTGGTTTATCTCATAAGTCGAGTACTCACGGTTTATCCCACCATGTTGCAGGTGAAGTTCTCGGCCTGCTGAAGATGGTGGCTAACCGCCGGTGGGCTCGACAACTCTATATAGTGTTCTTATCTATATGCTTTTCTCAGAGGATGTCACGTTTGCTAGCAATGTATTTGGAACTTATATTATTGTATTCATTTGAAAGCTATGTTGTTTTCACTAATCCGTTTTGAAACCCAAACTTGTATTATTATTTGTGAACTCATTGTAAACATTATTTCTATTATAACTCCATGTATATGATGTGTATTTGCTTAATCGTGCGATCTTGGTTCTGATGTGGATTTACCGAGGTCCTTCGTGACACTCGGCGGACTATCGGGTTTATATAAGTGAAAGTATGTGCGCGTCAACGTGTTAAACGGGGACAACCGTAATTGAGCTTGTATGAATTGGGCGGCTCTATTACAACGAACTTGCTCTTCAGCTTCCTTGACAAAATCAATTCCATAATACCTCCTCTCCTCGGGTTCTACCTAGTTCAAAAGGAGTTCTACATTTCCGACCATACAAGGCTTCAAAAGGAGCCATCTTGATACTCTCTTGGTAACTATTGTTATTGGAAAACTCAGCTAAAGGTAGCCACTTTTCCCATGAACCTTTCAAAAAAATTACACATGCTCGCAATGTGTCTTCCAATATCTAATTCACTCGCTCAGTCTATCCAGACGTTTGAGGGTGATATGCTGAACTTCGAACTAGGTTGGTACCTAATTGCTTGTGCAAGTGCTCCCAGAAACGAGGAATAAACTGAGATCCTCTATCTGACACGATAGTTCTTGGTACCCCATGCAAACGTACCACATGAGTTATATATAGCTCTGCATATTAATGCGGTCGGTAATTGGTCCTGACCGGAATGAAATGTGCGGACTTTGTCAAACGGTCCACAATTACCCATATAGAATCAAAACCCTTTTGAGTGGGCGGAAGCCCAACAATAAAATCCATGCTTATTTCCTCCCACTTCCAACCTAGGATAGAGAAGGGTTGAAGTAGTCTAGCAGGTTTCAAGTGATCTGCCTTGACTCTGCTACATATATCACACTTAGCAACATATGTTGTCATTTCTTTCTTCATCTTTATCCACCAAAAATGTGTCTTCAAGTCTTGATACATTTTACTACTACCAGGATGGATAAATAGCTTGGAAGAGTGAGCTTCATCTAGGATCTGATTTCTGAGTTCTTGATCCTTCGACACTACAAGTCGATCCTCAAACCATAGTACACCTCTTTAATCTAGCCTGAAATGCTTGGTGTCTTTTTCCTTCATTTTTCTTTTGATGTGAAATACACCCACATCGATCTTCTGACGCTCAGTGATCTTGCTCTCTAGTGAGCAACTAACAGTGATATTGTGCAACGTAGCAGGGTGCAATAAGTTAAATCCATCTTCCAACAGCGAGTCCAAGAAATTGCAATGAGATTTCTGGCTTAAGGCGTCTGCAACCACATTCGCCTTGCCAGGATGATAACGCACTTCTAAGTTATAATCCTTGATCCACTCTAGCCATCTTCTCTGTCTCATATTCAACTCGGGTTGAGTGAAGATATACTTAAGACTCTTGTGATTTGTATAGATATGGCACACATTCCTAAGCAAATAGTGCCTTCAGATCTTTAGTGCATGAACAACTTATGCTAATTCCAAGTCATGGGTCGGATAATTAACTTCATGCTTCCTCAGTTGACGTGAGGCATAAGCAATGACTCGGCCTTCCTGCATAAGAACACACCCCAAACCTATACCAGATGCATCACAAAACACATCAAAAGGTTTTTCTATATCAGGTTGTGCTAAAAACAGGAGCGGTGGTCAGCAAAGTCCATAGAGTGTGAAAAGCATCTTCACACTCTGGAGTCCAAACAAATTTCTCATCCTTCTATAGTAACCTCATCATTGGCTTAGCTATCTTGGAAAAATTTAGAATGAAGCGACGATAGTAACCTGCTAACCCAAGAAAACTCTGAACTTCAGTAACTAAGGTTGGGGCCTTCCAATCCAAGACTTCTTGTACCTTACTTGGATCTACAGAGATTCCATCCTCTCACAACACCTGACCTAGAAAAGGCACTTTCCATAACCAAAATTCACATTTGCTAAACTTGGCATACAACTTATGTTCTCTCAGTTTGGTTAGGACAATCCTCAGATGCTCTGCATGATCTTCCTCGTTCTCAGAGTAAACCAGGATGTCATCAATAAACACAACCACAAACTTGTCGAGTTTGGGCATGACTACTGAATTCATCAAATACATGAAGTATGCAGGAGCATTTGTCAGACCAAAAGACATGACAAGATACTCATACAAGCCATATCTAGTTGAAAAGCTATTTTAGGTATATCCTCCAGCCTAATTTTAATCTGATGATAACCTGATCTCAAAATCAATCTTGGACAATACCTTTGCCCTCGCCAGCTAATTGAATAAGATATCGATGCATGCTAAAGGGTACTTGTTCTTAATCGTTACGGCATTGAGTGGCCTGTAATCCACACACATCCATAATGACTTGTCCTTTTTCTTTACAAACAAAGCCAGACAACTCCATGGGGATGAACTAGGTCGAATAAGACCCTTCTCTAAAAGCTCTTGTAATTGAATCTTGAGTTTGGCTAGCTCATTTGGCAGCATCCTATAGGGTCTTTTAGAGATAGGTGTCGTACCAGGCACTAGCTCAATTTTAAACTCTACATCTCTATCCGATGGCAAACCAGGTAGCTCATCTAGAAATACATCTGGAAACTCACATACCACTGGAATATCAAAGAGAGTCATGGTATGGATAGCACAAGATAAGTTTTGAAGGTCAAAACAACTAGGAAGTGGCACTGGAAAAGTACCATCCCCTTTGGTTCCCTTAACTTGATGGTTCTATTCGCAGTGTCAATAAGAACTCCATGGCCACTCATCTAGTTCATACCCAAGATTACATCTATTCCCAACCCTGGCAACACTATGAGATCCATAGTATAGTCCCTCTCTCTTATGGAGATGAGCACATCTCTGACTATCTAGTTGGTAGAAATACTAGCCCCAGCTGAACTTATGCAATAGCCACCCTTGTCTACAACTTTTATCTTCTAATCATGCTTAGATGCAAATGTTTGACTTATGAATGAATGTGAAACTCCAGAATCAAACAAAACAATTGCGGGGTGTTGGTTCACAAGAAACATACCAGCAGTGACAACCTCTCTAGCAGGAATTTCTTCCATGGCTGTGTAATGAACATGCCCTAGGCGTGCCTTAGCATTTGCCTGCCTTTGATTGCCTTGGTTCTCGTTGTTGCCTTTCTTAGGATAGGGGCACTCCTTTGTAAAGTGACCAAGCTAGTTGTAGTTGAAGCACGGCATGTTGTGCTTTGGCCCTCCTGAGCTTCCCTACCCTGTACTTCCCTTGGGTAGAGCAATAGAAAAAGACCTATGATACACCTTTTGCTGCTGATTGGATTATGTCTTCTTCTGTGGTGACCCGAACTTTGGCATAGGTGGATGGTACTAAGGCTTCATTGCCATAGGAGCTTTCTGCTGAGACGAACCTGCCTCAAAGGCTCGCTTACGGCCCTTAGCTACAGCATGCTGGCTGTTCTGATTCTCTTCGATAAGAGCATCACTGACAAACTCATTGTAGGTTGCAAACCTGGAATTTGCCATGGTCTTCATCAGCTTGGTACTAAGCACTCGCTTGAAACTTTCAATATTCATCTCTTTAGTGTTTACAAACTCAGGAGCATACCTTGACAAACTATTGAAAGCATACATATATTCTTTAAGGATCTTCATTCCCTAAGTGAGCTTCATGAACTCTGCAACCTTTATCGTCATAGGCCCTGGGGGTATGTGATGTCCCCTAAAGGAGGTCTTGAACTGATCCCAACTAACATTAACACTGGCAGGTAAAGTGGACACGTAGTGGGTCCACCATATGCCTACAGGTCCCTACATCTGGTGCGAGGTATACTCAGCCTTCATCTGATCTGTGACCCTCAGGAGGTGAAACTTTTGCTCAATTGTGTTTAACCACTCCTCGGCTTGTAGTGGTTCCTCTGCTTCCTTGAAGATGGGTGGCTTCATGTCCAGAAAATCCTTGAAGGTGTTGTACTGATTAGGTTCTGGACCTTGGCATTGATGTGCTCCGTGTGCGGTGTTCTGCGCGATAGTGCGGAGTACCTATTCCATGGTACATTGGCTTCCCAAAAACTAGGCTAGAAACTCCATTGCCGAGGGCGGCGGTGGTGGGGTGGATTGTTGTTACCATCCTGACCACTAGCAGACCCCTGACCACGGGTGCGCGCCATCTGTAGAATTTCAACAAGTAATTATTGGATGATGCTGATAAATTATAGAAGAATTTTATAATTATGCCAAACTAAATTCACTGGAGAGAATAAATTGATACAATAAAACAGAGGCACAATAATTCATGTTCACAACCCAACATCACCAATTTTATTACTTAACATTCTCACAACGCGTTCGCATACATGCCAAATTGGTGCCAGCAAGACAGAACTAGACTTTTTCAACATTCAACACCATCATGGACCAACCATATAAGGTTCTAAAGTTACATAAAAGCCACATTAACAAAACCGAGACTTAGATTACATGTCCATCGCTTAAGATCGCAAAAGACGACATCTAGCATAACTAGCTAGTCACTACAGCTACTCTACTCATCAGAGTGGTCGCTGTCGATGTCGGACATAGGATCATCATTGCTGTCCTCCATGGGCTCAACATCCTCCTCTACCTCATCCTCCTCAATCAACTTCTCTAGATCCTCTTCCTCCTCTACGTCTAGGGGAGGAATGGGGTTGATGATATTGTCGACGCATGTACTCTTGCTCCATTTGATCAAACTCTATCGTCTGCTGACTAGCTTGGAAGACAGTCCTCATCCTAGCTTCTTCTAACACCTTCGCGTGATGATTGGCTGCGTCCCTCTGCTGGCCGGCCCCTACCATCTGATCTTGAATGGCCTCCATCACTGCATGAGCTGCATCCCTATCCTCAAAAGCACCCTTAGCTGTTCTCCTGTGCCTACGCACACGCCTCCTCAGCCGTTGCTATGCGGCCTCGGTCTCATGAGCTTGTCCATGCAAATGGTGTAGGACTCCTACAAGAACTCTCGAGTATCCTGTCATGCATAGAACATCTACATCACAGCAAACATGGCACTCATGGCTGGACTCGAACTATGTGCCTGCTCATCATGATCCTACACCAAAGCATTGTGGCCAGCCTGTACCCAAGTTGTCACTAATGGATCTACCTAAGGAAAGCTCCTTGCTGCACTGGTTGTAAGCTCATCACCATGCTATTGACTGATCTTGCTCAAAATCTCAAAAGTTGTCACTTGTGCACCTTCCCAAGGGGTCTTCCCCTCGGACTTAGCCCTCCACTCCTGCCACTGCGATGCCCGTGCATGAGCGGGAATGGTCACTTGCACCTCATACCATGGCTGCCCCTCCATGTACTCCTGTGACCAAAAGTAGAGAGGTGACTCTATGTACCCCACTGAGTGCAACACCCTCCAAAGCAGAGCGGGGGTGCCAAACAAACCTAAGAACGCATCGTTCCCAGCCGGTGACCTTGGTGCTGCCATCTGTACCAAAAATTGTGCAACTCTTGTGAGAACAAGTCTTATGTTAGAAAAATTTATTCATTGGGATAAGCAACTTATAAGGGGAGGAACAATGCAAAAATACAAATGAATAAGTTATCATGATGCATGCACGTTTCGTACGTCCTTACAAACTTAGTAAAAATCTTAAAGTTCTAGCGACATACATGGTGGCATGCATATGTTCTCTCATAATATAATCGTAACTAGTTGGACTACACGTTTCGCTGTTAGTGTACCTGCAGAAGAATTTTATTTCAGCCCAACCCAACAATTATGTATATACAGAAATGAAAGTCTAGTTTCTAGGTCTCATTCTAAATATTTCCATATATATATAATGTATATATATATACTTTTGTATCAAAGCTACCCATATGTAAATATGTCCATACATACATATAAATATGCCTATACAGCCGTATCAAAACTAACCCACAATTAAATACGTCCGTATATATATGGAATATATATACTTCAGTACCAAAACTACCTTTCCACTTATACCGCATGATAGCATCTTGCGGTCATGCTACTTACTTTCTTACCTAGGCATAGGGGTATATTGATCTATACATTACCATTCAAGTGAATGGCACCCATACAATAGCACGTTGTATGGACGACGAAATAAAAATTGCAAGTAAGTAACCCCCCAAAGTTAATACTTACTAAGGCACCTGAAATCCTTAACTGGGCATAAAGGAGATGATCACTGGCACACTTTAGATAAAATTTTAGATCTGAACACACCTATATATACAGCTATAAGTTGCCAAAATGGATTTTATAAAACAAAAACCTTTGTTTTAATTACACATATGATAAATAATGTTGAATCTTGCTCTGATACCAGCTGTCACAGAACCGACCAATTTATAAGACCACAAGTACAACGGCAACCAACGGGGCGGTCACACTGTCATACTTGAGCCCATATAAACCCGGTAGTCCATCGAGTGTCGCGAAGGACCTCGATTCATAACCAACATACAAACCAAGATCATACAAGATTCAACACACGTCACATGTTACATAAAAGTTCACAAGTAGTTCAACATACATCAGAGTTCAAATATAATTATTACAACACGAAGTTCAAATTCAGTAGCGGAAGCAACATAGTTTTAAAATATCTCACACACAATTTAGATACGTGCCAGTTCCATGATCAAGTGCAATAAAAGCAACCTAAACAAATTAATAAAGAAGGACCGTGCCCACGGTCTCACTCCTCGTCCACCGCTGGAGAGAAGCAGTTCTTTCAATAACCATGATATATAGTACCATTTGCAACAAGTGGGAATAGACAATGAGTACTAGAATGTACTCAGCTAGACTTACCCGTCGTAAACCAAAATTAAAGTGACACCAAGGATTATACAAGGCTTGATAAGTAGGTTTAGCTTGACATCACTTTGCATAAAAAGCCACTAGTTGAGCTACACATTTTATAATTCAGTCATCAAGTTAATTATAGCTATTCACTCTAATTAGCAACTAACCTGTACCAAACATGTTGTATACAAATATAGATATAACATCAAATTAGTAACCATAGCCATTGATTATATCATCATCATAACCATTTCTCTTTCATTTACTCACTACGATAGAAGGAAGCTCAGTCAAGTTTCTCACTATTCGGGAGAGAGGGTGATTTGAATCGATTGCAACCAGCTGGGCAGAAATCCTAACACAAACCCAAGCGTACCACGTGAAGGTAGCCTTAGGTCACCTTTGGTATAAGTCAGGACTCAATTCATGGGTTCGATCAGTGTCACACACTCAGGGACTAACCAGCTGCCAGGTCGCTTAGTCCCGACCTACCCTTGGTCTCATATCCATCTCCCCGCACATCCTTACTATCTCCAATGTGCACCCTCAGATAGAACGACTCCCATCCTGAGCTGAGCTACTCGGCTTCATGGTCAGAACTAGGTATCCGGCTAGCTATGTGAGAGGCTGTGTGCAAAATGATTGAGGACCAACAACGATGCGGTCCTTAAGCGGCTCGACGGAATCACAAGTGTCATCCTACAACCTAGACTCTGCTCGGCCTCCATTTACATCATCACATGGTTCTTTTCCACGATAGCAAATATAGCCAACCATAATCAGGTATCCACTTATAGCTCGTAGGTGACAAGAAATCACCCGACTTCTACCGAATTAAGCATGGCTAAGCATTTATTCGATCCGGGACCTACATAGGTTTTCAAGATATATTTTGGGACAAGGAGATCATATGCATCAAGTGTTTCGAATCAACTCCTACAACCTCATCAAACATAAAGAACTCAAGTTGGCATTTATAAAACATAGGATACTTAGAATGCTCTGGGGCTTGCCTTTCAGATAGGCTGAGGGTCTTTGATCAGGACACTCGGGCAACTCCTCCTAGACCTATCCTTCTACATCAAGAACCTCCTGTGGTAGGATGTCCGGTGGGATCTCCTCTCCTTTGAGCTCGAACTCCAGCAGTATCACTCCCTCCGCCGATCCTATATGTATGAGTACATAGATAAATATAGGGAATGCACAAGGGATGAAGTGCAGATATGATATGATGCAATGCATATACATACTCATTCTTAACAATAGGATGGCAAGATGATGACAAGATTAACTTTACTTTACCATGTAGGTGCATATGTCCTCTCTAGTAGATTAACTTTCGTTTATTTAGTATGTGCATATCTCCTCTCTAGTAGAAGAAACAACACTCTCCATGTTCTAGCTGCCTAAGATAGAGTTTTTCATCAGCTATAAGAGGCCTAAAACCTGCAGCTAATAACTTATCTTAATTAGCGTAGGCATCTAAATAACAAGCATCAAGCTCACACAAAGCAAACAAGTCAATAGAACTAGATACAAGTGAATTATAGAGCAATAATTAGCTAGCTACATACAACCAATCAAATCTGGACACAACCAATTGCACCATCAGATTATATACACCACAAACATGCTAGAAAGTATGATGGTCAAGCCCAAACAATTTATGATAAACACTTATTGATTCATTAAGCATAGCAAGGTGAAATTTGGAACTGCTACTTCTAGTTCACAGTAAAATCTAGGAAAATTACAACAGCCTATACATGCTCCCAAGAGTCTACTATTCAAATTTCATACCATTTGAATAAGTGTAGTAACCTCTATAAAAATGACAAGTTACATAGGCTTATAACAACTTAAATAGGTTTAGCATAGTCAAAAGTGTCAAACAACAGATTTCCTATTTTTCTTACTTTCACCATAACACAAGAATGTTGTGGAAATTAATTCATGCCCATTGGTTACATAAATCTACCACAATTAATTTCACAAAAAACTAGCATTTAATCAAGTTAAATTACAAAGTCATATTCAAAGCATGCTTACTGTAGGTTTAATATTTTTCCTAGCTACAGCATGTCAAAACAAAACCAACAAAACTGGAATCACCATTTTTGGATCTCCCTAACTCAAGTTATACATTTTACAAGATTAATAGGCATTAAACAAGATAAATCCAAACAATATATAAAACTATAACACATATCAAGTTTCATATTTTTATCAGATAGTACTCATCAAGATGAAGCTAACAAAATTTGTCTCACTCAATTTGGACACTCCTAGAATTAGTTATGAATTTTACAAGTTTGTAGCAATTTCCTAAAAAACAATTAAAAAACAGCAAAAACCTGATAAACACTAAGCACACCCGGTGCACTGCACCCAGAGTTGCTGACGGCTGGGTCCTGTGGTCAGCATGACCCCACTAGTCGCAGGCATAGAACAGGGGCCGTGTTTGACCGGCGAAAGCCCACCGATGCCGAGGTTTCCGGCGGTGGAGTTGGCACCAATGTGCTCCCCTCGATCTCGCATATTGACTAGGCTAGGTGGTTGAGCCTAATACGGCCGCTGGGCATGGCGACAATGCTCATGGCGGACGGCGGCGCTGCACAATGCCACTTTGGCCATCTCCAGCCATGGCAAGCTCAGGCAAGCTCGACTATGGCTTTAGGGTTACCCAGCAGTGGTCTACGGTTAGAGTTTAGGCTCGTGGTGGTGCTGGTGATGCATGGCCGCGTGCATGGTGGTGGAACAGCCGGTTCACGGTGGTGCGGTGTGACGTTCGGCCTCCGGCGAGGCCGGCATTGGCCAAAGGCACGCGGCTCTAGCTAGCACTAGTCCTAGCCACAATGGAACAGGGGAGAGAGAGTAGTGTAGCCACGAGGCGGCTCGGCCACGGTGAGCTCAAGCTTTGCGGTGGCAATGGTGGCCGCGGCGATGGTGCATTGGGCCTAGGGCATTACCTAGGCTCGAACATTGTCGTTGGTGGCTCGGGAAGGTGGAGTGGGTCACAATTGAGCTGTGGGCGCGGCCAATCGAGCGGTGGCGCGGTGTGGGCGGTGGGTGTTGGTATTTATTAACGCACACAGAAAAATCCACAAGCGCATGGATGCCGATGTAGCTTTCACCCGGGAGTATTCCAGAGTATCGATTTCCACGAGGAACACGAAGTGTTCTAGTAAGAATCAAGGTCGTCTCAAGGTAAAAATTGAAAAGTGTTTTTGTGGGTAGAGAGGGATTTTCTATGGCTTATACTAGATGACTATGGATCAGGCTTACTATACTTTACTTACTTTGGAGCAACAGTACCTTCTGACCCTCGAAGTAGGTGAGAAAAGGGTAGTCAGTGGAAGGCTGCCTAAGCTCTATGAAACACCAATTCTAACGTGGTGGATTACAATGGCCTGACAGTGCTGTCACCTCTGGGCTACCACAACTAACCATAGGATTGGGTGCAAACTCATGTAAACTCTAGCCTAGACACCACGTCTACACTAGGGTTTACTACTCTAATCACAATTTTATAATTAGAGCACTTAATGCAAGTTGAGTTCCCATAAATAAAATATAGTAAAGATTGAATTCAATTAACTAGAGAACTTAAAAATACCAATAGAAGAACCTAGATGTAACTCAGTGATGAATCAGATCCATAGAGGTACAAAGTCGAGAAGAATCTGATGGATCTGGTAACTCCTCAGATCTCACTCCTCTCCTCTCTCCCTATTTTCTATAATTCAACTAGATGAGAATCATCTAGAGGGACACTACTACAATTAGGGTATGAAATAATGAAGCTCTAGAGCATAGGGTGTGTAGATGTGTGTCTCCTGGAGGGGGTCTGGGCATCCTTATATAGGCCAAGGTGGAGTAGGGGGCAAGGAATTGCCACATCATCAATCCACGTCAACTCCCTTGATCACCGTTGGATGAAACGACTTAAAACCGCCTTAAAATCAATAGTGTAGATGTTAGGAATGCATATGAGGCAGTGGAGGGTGAACGGCCTCTGGAGTGGGCTGAGCGGCCTCCCTAGTGGGCTGGGCGGCCTCCCTAGTGGGCCGGCCAGCCCACTATTGTGGCCATTTGGCCCAAGCTTCGGCGTGGTGTCCTCTGGAACCTTCTAGAGTTGTCTTTTGTAGTTTTCGCGGGTTGAATCACTTGTTGTCGTTGGTTTGCTTGTTTGGAGTGTATGACAGTGGTCCTGAGGCTGTTTTCTGGGTAAATTCCACTGCATACAAATATTCACTAAAGCTTGTGGAATCCATTAGTTTAGACCTATGTCCTATGTTTGGTGATAGAACTATGTAAATATGTAGGTTATGTTGACGGTTCATGATTGGCATTAATAACCGTTAACAACGGGCTAAGCCGGCGAAGGCTTGACGGTGGCACAACGCGGTCGCCTCCACTTTGGCACTATGCGAGAGCAAGAGAAAAAGAGGGAGAGTGAGAGTGAGGGTGAGAGAGAGAGCGTGAGGCCACGCTGCCTTTAGCGCCACCCTGACCACGGTGTGGGCCTGACTTCGGCGTACGGCAGCCACGCAGCGGCCATGGCCTGACGCAGTCGGCCACGACACCGTCCAAAATTTGAATCAGCAAGGGCTGATTCAGGCCTGATGACCCCGACTGAAACTTGTTTTTCCCTCCATTCTATCTCCTAATCCGGTTCGAGTTAGCAAAAATTTCAATAATCAAAAGTGTAGAGCTATAGGAGATCTACAACTTTGCTTTAAAACGCTTTGTCTAATTCTCACCGGTTTTCAAAATAAAATGCTCCAAAGTTGGCCCCATGCAAACTGAAAGTCAGTTTATGACTTAGCCATTTCTTAGGTTTCAAAAACAGCATTGAATTGATTCTTGTGAGCCCCATTGGACTAAGCTAGGCACTGATTCAGCTCTTGACCATTAAATAAAGTTTGTTCCGCATGAGCTAAACTACAACTTTTATTTAGGTCCCACTGCCATGCATGTAGTTAGTCAAGATAGGTCAAACAACAATAAGAAAAAAATCATTCAAGTCATACCAACACTTAGAAGCAAATTTGGACCAAGTTATGAATATAAACATGGTTCCATTTTTCATCCTAAGTGTGCCTAAGTTGTTTTGGTGACCAAACAACAACCACTTGCATTAACAAGCATGATCACTAAGCATTCATAACGCAATTTAAGCATTTTATGATAGAAATCACAAATAGAAAATGTATCATTTCATGCTCATGAGTGCAAATAAATGGATGATGCTTATGCTCACGCAATGCAAGTGCAACTATGCTAGCTTAACACTTGTGGTGTTACAGGAGTTCCATCAGGTGCATCTAAATCGATTTCTGAACCTATGGTACGTTCGGCACAAACCGTGCACCTATCCTGTGTCAAGATTAGCACTATCTCCAAATGGACCAAAACAAGATTCCACATGACCCACGTCACCAAGGAGTTCCATCGGGTGCATCCAAAATAATTTCTAAAACAATGGTACATTCGGCCCAAACCGTGCACCTATCTTGTACTAACACTAACACCGTCTCCAAATGGACCAAAATGAGATTCCATATGACCCACGTCACCTAGGAGTTCCATCGGGTGCGTCCAAAATGATTTCTGAGCCCATGGTACGTTCGGTGCAAAGTGAGCACCTATGTTGCGTCAAGATTAGCACTATCTCCAAATGGACCGAAACGAGCTTCCACTTGAGCCTCGTCACCTAGGAGTACCATCAGGTCTGTCCAAAATGATTTCTGAACCTATTTTATGTTTTGCGCAAACCGTGCACATTTCTTGCACCAACACTAACACAATGTCCAAGCGTACCGAAATGAGATTCCACATGACCCACGTCACCTAGGAGGTCCATTGGGTGCGTCCAAAATGATTTCGGGCCTATGGTATGTTCGGTGCATACCATGCTCTGACACTAACACCATCTCCAAATGGACTGAAACGAGATTCCACATGACCCACGTCACCTAGGAGAATAGGTGTGTCTAAAATGATTTCCGAGCCTATGGTACGTTTAGTGCAAACCGAGCACCTATCTTGCGTCAAGATTAGCACTATCTCTAAACGGACCAAAACGAGCTTCCACTTGAGCCTCGTCACCTAGGAGTACCATCGTGTCTGTCCAAAACGATTTCTGAGCCTATTTTACGTTTGGCGCAAATCGTGCACCTTTCTTGCACCGACACTAACACAATCTCCAAGCGTACCAAAATGAGATTCCACACAACCCACGTCACCTAGGAGGTCCATCGGGTGCGTCCAAAATGATTTCTGAGCCTATGGTATGTTCGGCGCATACCATGCACCTGTCTTGCACCGACACTAACACCATCTCCAAACGGACTGAAACGAGATTCCATATGACCCACGTCACCTAGGAGTTCCATCAGCTGTGTCTAAAATGATTTCCGAGCCTATGGTACGTTTAGTGCAAACCGAGCACCTATCTTGCGTCAAGATTAGCACTATCTCTAAACGGACCGAAACGAGCTTCCACTTGAGCCTCATCACCTAAGAGTGCCATCGGGTGTGTCCAAAACAATTTTTGAGCCTAGGGTATGTTTGGCTCAAATTGTACACCTTTCATGCACCAACACTAATGCTATCTCCAAACATACCGAAACAAAACTCCACATGACCCACGTTACCAAGGAGCTCCATCGTGTGCGTCCAAAATGATTTCCGAGCCTGTGGTATGTTCGGCGCATATCGTGCACCTATCTTGCGTCAAGATCAGCACTATCCCCAAATGGACCGAAACGAGTTTCCACTTGAGCCTTGTCACCTAGGAGTATGATCGGCTGCGTCCAAAATGATATTTGAGCCTATGGTACGTTTGGGGCATACTGTGCACCTATCTTGCATCGACACTAACACTATCTTGAAATGGACTAAAACAAGATTCCACATGACCCTTGTCACCTAGGAGTTCCATCGGGTGCGTCTAAAAGGATTTTGAACCTGTGGTATGTTCGGCGCAAACCATACACCTATCCTACGTTAAGATTAGCACTATCTTCAAACAGACCGAAACGAGCTTCCACTTGAGGCTCGTACCCTAGGAGTATCATCGACTATGTCCAAAATGATTTCTGAGCCAATGGTACGTTTGGGGCACACCATGCACCTATCTTGTACCGACACTAACACAGTCTCGAAATGGACCAAAACGCGATTCCGTATGACCCACATCACCTAGTAGTTCCATCGGGTGCATTCAAAACAATTTCTAAAACTGTGGTACGTTCAGCGCAAACGCTGCACTTATCTTGCACCGACACTAACACCATCTCCAAACAGAAAAAAACAAGATTCCACATGACCGAAGTCACCTAGGAGTTTCGTCGAGTGCGTCCAAAATGATTTTCAAGCCTATGGTACGTTCAGCATAAACCGTGCACCTATCTTGCATCAAGATTAGCACTATCTCCAAATGGACTAAAACAAGCTTCTACTTGAGCCTCGTCACCTAGGAGTACCATCGGGTGTGTCAAAAACAGTTTCTGAGCCTATGGTACATTTAGCGCAAACCGTGCACCTTTCTTGCACCGACACTAACACTATCTCCATGCGTACTAAAACGAGACTCCACATGACCCACATCACCTATGAGCTCCATCGGGTGCGTCCAAAATGATTTCCGAGCCTATAGTATATTCGGCGCATACTGTGCACCAGTCTTGCGTCATGATTCGCACTATCTCCAAACGGACCAAAACGAGCTTCCACTTGAGCCTCATCACCTAGGAGTATGATCGGTAGCGTCCAAAATGATTTTTGAGCCTATGATATGTTTGGGGCATACCATGCACCTATCTTGCACCGACACTAACACTGTCTCCAAATGGACTGAAATGAGATTCCACATGACCCACGTCACCTAGGAGTTCCATCGAGTGCATCCAAAACAATTTCTAAAAGTATAGTACGTTCAGCGCAAACAGTGCACCTATCTTGCACCGACACTAACACCATCTCCAAATCAACCAAAACGAGATTCCACATGACCCACGTCACCTAGGAGTTCCATCGGGCATGTTCAAAATGATTTCCGAGCCTATGGTATGTTCGGCGTAATCCGTGCAACTATATTGAATCAAGATTAGCACTATCCCCAAACGGACTAAAATAAGCTTCCACTTAGGCTCATCACCTAGGAGTACCATTGGGTGTGTCTAAAATGATTTCTAAGCCTATTTTACGTTTGGCGCAAACCATGCACCTTTCTTGCATCGACACTAACCCTATCTCCAAACGTACCGAAATGAAACTCCACATGACCCACGTCACCTAGGAGCTCCATCGGGTGCGTCCAAAATGATTTTTGAGCCTGTGGTATGTTCCGCGCATATCGTGCACCTATCTTGCGTCAAGATTAGCACTATCCCCAAACAGACCGAAATGAGCTTCCACTAGAGCCTCGTCACCGAGGAGTATCATCGGCTCCATCCAAAATGATTTCTGAGCCTATGTTACGTTTGGGGCATACCGTGCACCTATCCTGCACTGACACTAACACTATCTCTAAATGGACCGAAACAAGATTCCACAAGACCCAGGTCACCTAGGAGTTCGATTGGGTGCATCTAAAATGATTTCTGAACCTGTGGTACGTTCGGCACAAACCATGCA
Source organism: Miscanthus lutarioriparius (assembly GCA_904845875.1). NCBI lineage: Eukaryota > Viridiplantae > Streptophyta > Magnoliopsida > Poales > Poaceae > Miscanthus > Miscanthus lutarioriparius. The sequence continues at coordinate 45,778,195 of CAJGYO010000018.1, forward strand.
CCTATCCTGTGTCAAGATTAGCACAATCTCCAAATATACCAAAACGAGCTTCCACTTGAGCCTCGTCACCCAGGAGTACAATCAGGTGTTTACAAAATGATTTTTGAGTCTATGGTACGTTTGGGGCACACTGTGCACCTTTCTTGCACCGGCACTAACACTGTCTCCAAACGGGCCGAAACGAGAGTCCACATGACCCACGTCAACTAGGAGCTTCATCGGGTGAGTCCAAAATGATTTCCAAGCCTATGGTATGTTCGGTGCATATCGTGCACCTATCTTGTGTTAAGATTAGCACTATCCCCAAACAGACCAAAACGACCTTCCACTTGAGCCTCGTCACCTAGGAGTATAATTGGCTGCGTCCAAAATGATTTCTGAGCCTATGGTACATTTGGGGCATACTGTGTACCTATCTTGCTCCGACACTAACACCGTCTCCAAATGGACCAAAATAACATTCCACATGACCCACATCACCTAGGAGTTACATCGGATGTGTCCAAAACAACTTCTAAAACTATGGTACATTCAGCGCAAACCATGCCCCTATCTTGCACTCGACACTAACACTATCTCCAAGCATTCCAAAATAAGACTCCACATGACCCACGTCACCTAGGAGCTCCATCGGGTGCATCCAAAATGATTTTTGTGCCTATGGTATGTTCGGCGCATACCGAGCAACTGTCTTGCGTCAAGATTAGTACTATCTTCAAACGGACCGAAACGAGCTTCCACTTAAGCCTCGTCACCTAGGAGTATCATCGGCTGCGTCCAAAATGATTTCTGAGCCAATGGTACGTTTGGCGCATACGGTGCACCTGTCTTCCATCAAGATTAGCACTATCTCCAAACGGACCAAAACGAGCTTCCACTTGAGCCTCATCGCCTAGGAGTATCATCGGCTGTGTCCAAAATGATTTATGAGCCTATGGTATGTTTGGGGCATACCGTGCACCTATCTTGCACTTACACTAACACTATCTCCAAATGGACTAAAATGAGATTCCACATGACCCACGTCACCTAGGAGTTCCATCGAGTGCATCCAAAATAATTTTTGAAAGTATGGTACGTTCGGCGCAAACAGTGCACCTATCTTGCACCGATACTAACACCATCTCCAAACGGACCAAAACTAGATTCCACATGACCCATGTCACCTAGGAGTTTCATCGGGTGTGTTCAAAATTATTTCCGAGCCTATGGTATGTTCAGCGCAAACCGTGCACCTATCTTGCGTCAAGATTAACACTATCTCCAAATGGACCGAAATGAGCTTCGACTTTAGCCTCGTACCTAGGAGTACCATCAGGTGTGTCTAAAATGATTTCTAAGCCTATGTTACGTTTGGTGCAAACCGTACACCTTTCTTGCACCGACACTAACATTATCTCCAAATGTACCGAAACGAGACTCCCATGACCAACATCACCTGGGAGCTCCATCGGGTACGTCCAAAATGATTTCTGAGCCTATGGTATGATTGGGCATACCATGCACCTATCTTTCACTAACACAAACACTATCTCCAAATGGACCAAAATGAGATTCCACATGACCCAGGTCACCTAGGAGTTCCATCAGGTGCGTCTGAAACGATTTCTAAACCTGTGGTACGTTCAGCGCAAATAGTGCACCTATCTTGCACCGACACCAATACCATCTCCAAATAGACTTAAATGAGATTCCACATGACCCATGTCACCTAGGAGGTCCATCGGGTGCGTCAAAAATGATTTCCAAGCCTATGGTACGTTCGGCGTAAACCGTGCACCTATCTTGCGTCAAGATTAGCGTTGTAACACCCTGGTTGTTAGTCATGAGTTAAGCAGTGAAATTGGACATAAGTAAGATATGTCAAGTAATGATTATGATCTATAGTTCATAATCTAGAAGTAATAATGAAGGTACTGAGGTCCAATCTATGAAATTGAGTCCCAACTTGAACTTGGACAACACACCATTGCTTACATGTGGACCCTGGTTAAGGTTAGGCATGAGTAATGTTAAACATGCTTGTTTCATGTAAATTACATCAACATGCATCCATCTTGACCAGTGGAAAAGTTTCATGAAGTTTGGAATCAAGAAGTCGCATGAAATGATAAGTTATATTCTTTCATGAATTGCTTCATCAGGTGAATGGGAACATGGGATGTCGACCAAACCTTGCTACCTTACCCAAATGACACTAATTGAACTCTACAACAAAATTCATGAAGGGTTCGTGTTGAGCAAATGTCAAGAAAATGCCTTAATTGGTTGAAAACCCTAATTCCAGGGTTTAACGAGGTGCTGCTTTGACCAAGATGAAGCAATGGTTTCTGTATCATATATGAAGTTTGACCTTTAATAAAAGTTGAAGCTTAAGTGGAGTACAACAAACTTTATTTTTGGACAAAGACCTAATTCAACTCCTAAGTGTCTCAAACAGAGGACTCAAGATGGAATCAGCTGCTGTTCCTAGGCTCTAAATAATTCTAAGTCTAGAATTCATCGTCATTGGCATTGGCGTTCCGTGTTCTCTAAAATTTGTTAAACACCTCAAGTTGAGCCAAAAGTAAAAGTTGGAATATTGTTTCGGAGAAGGACATACAAAAAGTTGGAATCAATTTGACCACGTTTTGACCAAGTAATTTGAGCTCAAGCAGAGCAAGGCTTAATCCTTGATTAGTCGCTGACAGTGTCAACTCCAGGCTTAATTACACATTAATCCATTTCTCTAATGACTCGGCACCCTTAATGAAATATGTAGAGCAGTTCATGGGCTTCAACTTTTCTTTTGGGCCCAAGGTCCAATTTGGCCAATAACTAGCCCAAAATCGCCTTCCATGCTGGCCACACCGTTGCGCGCCACGCGCTCGGGGAAATGCTCCAAAGGGCGACACGTGCCCTATGCATGGCAGACATGCATGGCTCCGTGCCCCACCTCCACTTCCACATGCCACTGTGGCCCTGTGTTGATGGGGAGACGCCCAGGCTCACTCTCTGCCTCTCCCACTCTCTCTCAACCTCCCTTGCGCTCTCCCTCTGCGCCGCACGTGCGCGCTAGAGCACGCTCGCCATGGCCAACTCCCCAGCTGAGCTCGCTACCACTGCTGCGCACCGCCTCTACACCAGCTAGCCTTGCCATCTCCTTTCTTGTGTCACGCTGCCTCCATCATATTGCTTCGCCTGCCGTGCCGTCGCCTACAGCCCCAACCGTCGGAGCCATGTCCATCACCGCCGCATGCTGCCACGGCCAAGCAGCTGCTGGCTACAGCCGGCCAAGGCTAGGGCTAGGTGCGGCCATGGCTGGCCATGGCCAGAGCCCGGCCGGCCCTGCTCCGGTCGCCTCCCCCGCTAACACTCGCCACCATCGGAGCCGCTACCGTTGTAGACGTCGCCTTTGTGGCCGGGATGCCACGGACCATCTCCGGCCGAGCTGAGGCCACCCACAGGTGTGCATCGGTCCCCTAATGCTTCTCCGCCACTCCGCCGCCGCCGATGAGCCTCCTCCGGCCGGCACCGGCGATCCTCCTCTGCCTCCTCTGTTCTAATTTGCATGAGGGACCTCACGCATGAATTCGACAAAAGGGAAGGGCCTAATTGCAAAGATGTTGACTCATATGAATAGTGGCTAGAAGGACTATTTTGCTGGAATTTATTTTCTTGGAAGTTTGGGGTCCTCGGTGCAAGTTTGTTTTTCTTTTATGGCTGAAACTTTGGAAAATCATAAAAATCGTAGAAAAATCATAGAATAACAAATGAGGACTTTTTGGAATCCTTGAGAGTAGATCTATGCAGTAAAGTCATAATATGATATATGTTAGTAGAAAGTTTCTGCTGTTTTTATTTATTCTTGCAAAGTGCTTTTAAAAATCCTTTTAAGTTGTTGCATGCATATCTTGAGTTATAGAAGTCCAAAAATGGTAGTTCTAGTTGTGTTAATCTTTTGATGACACGCTATAGCTAATAAAAATATTAAATATGCTAGTTGTGTACTATTTTTATACTTTTTTATTTAATCTTATTAAATAGGCAATTTTAGCTTGTTTTGCTTGTTATTCTCATATCTAAAGTTGTGGTGCTCCAATTATTTAAAATTTTTATGGTAGCCAATTGATGCTATATGTGTGTTGTGGTAATAATTTCATGTTCATTAGACGTAGTATGGTTGAGTTATTGATTTAACTTGATTAATCCTTGATAAATGGTTTTAAAGAAGTTATAATTTGTATGTTAGTGTAAAAATGGAAAATATGGTTCCACTACCATTGTATGATGTTGTGCTACCATAATAACATATAATATGCCTGTATGTTTATAGAAAATAATGATTTTTAGATTTATCTTTTTCTCACATGTTTCTTAATAATTAAGATTTGTCTTTTTCATAGAAATTAAATTATAAAACCTGGGCATGTAAGATTTATACAACAATCATTTTTTGGCATCATCTATCTCATATAAAAATTTGAGATCCAAATGAGATGTTTGAAACATCACCTATAATTAATATATAGGTTTTTATATATAGAAAAGCTAATGAAAGTTTGTTAGTAGATGCTTGTGTTTATGCCATGTAATACATCTAATAATTGGTGCTAGGTAATGTGATTGCTTGGTTATAGTTAGGAGTTGCATGGTGCTACACATATAGCAACAAAATGTTAGTTGTTAACAACATAAATGATAAATGCATTTAGTTGTATCTCTGCTGTTATGGCTGCATATATAGTTTCTGTAGTGGTGATATTTTCATGATGCAAATGATTTTTTCTGTAGATATATTGAATACAAAAGTTGTAGATAATTTCCTTATCTTGCTTGTCCTAAATTTTCATGATTTTAAGCATGCTGGTTTAGGAGTTATAGATTTTACAAGTTTGTTGTCAACTTTTGCATGTCCTCTGGATAGATCTAAATGATTGTATTGTTTGGCTCATTTAAACATGGAATCATGTATTTCTGATAGTAGGATAGCTGTAGTGCTTTTACTAAGCTTTCCAAAATGTTAGAGAACCCCCTTTTTGGTGGTCTAGAACTCCTGTTATAGCTGTTCAAAGTGAAATGTCATATTTCTGTCCAAATGTAGATAGAGATGCCTTCTTGGTGTTGTTTGACCCTGTTAGCTGTAGAATCATCTTAAATTGATAATGAGAAAGTTATACATAACTTAATAAGCTTTCCATAAAGTTAAGAATAATGTTTGCTGAATGTCTAGAACTCCAGTTATGCATTTATGAAGTTAATATCAGCTTTCTGTCCTTAGTTGTATAAGCTCTGATTCATGATATATTTTGACCTTGTTATTTGTTGAATAAACTTTTGGTGTTAATAACAAAGTTTTACATAATTTCATCAGATTTCTATAAAGTCTTGAATCACACTTTTTGCATGCCTATAACTTTGGGTATGATTAAAACAAGTGACTGTGGTGCTGCTGTTCAGAATCTGTGTTTGTACCTAAAATTATTTGCTTCACCTTGCTTTGCTTTGTGTGTTGCTAAGTGTGGCTCATGCCTTTGATGGTGTTAAGTTAATATACCTAACACCTTGTGAAACATGTGTCATGCTTGGTACTACCATCCTTGCTATCATAGCATGATAGGTTGTGGGATGTTTAATTAAGTAACGAGGAGTGCTTATATATGTTCGGTGTAACCTTGTGCTCATCTTGAATACATTTATGTGAGGGATCTCATATTGCCATTCTTCATATTCATGCACTTGCATTGTTACATCTCATCTATGTATGCTAGATGCACCACATGAAGGATGTGATGATGGAGTCGAACCAGAAGACAGTGTTTGTGGACCTATCCCGAAAATGGAAGGACCCCTAGAGTACATGCCTAGACAGGAGATGCTCACCAAGCGACTGTCGTCTAACAAACACTAACCTAGTGTTGGATCCTAGGCAAGCCCTGGAACATTCTAGGCCTCCTATGTTTTTACAAATATCACTTGAGTCCTTTATGTTTGAACAATCCTCGTATTGGAACCGGTCGAGGAATATCCCTCACCCTCGTATTTGAAAAGAAGTGAATCAAATATAATAGTAGGTAGGAAAGAAAAGCCATCCTTTGAGTTGTAACTTTACCAAGGTAGGGATAGTCAAGAGCAGGATGTCGGCCTTATTCTATTTAGAAGAAATTTATTCACCGGCAAAGAAACAACTACTGCGAGCAGGAGCGATGCAATCGATGGGAGGACAATCCTAATTGGATTGGCGGACTAGTGAAATTGATGTAATTTAGAGTTGGCAATGGGAGCTAGTGATAAACAGGTAAGGAAGCACTCGACGAATAATGACATTTATGACTGCAAAGCGAGGCCAAGGCAGATATACAGATCAGGGGTATAAGCTAAAACAAGCAGAAGCAAAGCCGACTTCGAACGGGGATAATCAATAAGGCAGCCCTCCGGTCATAGGATTAACGGATTAGCAAGAAAAGTCATATGCCTCGGAGAGCAAGGGTGGTACACCAGGAACTTGGATTGCGATGCTCTAGAGAAAGTCATATTGGTTTAGTTTCAATCATATATGATATTTAAAAGAAAGAAGGATCTGCCAATGGTACATTGGTGCATTGGGGATTTCCAGGAAGCAGGTCGAATCAGAGCGGAGCTGAGGAACAGGATAGTTTCCTTTAACAAAAGAACCCATTTCTATCATCTCTTCTTTCTCTCCCTCTTCACCCTAGACCATGCTATACAGGCTAGCCCTTCATACACATTAGCTAGTATCTCCTTCATTTTCAATTATTTAATTAGTTTGAATGGCATACCTCTCTACTCAAATAGATACTAACAAGAGTCTATTTCCTCTTCGCTTACCACCGGAATCTACCTTTCTAGTAGCAATAAATAAAGCCAATAATTATGATTATTCAATAAGCATTCCTCTTGTCAAAACTTGTTTAGCGGTAAGTTCTATTGATTAGGGTTATCCCATGGATACTATTTGTATTTTGACTGTTGAGTACTGGGAATTCCATCCTAGAAACATAGCATCTAACAATATAGTTTACTGTTCCATTCCAATATGAAGGAAGGTGTCATTAGGGTTAAGCAGATATGTAGGTTCAAAGAATGGGTGAACCCGACCACTGTTGGGCAAATGAGTACAAGCTCTCTAGCTATGGACAAGAAAGGGGGTACTTCGAAGAGCATGAATACAGCTGGTTGTGCTCTTGTAGTCATACCCTCGGTAAGAAGATCCTACCCAAGGATAGCGAGACTCCCACCATAAGCGAAGTAAGATAGTGGAATTCAGTCTATGAATGCAAGCCTAAAAGTAGAAGCACAGAATCCTGTCTAATAACCATGGATGTAGAAAGATCTGGTGGAAGTCCACTGGATGGAAGGTTATGCGTAATATCAAACTAAAGTCAAAGTTTACCAAGAGTTAAGCCTGAATTGAATGCTTTAGGTTCGCTACAATAGTTGTTACTCACTAGGTGGGTCAACTAGTCATGGTATAGTTGTTTACATGGTAGCTGGTTGGTTCGACAGACCAGAGAAAGAGATTCTAGGTCATCCCATGAGCTGATATAGCTCTTGTTTGGATCACCTTCTGGGCAGCTAACTAAGGATTATCGGGATGAATTCCAATTGTGGGTTGAGAAGGATGGCAAGCTGGTTACTTAAATTGGAGATACCCTATTCTAGGAATGAAAGGGTTCATCACACCAGAACGAGGTAAAAGGCAACCCCTTGACCAAGTGAAGGCGAGCCTAGATCTAGAGATTGATGGATGATGGAATGGATCCCTATACAACCGCGTGGTACCCATTCTAACCATGAAGGGTAAAGGAGCCAAACAAACTATCAGGCTGTGAGTAGGAATCAATCTTGAAAGAGAGAAGGGCTAGTGCTCTCTGTAAGTATAGGATATGATTAGCCGAAAATAGGCTTTATCAGACCAATCCATGCTCTAAAGCCATCTTGATAAACTCAGTTGTCTAGGCAAGCTTTCCTTGAGAGGGATCTCATTCTTCTTCCTGCTAAAAAGGTCTCTCTCGCCTATCCTATGATTTCTCGATTTCCTTTCTATGCCTTAATAGATTGAGTTTCTATACCTTAAAAGCAGAGCAAGCTTGTTACATGTTTTCATCTATGCCTTAAAAGCAGGCCAAGCTTCTTACATCAGCACAACTTTGATAGCTATTAAAGACTAGAATGCCTGATTGAAGTAAACCCGAATTCAATGCACCTGAAATATATGTATGCACCTTTGAAGAAGTCCCACTTTACCCCACTTCTTCTCCCCTCAAACCCATCAAGTAGTAGGTTGTGGGGCCTTGGTATATCTATTAGTATAGAGATACCTACAAAACCACTAAATATAGTACAATTTAACCATCTATAATAGGATACCGCTCGTTTATCCATAGGTTCAAAAGTGAATACAGTAGTCTAGTAACTTTTCGTACTCTACAGCCTTTTTGATCTCCACATAATTCTCAGAACTAGAAAAACATTCTAGATATTTATTGTAACATGCTATTGTTTCTCTTATTTTATTTTTCCATTCATTCATCTCTTTACCCTTTAGTACTTATTCCTGCCGGTTTGATTGCTGAGTTCACGCTATCTATCTATCTTTGGTCCATCAGTTTGCTCTCTCGAAGAAAGACAAGAGAGATCACCACTAATCTAAGTAATGGACTGATTCCACTCTCTTTCATATTAGTTTCGAGACTAGACTATGAAGTCCGAGAGAAGAGAAGCGAATTCTGACTCTATGCCCGCCAGGTTATATCCACATGCTTAACACAGGCAAGTAAGTAGAAAACATTTTTTCACATGACACCCAATTTCTGTGTGAGGGCGATTTGGTCGGATTCGGTGTATATCTTTAAACCCTACATGCATGACCGGGGTGCGGCTTTGTTTTTCGTTAACTACATTAGCCTTTCTTTTGAAAAAAGGACTAGACTTGGATTCTCCGTAAGCAAAATGACTCTCTTTTAGGTAGGGGGACACTACGCCTTTCTTGCAGACCAAGGAACTTATCACCAGTGTTAGCAAAATAGGCCTTCAAGCCCACAACGGGAAGTGTATTACACAAACCAGTTTGAGATGTAACGCCAATTGTCAAAAGGCTTATCTTTGCCAGTAAGGCACTTTCTATTGTCTTTGCATCTCCTTCCTCATCCCAGAAAAAGTCTTTCCTTGAGTGTGGATATGTAGGAGAATCCTTATAGTACTTCTAGGAAAAGGAGGAGGCTCTCCATTTCCCTAGCGAGGGTATTAGGAGAGCTAGTTCTTTAGTAAAGAGAGTTCCTTACTAATATAATAGCATCCGAGTGGAGCCCCTTTTCTTTGTCTTTTCCAAGGGTTTAATATGCTCATAAGAGGAAGAAAGCAATAGCTGCTTTTTGCCCACGAGGGCTGTGGGGTGGGTGAGGTGAGACAGAAGTAGTAAATAATACTTATTCATTGGAGGCATCGGTGGCCCTATTATTTGAATCTGCTCGGTGTTAGAGAGCTAGTAATTCTTCTTTCCCAGAGCACGTAATTGGGAATTGAAAGAGAGGTATGGGTGAATGAAGGAGTGTGTTAACGTTGCGACTGATGAACGAGTGCACTTTAGGAAGCTGTTGAGTGCCTGGTACGATAGCCACTTCAAAGAGGGTGTGGTCAGATATTCAGTTGTATCATATTAAACCGTCGTAGAAGAAAGCAGTGGGAATTGAATTCGTAAAGCATTTCAGATCTCACCTTGACCCGAAGCACATCTCTATGGCTGAGATGTGGGTCCAATTTCAGAACCCCCCTCTCGAATCTATATCTAACGAAGGTGTCTACATTGCTGCCCGGGCGGTGAGCGTAGATGGATTGTTATGTTGTACAATATCCAACGACCGCTCGGTAAAGATATATGATGTCGTCAACTATGACATGATGGTGATGATAGGCCTCTCCTTTGTCCTTTGGCCTTTTTTTACTCTTTTCACCATTCCTTTATAGGACCTATTACTTATGAACACCTATTGACGACTTGGTGAAGCTTTTTAGACTCTTGCTATTACTTTACATCTTATCAATTGTTTGATCATTCTGAATTTCTTCCTTCGGGCCACCCTTAATGATATTTTCGAACGAACAAAACAACAAATGGTAGTTTCATAAGCTACGCTAATGTTCATCAAAAAGATCTCGCTACTGCTAGAAGATGTGAATTTGAGACAATTCCATTAGAGTGCTTTAGAGTGGGGTTACACATATAAAGTTTGCTTAGTGTTTCAACGCTACCGAGAGGTTCAAGATCCATGACGCACTAGATATGTTGTTCAAGTACTACTACATCTACTATTACGCTATATTATTTCTATGGGCTTCTTCACAACACTAACAGTCATCAGCATTCTGGTTTTTATAGCGCTTTAGATGCTTCTACCCGTAGTTGTAGCTGTAATGCTCTAATACCTAAGTAGCAAGCCTCTTCTTATAGCTCTTATTATTTATACACCATCTATGGTTCTATGCTACATATGCGGGTTTGCTAAAACCATTTTTTAGCAGGAAATAGCCAAATTCCATTCTTAATACAAAGCCGTAGGTCAAGGATAAGGGAATCTGATTTATGATACATGCCTAGAGCTATTGTGATACAACCCAAATTACTTTTCTTTATTTACTGATGAGTGTTCATCAATGGAGAGAGATCCTACTCAAACCCTACTCAGTACAGGTTTAGGGATGCAAACTTTTTCACACTCAAACACAGACCACGACTTCTTGAAAATGAGCTTAGGCAACTTCTCACCTAGTTGACTAGTCACATCTTTATCCGCTGGCTTCCCTCTCTCCATTCCTCCTTCGGCTTTGAAGTAGACATTGAAAGCGTATATGATACTTTCTAACTAGAATGACTCCAGCTAATCTTCTACTAATAGGTACTACAAAAGAAAAGAGCGCATTTAGAAAAGAGTGTCATTTTGAAGAAAGGCAAGGCGGATAGGAGATCAAGATCAAAGTTGTGCTCATGCCATTAATGTTGCCCAATGTAACACCTCTGGTGTTTTAAACCCTAAAATATGCCATGTCATCATATGCATTGCAAATCATTCTTGTGTTAGTGAAAACTTTGATATGCATTCACTAAAACAAGTTTATTTTTATGATCATATGTGTTGACTTGTTTGGATGAATCAAGTTCATAACCTTAGTGTTATATGGGAATTCCGAAAATCCTAATTTCCAGCACTTAATGCTACCCTGGAAAAACCTAATTCAAAATCTAAGCACATTTTGGGGTTGAGCCTAAAAGAAAAAGTGTAGAGCTTGTTAATGTGTACAAAGTTGGTTTTTAGAGTTTTCAAAGTTGTTATATAAAATTTGAAGTAATTTGAAAGGGGATAAATTCTTAAAGTGTCCCCTTTTGATTTTAAACTTGCATTTTAAAATGTAGACATAATTTGAGTATGGTTATTAAAACAAAGTTATAGAACTTTGATTTTGGAACAACTTTTATTTTTGGAGATTTTTGAGTTACCATTCAAATTTGAGAGTAATTTGAGAAATGAAGCGAGTGGCAATTCGGTAAATAGTTGGAACAGTGCAAGCAGGTAGACACCTCACCGTCGGTGAGCTTCCACTGGCTTCTACGCGCGCCCACGGGTGACAACTCCGGCTTCGACATGTCCGCGCCGTTGCTGCGTGTCAAGCGCACCTTTCACCGCCGCTCTTCGCTCGGCGATAAGACTGGAAGTGCCCTCCCGTCGCTCTTTCTCCTTCCTCTGTTTTTCCCGTCAGCGTCACCCAGCTCCGTCGAGCTCGCGCTGGAGCCGTAGACCTCTCCCTGCCTCAATTAAGCATGTCACTGCTCTGCCTGCTCCTTGTGAACCCAGCCGACCAGTCCTAGAAGCCTGACTTCGCCAGGAGATGCTGCGCGTCACCTTTCTTCCTCGCGGCCGGCCGCATCACCGTCGAGCTCGTCTCTCCATGGCCAGCACTCTACGGTCCGTCTCTGCCCTTGCTAAGCATAGCTCTAGCTTCTCCGTGTTGCCATGATGCTCTGTGTCTTGTTGGTTGATCAGTTCGTCCACTGCAGCCACCGGGACGTCGTGCTTGCCGTTGTCGTCGTCGCCATCAACGTCGTCAGAAGCGCCCTTTGCTGCTCGCAGTCACCCGAACGCTCTAGCTCGATCTAGGTGTGCCTCTACTACTGTTCGAGTAGTAATAGAAGCTCTAGCGAACTCTAGCAGCTAGAATGCCGCGGCGCCACCGTGCACAGCTCGGCCGAGCCGCCGTGGCCGGCGTCGAGCTCGGACGAAGCCATTTTTAGTTCAGCTAGTACCACCAACCGACGCGCTGTCAGGTGGGGAACATGGTAGTGCCTCGGTCGTGGTCGGAGACCTCACCGTCAGCGAGAAACCACCGGTCAGAGGGCCTCGCCACCGTGGTCAGCGCGGGCTGACAGTGGGGTCACCGTGTCAGTGGCCGTTTCTTTGAAAAGGATTTTTTTCTATTTTGCAGATTTGATTAAATAGTGTTGTGAGTTGTTTATTTTGTGTAGAATTAAATAGAGCTCCAAAAATTATGAAAATTTTTGTGTGACCTCTCTGATATGTAAAATATTTAGGAAAAATATTAAATGTTACTTTTAAGTACATTTTGAATGTGATAAAAATTGCTCAAATTAATTAATAAATGGGTTTCCACAATTTTTCTAGGCTTAAATAATTTTCCAAAAATTATGAAAATTGTTTTTACACTTAATTATCATGTGATGAGCCTTCACAAAAATTTTGAGCTCATTTGGAAAAAAGTTGATTTATTTCATAATTTTAAATTAAATAATTAATTCATAAAAATAAATAGTAAACCTTAATGACTTAGGTTTTGTTTGAATTTTTGGATTGAGTGATGACCTTGGGTCATTAGCATAAAATGATCCTTGGCACTAAGGTCATTAGTGTTAATCTAAGTAAACCCTAGAGAAGGTTTAGTTAGTTGTTGGTTTGCAACTGTACCGCGAAGGAAAGTTGTATTCAAGTTACTAATTTTTGCATCCATCGTCAAGCATCATGTTTTATATCTCGCATCATATTAAACATGGCATTGTTACCACATCTAGTGAACGAAAGTGAGAACGTGGTAGTCAATCAAGTTGTTGAGGAAGTCAACCCACCGGTTGAGGTCGGGTTTGATATCTGTGGAACATCTCCGGAACCTGACTATTCCTGACAATCAAGGCAAGCCCCAGTGCATTTAAACCTACCTTGTGTTTTACAAATTTCTATCGCTTTTGTTTTTAAATACTGCATTAAGTGATTAGGAGTTGAGTGGAAACCTAATTGGTGCATTACCAACCTTGTTTTTCCATATCAAACTTGTTACCAGCTTCAATTCGAGAATGCCTAATTATGCTTAGTCATGCTTAGACCGATAGAAGTCAGGTGATTACCTGTCACCTACGAGATATAAATGGATTATTGGATACGATTGGTTATTTATGTTATCATGAGGTATAATCCGGTGGAGTAATAAATCTAGACCGGGCGGACTCGGTGTATGAGAGCCACAAGACATGGATGTCTTGTGAGCGCGTTCTTTCCACCCGCGTCGTTTAAGAACTGTCCGTTGTTGAATTGTATGAGGTGAGACTTTGTAGTACTGGCCACATACTCCGGTAAGCCTTAACTCGGCTATTCTTTTATGAGAATGGCTACTCGTGCACTGGGAGTGGAGAGATGGCGAGAGTAGCGTGTACCCACGTGGCAATGGGCTGGATTGGTGGAGTACTGTGCTCTCAGGTGGTGCGGACCCATTCTTGTTTTAGAGGATCTGAGGGTAGGTTGGTATATGTAGGTCAGGGACCTGCATATGTCGTGTGGTTGGGAATCCCCTGCTGGGTTATAATCGGTTTGAATCGTCGTTGCTCCTCGGTTATGGAGACTCAACTCACTATTCATCATCGTAGTTAATAATTGAAACTTGAGTAAGATTTGAGAAAGAGTTTGATATGATGTTCATGATCTCAATACGGATCATGGCCGATTCATATATTATCTTGATGAAAATTTAAATGTTGAAAGAAAGAATCTTGTTAGGAAGCTTTTAAGCAAAAGAAATTTGATTCTTGCTAAAGGCTTACCTTGAATCCATGAGCCTGCATTCCTGAGTCTTATCAGTTTTTACTTCGGTTAAGTCTTGTTGAGTACTTTTGTACTCAGGGTTCATTAACCCTTGTTGCAGGTGAGTCTCAGGAGCAGGTCTATTTTGGACCATGCTGCATGACGGTTGTTCAAATCGATGATGACAAGTAAATGTGTGGCCCTTAGGCAGGGCACCTTAATTGTGTGTTTGTATTATGTTACTAATGCCTCTCCACTACTATGGTTTGTAATAATAATCGTACTTAGTTTGTAAGACTTGAAACAACTGTTTTGTAACTAAGTATTGTAAGACTTCTGCTATTTTGCTCTGATGTAAATTAATGAATAAACTATTGTAATACTGCAATGACTCTGTAATGGATCCTGCTCGAAAAAATCGTGGATGATTCGGGGTTCCCGAGGACACCCGACAGGCTTCTTAAGTTACAGGGAACATATTCATAGTCATCAGAGGTCATTGAACAGTGACAGGTGTATGTGGGCCCTATAATTTAGGAGGTTCTACCACACCCAATCCACTCTTAGATCTCTTCCATCCCTAAATTCCTTAATCCATTGCCAAAAAGAGATGGGAAAAGAACCTCCTTTTCTTACGCTCCTCTTTCTCAGAGAGATGGTGAACTTGCCCTACGAAGCTATGAACGATAACATGGGAGGGGTACACCACAAGAATCTCTAAAGATTATGGAGATTCATCAAAGATTATGAGAATTGGAATTACGACAAACCAGGTATCAGATCTTATCATTTGTGGTCCTTAGAACGTTGAAGCAGGTTGCAGGACTGGTACTTGACCATTATGAGTTGCAGGACTAGTACTTGACCATTATGAATAGTAAGAGTTCTTTCTACACTTGTACATGCATTAGGTATGTAGTAGTGAATTTTCTCCCATGTGAACTTCAGAGAGATTCGTTAGATTACTAACAGATAAAGGAATTGGACCTTAAAAGCAATTTCCAAAAAAGTTCAACAAAACATTGTGTTTAAGTCTACCTATGGTACTAGGAATCCTTCCACTCAATAGGCAACGATCCATAATAAACTCAGTTAAGCCGATCAAATTTCCTATTTCTAAAAACCTATCACGAAACTATTCTTAGCGAATAATGTGCCTTTACTAGTAGTCCTATTTTACTGACCTCTTCCATTGCTTCCTACCAGTTCTGATCCAAATGCCTACTCCTCTACTCCTATGTTTCATAAACTTGTGGCCTATCCCTTACCAAGCTACCTAATAGCCTTGGCAGTAAATAAACAAGACCCAAATCTTATTTATCTTCATTGACTCCATGTCATCCAGCATGGCAGCACGCCATTTCGGGTCCTTTTTAGCCAGAGAAAAGTAGGTTCGAAATCTTGAAGAAGTAACTGTCAAAGCTTTGTTGGGATAGCTTTTATCGAGCAAGTAGTTAGGACTAGAATGAGTGAAGAGGAATACAAATCCACCAAGGGAGTTAGATCTTACCTCGCTATGAAGCATCCCAGAAGCTGCAAAGCCTCGTTATTAAAGAGCGTTAGTACAAGACCAAAAGGCACATGCACATCATGATCCTTTCTTTTCTTCCTCTTGTTTTACAACATAAAGTATTGTAAAGAGTTTATCTGTTAAAGCCCTATGAGAAAGAATGTAAGATGTCAGTGCCAAAGCTTCTTCTCAAGCATCAACACATCAGACGAATAGGAATCGAAAGCCAAGAAAGCAACATCAAAGACTGGAGAAGTAGGTGAGTCAAGGCAAGGAATTTCAGTTCTAGTATTTCTCGTTGCTAGGTAGGTCTCACTATCTCTTCATTCAGTAGTTGAAGCTTATCCGTAGAGAAGTTATTTTACAGAAGTAGGAAAAAATCTATGTACATTTTCATTCACTTGAATTCATAGATCAATGGTTTATGGTTACCAACTTGCCCCGGGTGGGTTCTAGGAATGAGAGCACTCATGTATCGAGGGGCTTTAGCACAAAATGAAGTAGCTAGCTAGCTAACTAAGCTATGATGGAAGGACGGGGCTAGGGCAATAAAATCATTAAAATACCACTAAGGCTGGAAAAAGCAAGTGCAAGTCTCGATAACTGGAAGAAATGCCTACCGTGCGTAGTATCGATGTACAACCAAGACTAAAATTGGACTAGACCCTTTATCTTGGGCTCGTTCCGAGTAAGGATTCTTTTGCCGACCTAAATTCAAGTTCTGACAAAGACAGCGAGGGAGCTAGTTCTTCCAAGGATGGATAACCACTTTCTTTTTTTTTTGATGTTGAGATCCATAGTTGCCATAGAGAGTCAGTCCATTTCATTTGGGTGGAATTCATGTACTGCTATTATGCTGAATGAGGATCACTGTGTCTTGTATTTTCTATAACATCATTCTAGAAGTAGTTGCTCAGTCTTTGGTTCCTTTTTCTATTCATTTTAATAGTGTTGACTCAAATTAAGACCAGCAACCATCATACTAAAGAATTGTTGACAGAAATACTGATGAGCTTCATAGGATTGAAAAGAACGTCCGCCCACCGCAGAATGGATGGTACTTCCACTAGCTATAGTTATAGTAGTTCCACTCGATGTGGATAGCGCCCATGCTTGCTCAGCTCTAGGATCAGGCTCCTCAACCTATTTTCAATAAGTCATCTGGTCTATGTTGTTGGAGTTCTGCATGATGCCTTAATCCCACCTCTGTGTCTAAGGAATAGCCTTTTCTTCTTTTTTGTTTTGTTCATGGGAACATGTAAGATTAGCAATGGAAATTTAGCTACGGCCATCCCTAAACTCTTGCGACATTGCCAATGGGCATTCGCACTATGTATGGGCGATCCCTCCCTATATGGATACCTCAGATGTGTGCCTATAAAATAACCAGGGAATACACAGATCGAGATGAGGTGACTCACAAACACAGATGAATATGCTTCCGCACTAGTAGCAAAAGCAGTCATTGTAGTTTCACCAGCACCACCCACCTGTGATGGCACAGAGAAAGAAGCATGATATTTCCCATGAAGATGAACTCACTTCTAGATTAGCGGGACTGGGGAAGCAGACGTATAAAGCCTTTTCTCCCTGTACGTTGGTTAGTATGTCCTTCCCTACCCTACCAGCATGAAATGACAGATGGTGGAGCCACACATTGGCCGATATCTTGAGCAGCAAATAATGGTTTATTAGGCAGCGAGGTGAGGGTCTTTCATTTAGAATTTAGGCATTATTTTGCCCCTTGCTTCCGAAAAAATAGTCAAGAAACACTTTTGTAGTTTGAGACTCCTCTCATCTCTTTCCTTTTATGATGTGTTATTGTGTGTATGTACTTTCTGTTCAATCCAGTCGTTCTAGATCTGCCTAAGACAAAGCCTATAAGATCATTATTAAGTAATGAATTTGCAAATGGAGAACTATAGGAATCAATCCAATTCTAGTTCTACAACAAGAAGAAGATCCATGAACTAGAACGGATGGAAGATAGCACTAGAAGTAAAAGAAATATTGAATGGTGCCAAGCAATCACATCGCAACAAATAGGTATGTATTACTCTGAGTTTCTCGCGGAACTCCACTGGACACCGACCTCCTAAAACTAACCTCTCTGCTAATTTGAATCGAGGCTTACTACCGCTTGGTACTATACTTCTTCCTACCAGACTCTTTCAATACCCAGCCCTCTTAAGTGTTTTCAAACTTGGCTAGTTTCTTCGAGAATGGAAGCTTTGTCCTATGGCCTGTAAATTCTTCTGCTCCTAAAGGAAGTTTTTGACCCAGGTTTAGATGATAGAGGAATTGACAAAGAGACCTCTTCCTACCATACTGATCGACTATTCTCTTGAAATGCCATCTCATCCTTCGGCCTAGCTTTTTCATTTCTTCTTTATTGGAGAATTCAAACTGTTTCAAAAGTTTGGTACAAAGTATATACCAACTTTCCTGGCTTCCCTAGAGGTTGTATTAAAGTTGGCTTGCCTAACAGCCTACTCTTCTTTCCTAGACAAGCGAGATGGATTATGGATTGAGTTTGAGTTCTTTTGCCGCTTACGATTATTTAAGTTACATTACCTGCTGCATCGAGCATTGATTTGAATGAATTAATTACCAGACTTATTGGTGAGTGTGTATGACTTAGTGGAGTGTTTCCTTTTTAATAGAATCAGAGCAGAGGATTGAATCGCATGAATGGGTTGAGCATTTTCATAGAAATACCCTTTTTCTTAGGCATCGATTCTAGGATTGAAGAAAGAGGAGATTTCCCACACTTTGAAAGATTCACCTATTGGGTGAGGCGTGTTTGAATTACCTACCCGGGATTTTTCATATTAACTGTAGCTAGGGAATTGACTGACTCTGATTAATATCTTTGTCTATCATTTCCAAATTACCTCAAGACTGATACAAATTTTACGGAGTTAATTACCACAGGGTGGCTTGCCCTAAGAGTATAGTTAAGTGGGTCAATTCCCAGAACAGATAGGGTTTAGTGAGTTCATTGACTAGTAAATGACTTGATCCACTCATTAGCATTGAGTGTTGTCTGTAATTTACTATATTATATATAGTAGTAGTGATGAGCACTTTTACTAGAAAGAGTTGACTAAGTTAATGGATTCGCTTGTTGGCTAATCTGAATCGACTTACTTAAGTGTGGTGTTACCAGGCTTGGAAAGAAAACTTCTTTATGTGTTTGATTTCCCTAATTTACTGGTTGGCCACTCAAATACCTGCCAAG